>JAKUCV010005090.1:13604-37739 GCA_028386065.3 Turnera subulata | reverse complement strand
TCAGGAAAATATAAATATATTTACTTTGATAAATAATTAAGTTATGTTTGGAAAAAGTATTGTTATTTGGAAAATATATGTATATACCTTGGAAATAATTTCTGGAAAATTAATGTGTATATTATTTTCGTCTGGAAATTGTAGTTGTGGAAATTATATATATATGTATTTTGGAAATTAAAAGTAATTATATTTTGTGTAAGAAATATTATTACATATTTACAAAAAGATAAATACTATATAAATATTTTCTGAAAATTATAAATACGTTGTTATTTTCTGGAAAAATTATGATGATTATTATTTTGGGAAATTATAATTATTTTATGAAATTATTTTGAAAGATTTTTAATTAAAGTATGGTACCGAAATTATATTCGGAAATACGTACGGTAAAATATTTTCCATAAATGGAGATAATAACGGATATGTAACCGGGATGGGTAAATTCACATTTTGGCATCATAGTATACCAATTATGTGCATTTATGTGTGTATATGTTATTTTGTGGCATAGGTTTGGATATCGGGCAGTTCCCCGAGGAGCCGGCATCGGACCGGTCATAGTTTTCGGAGTTGAGTAATCGGCCAAGGTGAGGATGGATTTCCTTCTATATGTGCCTATATTACTCGATTATCGTGTTAGTTGATTATTGCACTGTTGGTTGCATTTGTTGTGATTTTTGTCGGGATGTTTATCCCAGTATTTGGTTTAGGTATTTTGGGATATTTATCCCCGTGTTGATTTTCTGTGTCTTTTGGATTAAGTATAACGGATTAATTAATAAATTGTGAAGGGATGTCGATCCTTGATTTTTGGATGGGATGTCTATCCCGGTATTTTGGTTAGGGATGTTGATCCCTGTGATTGGTTTTAATGACGGTAATATAATTGTCGCGTGATAGGTAGTGGTACGACTCGATGGTTAGAAACTGTTTCGTTATGGCCTTGACCTGGGTTACTTGATAAGCATGTCTATGCTTGGGATGTCTATCCCGTGATATATTTTTGGGATGTCTATCCCTGGGTTCGTATTTTTGGGATGTCGATCCCTGGGTTCTCTGGATTTGGTCTGGCATCCGGAATGTGTTGATAACCAGGTCTGACTTCTAGCTTATCCGTGACGGGGCCCGGAAAAGATAAAATTGGATGATTGGATTTTATTTGAGTCTTTTCGGTCTTGGACGGTTTTGGGTCGAGTCTTTTGTATTTGGTGGTTTTTACCTATTTTGGACCTTGAGTAGCTATAGTGTGCATATTGATTGTCTTTCCTTCGTCGGTGAGCACTTCGGACTCACCTCTCACCTGTGGGCTTTCATCCCGTAGGATGAGTTGTTTGTTGTACAGGTTCGGTGCATTCCAGACAGGCTGCAGCGTTATCCCTTGGACAGGGCTCGGATCCATAGTTTGCATCTATGCATACAGTGTTTATGTGAGTTTCGTAAGTCTTCCGCTGTGTATGTTTTTACTATTATTGGGCCATTGGGCCGGTTTTGATATTTGTGATGTTTTCCTATTATGGGCTGCTGAGCCCAGTTATCTGTTGTTTACACTGTATGCTGGTCTTTATTTGGTTGGGTCGTCACAGTTCCGGCACGTGTTTACTGTGTACGGTAAATACGGGTCGGGGCGTTTCAATTTTTTTATGGTTTAATAGATGATACGCAAACATTTATTCTTGGTCACTCCTAAGAATAATTTCTAGCTCCGGCACAGGGAAAATGGTTAATGACCATAACAAGTTACAAGTTGGAGTAATATTTGCTAAGTACAAACTTTTTTTAAATATGAAACTAGAGACAATCTACGGAGGAGTTAGTTATGAAGAAGTCAGCAGCTACTTCTTACTTTTGGAAGCACCCGAGGAAGTTGTGGAAAACTTTGAAAGGAGGCATTTATGAAGTGTGATTTTAAAAAAAAACTATATTGTATATATAATGCAATAAACAGTCTAATATCATTGCTAATAGTGTAAGATGTACTATTAATCCAAACTTTTATAATGGTAAAATCATAAATCTGATGCTAAAAATTAATGTAATGATAAGGTGGAACCAATACCTATGCACTGAAAAAAAAAAAAAAAACCTTCCATCTAGGAGTACGCTTTTTGTTTTTTTCTTTTCTTTTCTTCACAAAGATTTCAAAAATTAGATTTGTGTTATTATTACATGAAGCAGGCACCTATAGCAGATGAGCATTATATGTGGCTCAATTTCTCGACTCTAGTCTAACGGAAAACTGCGGAGGAATTCATCTTTTCATTGTCTTAGTCACAATGAATACAGAAATCAGTGTATAGTAGATTCTCAATTCGTTGGTTGTATCCCTTGACTATTTTAGTTGAATGCATAAATTGTAACTGTAGGCAAGAGACAGCCAATCAACATGACATACCACCAATTTCTAGCGAGAGAGAAGACCAATGATTACAACTATATTTAATCAATTTTAAAAGTTTATGTTTTGTTTTCTCCTTGTAAATTAAGGAAAAGGAATATATCAATATCAGAACATATAATAAATAGCTTATAGGAGTCTTTGACCAAAAAAAGAAAACAAACTTAGACCTTGGCACTGGCCAAGGCCACCAGGGTTCAAACCATGGTGTGGGAGGGTTGGGGAATTTGGGTAGCCTTAGGGTTGTAATCAAAAAAAAAAAAAAAAGCGTTCAGACTAGAACCTGCGCTCGGACTGACCGAGTACATATTGCCGGTTGATCATATATTTTATCCAAGCGATGGCTGGAATAGATAGTTTTGACTTTGAGGATAGGCCTCAAGTTCCTCCTTTTTGCTGGGACGACTCATGAGTTGTCTACTTTTCTCCACTGAAGAAAATAGGGAAAGAGAAAAGAAAAGAAAATACTTATTGAAGAACATGAAACCATGATCCCTACTCCTCCTGATCATAAGCTGTTACACTGCCAACTCCCAAACGAACAGAACGGTTAATTAGAATCACCGAACAAATTAGTGTATTATTTGATAGATGCAAATCATGTGCAACTAGGTGATCAGCTGTATTCCACCTGTAACTGTAAGATCACATCCACCCTAATCAAAACATCCGTTGTTAATTAACTAGTCAAATTCTTAATTATTTTCTTTGAATTTAATAACCAGCTAGTCAATGATTAGAATAGTCTTAAGGCTGCTAATCATAATAACATTTAATTTCTGCTTCATGGAAGATCATTTGGTAACCCACTAGCTGGCTCTATCATAAGTTTTGGCCTTTGAGATAGCAAATCATGCGAGGCTTAACTAGAGCCTACATAAAAACTCTGACGGGTCATATTTTAGTCCTATATATCATTCCCAAATCAACCATTACAAGCTTGTTGAAGCGGATGTTGTTTGAACTATTGTTGCTTTAATGGCATGTCCCAAGCTAATTCATCGTGACATCCATGACCTCATTAGAGTCATGGATCATTCGATCGAGCCCTGAAGATAAACAAAATTTATATACCAGCAAGTGAAGATGAGGATGAAAATCATATTTGAAAGATTTGCCCGAACATTCAACCTTATACTCGATCTATGGATTATATTCTAAAATTTCATATAAACAAGAAAGTGTTGCCCTCAACGGAACTAGATTGGGAGTCAAAACCGCGACTAATCTTGGATATATGTGATTTGGCCGCTTTCTTATTAAATCAATGTACAGGCAGACAGTGGACGGCGAATTTGCAAACCTGAAGATTATATTCTTCTTGGTCTCGTCATTCCTTTCGTCAGTCATCATAAAGCAAAGTTCATATATATATATAACCAATATTATTGCGATAATCAAACCATTGCTTCATCCATGATCATAGGCCAAAAGAGTCATAGAAAGCTTTCCCTTTTTTTATTATTTCAAGGAACTATATATGAATCGAACCACGGTACCAGAAGTGACACAAGTCATTTTGCATTGCGTACGTGTCTATATTATATGACATTAGTATGACTTACGTCGACCTTAAGTCCTTAAGGATTCTCCAATGTTCCAAATTGGGCATGCACGTAATGGTCATCTCCATCTGGAAAGTTCTTCACCATTCAAAAGATTGAATTAAAGATAGTAATGGTAGTACTATACCACCTTTCTAAGTAACCCTTTTTTAAGTCCAAAAAGCACTGGGGACTGTGGGGTGAGGATGGTCAGCAGTATCATTGTTGATGCCAGCAAATAGGGACGAGGAGGGGGACAGCCCTAGTAGTTTTTATGAGAAATGTACAAGTCCGTGAACTGGCATGGCAGGTCCTCTCCCACGTGGGGTCCTATCACTCCTTGAGAACTATGAGCTGGATTTTCATTTCATCTACTTTTGTTTACACAACACATCTAAGCTCTTATAACTATTGTGGTCAGATCAGATTATGTGGCCAGGTGACCCACCCCCCACTAGCTAGCTAGCTAGGTCATCTAGCTCCAATATTATGATCAGAACAACAACAACAACAGTACATCACCCACCACCAATCAGTGGTCTATTTAAAGCTGCAATGCCCTCTGTGAGAGTGCAGGGAAAAGAGAGAGCTCTTGTTAATCTTAATCCCAAAAAGCAAAAGGCTTACCTTATATTCTTCCTCACATGCCTTCTGGCTCTGTTGGTAGCGCTGGTCATGTTCCAATTCTCCCGCTTTGGAAATTGCCTCCTTGAGGGTTAACCAATCTGTGTAGTGGATGATTGTTTATATCTTCTTTTCAGTTTTAAACAACGAAGATTCTTTTATCTCCAATCTCTTTTCTAGTGATATGAAATCTTTTTAAGATTGTGCAAGAGTATCGCTTCTTTTTCAAATATCTCTTTCGGAATTCGACTTCTGCTTCGTACGATCTTGATATTCTTTTATACAGTAGTTTTTTCACCCAGAGAAAATGGAAATATACAATCTTATTCTTACTTACCAGATGAGTCGCATCGATGAAAATGACAGAACTTGTTTTATACTATATGTGTACTGTCAGAAACAAAGAAATTTGCTGTTCAAAACAAAAGAAAGTAATGAAATTGTTCTACTCGTTATTTCTATTGAACTTTCGCCCGCCTCAAATATACGTGATTGTCAAATTTATTTCACAATTAACGAACTCCCGGAAACAACTATCAAGTGGCATGTCTACTCATATAATTAGGATTGAGTAAAATAAGGAGATTTCCCTATAAGTAAAAAAATAAAAACTCTTAAAAATTTAAGAGAAAACCTTGAATGGCTATGATATTACTAATAAATATGCATTGCGTATGCACTGAGAACGAGCACCATAGAATTTGTTCATCCCATATTTGCCATAATAAGGGCCCAAAGATAGTGTTCCGGGCCAGGTGTCAGAAGAAAGTGTCCGTCCTCGCACAACAAATTGTGAAGCTCAAGATCAAAATGTGACACGGATCAGAAAGTATTGGGCTAACCTTGAAGGCCCTTGATCCAATAACAGGCATTTTACTGGTAGTCCACTAACATTACATCAGAGCTTTGCTTGCAATTGCAAATGGTTGGGTTGGGTTGCTCTGCTCCGCCAACGTGATTTCCACAAAAGGAAAATTCCTAATTTCGACTACTAATGGTCCAATTTATCAACAATTTCATACACAATATCCTTTCTGATTAACCACTTGTATTCAGAAGCCTACCTAATCTTGTTCGATCAATGTAAGTAAGTCATGTATCTCTGTACATTTGAATTTTAGTTAACATGGGCTTCACTGGAACACAAGAAGAAACTTGTTTTGTGGGCCAATGCAAGTTACCCAACAGAAGCCCATCCTGATCCGTATAAAACAACAAATTGTGAATTCTTACAACTTAGTGCCCAAGGCAATGAGATCCATCAGTAGTAGCAAATAGAAGTAATGGCATCGGGAAATTCTGGGAATCAAAATTGTTAATGGACGAAAAGAGAAAGCTAAATGGTAGAGAAAATGAGTTGCCTATGGAATTAAAAAAAAAAAAAAACAGCCAAACAAAGGAAAAAAAAGCACTGCAGAAAGAGAAGGGATAAGAAAATGTCCAAAAATTTTTATTATGATGACTCATCAAGTTTGATTAGTTATGAACTTCCTTTTTATATTAACAAAATATCATTGAAGTTCCCTCCTTTCCTTGTATAGTTTATTTATTTCTCTAAATTATCCTTAAGAGTTCCCCCTTCCCCTCTTAAGATTTATTTTTTTCTTTGTTTATCGTATATTATTTAGAAAGTAAATATGCATACCCATTATACATTCTCAAATAATTTAAATATCCCAAATATAGTCAAATTTTCATATTAAGTTCACAACTAATACTACTTGGGAATTCCCCACCATAAAACTTCTCGAAATGCCCAACAATATAATGTAGTTAATCAAATCTTTATATGAGGGCCCTACAAGTGGAAAAAATTTATATATCTTTTTTCTTTTCTGAAAAAGAATCATATATTTGATTGCAGTAGCCTCCCTGTGCTTAGAGAAACTTTGAGAAAAGTATTTGTAACTAAGTACTAGAAGAAGGAACACCAAGGGGTGGTGGCGCAGTTGGCTAGCGCGTAGGTCTCATAGCTTCTGAGTTATCCTGAGGTCGAGAGTTGGAGCCTCTCTCACCCCATCCTTTTTCCCTTTTGTGCAGGGGCTTAGTTTGTTCGCCAAACGGGGATGTTTTATTCCAATTTTCCAGCCGACAGGGAGAGAGTGCACGTTATATTGATACAAAAGTACAATCCTCAAAGTTTGTCGGTGTTGAGTATTTAATGTGCCCTTGCTTCTCAATTCTTGGCCGAAAAAGAAATTGGTGCATGTGATACATATTCTTGGTTTCGACGACCGTATCACATGTTCTCGTACACGCCGCTGCCTCATTGACGTGCCTGTGAAAACCGAAAGATGACATGTAAATGTAATTGCGCCTAAAACGAGAGATATATGTTCCCCAATATATGCTTCGTTGCCTTATGATCATGGCCTGAATGGTGGCATTCAAGTCTAGGAGGCAAACTAGTTAAAAAGGCTACTTCAAATTGACCCCGTGCATTCCTGCAGGCATCTTGCCTTTTACTAGCAAGCCCAGGGTAGGTAACAGCTTTCGTTCCTTAGGTTTGTGCATGGTTGGTCCCTAAGCTTGCATTTTCCATCCAATCTTGGGTCCATAATTTACATGTTTGACGTGGACACTGGCATCTAAATGATTTAGAATGAAGTTGTTATTGCTTGGATCCCTCCTCGATCATACTCTGCGCAATCGATTTGGATGGATATTTGGATCAGGAAATAGACTCCACTGGGAGTGAGACAAAACTTGTACTGGGTAAAAGACTTACTGATGATCAGTACTAGAACACATGATTATCCTGAACCTTGACTCTGATATTTCCACAAAATTTTTAAGGAGAAAAACATTTTTGTCATTATTACTGTACTACTAATAAATGTATGATGTAGAGACCCGTCTGGAAAGATACTGAACCAGCTTTCTTGGGACTCGATTGTTTACAATCCTTGAAACAGAAAATCATGTGATGTTATCATCCAACTTCGCTTTGCTGCAAAGGATATTAATGCATTGTTTTTTAATTTATATAAATGTAAGCTCATTTTGTAACTTTGTTATTTTATTATTTTCTTTCTAACCACTAGCTAGCATTCAAAGATCTTATGTGGTTCTAGTTGGATCGTCCACCAAAAGATAAATTGTCCTAAGTTAACACTGATTTTTCTTTTTAATGCCTTTCAACATCATCATCAGGCTAATGATGGCAAGCCAGTGACTCCGTGGTCTTACTTTTTTCGAATTCAAGAGCAATTCTTTTCTCCTCCTCCTGTTATTGTTCCACTCATGGAGGTGGATAGGAGAAGACAGAGCTAAGTTTTTTTGTAGGCTCTGTTCTTTTGTAATTTTGAATATATTACCGATATATGAGATCGGTTTCAGACCAAAAAGAGCAATTCTTTTAAGCAAGTATTGATATTATTACTGTTATTCTTGAAGCGCCCCGACCTGTATTTACCGTACACAGTAAACACGTGCCGGAACTGTGTCAACCCAACCCAACAAAGCCCAACAGACAGCGTATAAAACAATAAACTGGCCAACGGCCCATAACAAAAACTGAAAACCGGCCCTTCGGCCCAACATAGAACTCGTCACCCGAACCTCGGGGACATCAACAACAACCATCCGGCCCAATGGCCCAACTACAACATATACGCAGTAGAAAACTCAACAATATGCACAGCGGAATACTTATGACTCACATGACAACATATGCAAGGCCCAATGTAACTAATGGATCTGAGTCCTGTCCGAGGGTACGCATCAGCTTGCCCGGTACGTTCCTGCACTACAAACAACTCATCCTACAGGATGAAACCCCGCAGGCGAGGGGTGAGTACGAAGCGCTCACCGATGAAAGATAAACAGTGATATATGATCAACCATAATACTTTTGAAATAAACACAACAATCACAACAATAAGCTCAAACAATCACATCACAAGGATACTGCCATAACAACTAACACATACTACACGACAGAGGAATCCTACTCAAACAACACATAGAGGAATCCTACTAAATCATATCAAAGCCAAGACCAAATGAATACTTATTAATTTTTATTACCAATTTTATCTTCCGGGCCCCGTCATCCGGGATCAACATCCCAATATCACAAATCCGGGATCAACATCCCAATATCACAAATCCGGGGTCAACACCCCAACCAACTAACCCACTGGCCATGACACCACAGAACTAGTCTCTAACCATCTAGTCGTACCACTACTTTCCAAGTGACTATTATACCATCATCTCAAATTCCAGTCCAAATCCATTACTCTTTCATCATTTACCCAATTCCTAGTATCTCAGATTAACTCCACAGACTCAATCTCTTAACTCAATCTCATGACACAAATTATTCAAACTTAACAGCTTAGCATTATTTCCAACACAATATACACAAGTCTATCACAATCCAACAACAACATCAATAATTCCACAGCAATCTGGTAACGGTCAATAATTATTCCAACAGATCAATCCAACAACAAAAATGCACAAACAACAAGGATACACACACAACATTACGGGCACATATCAAGGTTTATCCATCCTCACCTGGTGTGTCTCTGAATTTGCTATCCGGTCAAATCCCGATACCCTATATGTGCATATAGGAACACAATAATCACTTATAATGCGCAAACAAAGATAATTATGCATAATGCCGGTTTAGAAATTGTTATACGGCTTGTCTTATATCCAATTTTTATTGTTTCCATAAATTTCTCTCATATGATGTTAACCTCTTTATTCAATATACTATCTATACTTAATTTCAAATTGAAACCGAAACCGAGTTTTCTGTCGATATTCTAATTATACTTAATGTTAAATTAAAACCGAATCCGAACGTTCAAGCCGATATCCCGGCCCATTAGTCGCTCGTGTCAAATACCTATTTACGATTAGTACTATAGCTCATTAAATAATATAAAAGTTATCTAATATTTAATGGAATGAAATTCATACGTAATAATATAACAGATTAATATAAAATTTCTAGTGGTAAATAATGTATCCAATAGTAGGTATATAGTATTCCGTCAAGCCAATAATACAAATCTTAATATTCTAAAAGTATAGTAAAACATACTTTGGTCATAGAATAAATTCCATCCGGTTATGTATTTATAATTAACTTATAATTTCATAATTAATTCCAAGATGGTGTTTCTTTTTTTTAATCTATAGATTAATTCATTTACCATTGTTTTTAATTTACAAATTAATTCATTATCCATTTGTAATATCAAACGTCCATCGGGTCTGTTATTAAATTTGTCAAAAGCATGTGTGTCTCGGGAACATGGGCCTCTGCACGTTCGGCCCGTTTCTGAGTCCGTTGTGCAAACCGAGCCCAAACCCGAGCTCATGGTATAAATCGAGTCCAAGGAATTACCCAAAGATCGGTTTCCGGGCTCGCCGGAAAATTCTCGGGACTGCCGGAACCTCGCCGGATTTCGGCCAAGGTACTGTTCACGCCGGAAACAGTAACTTCCTCCACCATTTCTCAACCAACGAAAGTCCAACCCATCTCCACCACTAGCCGGCCACCACTGCAGCAACAACCACACACACCATACCCATGGCAACCTTCCAGTACCCTGAGCACCCCCAAACCACAACGTCCATCAATCAAAGCACAAAACCCAAGCCTGCAGAATCATCCATAGCATCATACCCACAATGACCCACCTCGGCGACAACCCACAAGACCTGAATAGATCACTCAGTCATGAATCGGGTTTAAGGAAGAAGGAAATAGTGGAAGAAGGAGGAAAGAATCGTTGTTGGTTCTTACCCACACGTCCACGCTGGCGACAACAATCGAGGAGGAGGTGAAGGCGGAGAGAGAAGGCGGCGGTGCTCTGTGACAACGGTAGCTCGGACTCCATCCGTCGGTGGTGGTGTCGAGCTTGATTGGGCAGCCGTGGCATCGCCTGTCTGCAACGGCAGAGGAGGAAGACGACGGGCGCGAGCAGAGCAGGGGTGGTGCGTCGCGGCAGAGGCAGGGGAGAGGGGAAATCGGCGGCGAGGAGGAAGGGAAAGGAAGAGGATCGGTGGATCGATAAAGAAAAAGAGAGAAGGCAGAGGAGAAGAAATGGAGGGGTGCAGGGGAGATGTGTAACCGGAGAAGAGGAGAAGGGAAAATAAAGAAATCAAAAGGAGAAGAAAACAAGGAAAGGTGGGGGTCAGTGGTCACGGGAGAAAAGCAAGAAAAGAAAGAGGGGGTCCGGCGGCTGAGGAAGAAAAATGGAGAAGAAAAGGAAAGGAAGGAGAAAAGAAAGGAAGGGAAGGAAAAGAAAGAAGAGAGGTGGGGCCCGCGCGGTTGGGGAAAAACCGGGAGAGAGAAAGAAATGTAACCGGGAAAGAGGAAGAGGAAGGAAAGAGAAGGAAGAGTGGCCTCGGGGCAAGCCTCATTTGGCCGGTCCGGATTCTCGTGTCGGGATCTCGTAAACGCAGGGATACTCCCGTCTTTTCGAATTTTCCGTCCCGAGTTCAAAAATACAACTTGGGCTCGGAAAATCCGATTAATCCTCCTGAACGTCGTCCGAGTCTCGGAATTGAAAACCGATGCTCGGTTAGTTAGAAAGACACTCCCGAGCGCGGGAAAATTCTCGGTTTCGAAAAACGACCCCCGATTTACCTTGAATTAATTATCCAAAATTAATTCATTCGGTAAATCACTGTATAACGACTTTAACAGTCCCGGTAAAAATCCAAATTTTACCCGGGCTGTTACAATTCTCATTTGGCTTTAGATTTTTATTTTTTTGGCTTTAGATAAATTGATGGAACATCTGATTCCCCATCGAAAATTGAACCAGCTTTATTTTATGCTTTATCTGGCTGAGGATTTTGTATGTATAAAAATTGCAAAGCTTGATCATAAACATCCAATAAAACATAAAACATAGCAGCAAAATAGGTTGGTTGAATGGAGCTATCAAGTATTAGTGGTAACTAAAATCTGTTGGTTCAATGTCCCTATCAAGTATAAGCGCTCAGTGGCAAACAAATTCCGGGAATGCTTTCCTGCCCAATAGACTTCTGCTTTGGCTACAATATTTAGGGCTGCTTTTGGAGATTTCAGTGTCCAATAGTACTAAAATTACGCCAGTTTGTGATGAACATTTATATCAAGTACTTGTTTCGACTGTTCCTTCCTATAATTTGATTAGATAATACTTGTTGGATTTATTGCAAGTAAGATAGCTCTTATGTCATTTGTCTATCCTCTCTCTAACCGTCGCCATGGCCCTATTGAACTTGTAATTTCTAGAGTAGGGCGTTCATAAATTTTTTTTCTTTTTTTAAGTCTTAATTTCGATGATACTGGGAACTGAAAAGTGCAGGCTGCAATAGTACTAGGTACCATACTAAGAAATTACTATCACTCTTCTGGATCTCTTGGTGTGTAGCTGGCTGCCCCCTACAGATGAATCTACATTCACTCACTTCCATCTCCGTTCATATTAGAAGGGCATGGGATCATCAAGTATCAGGATTGCTGCCCCCCAATTTGGCATAGGCTTTATGAACATTGAACCTGGCTTTAGTTTAGCTATTCAAGATTTCTACTTCGATCAGCGTGAGAGCAGAAGATAAATTCCTCCTACCCATGGTCCCATACGCTGAGCAAATAGATCTGATCAATGACTTGGTGCATCAAACGTAAGATGTATACTAGTACTATTTTTCTTACCTTATAAAACCATGCATTAATTGTATTACATGTGACCTGTGATTATTACCATCTGGATTCAATCTTCTTCCGTTTTTATATTCATCTAGGAAGGAATGACCAATGTCATTACCTCATCACAATTCAGACTGATCATATCTTTAAGTTTTACCTAGCCGTTCTTCTTCACATAATTTTTTTTTAACCAAGTCACTGAATTAACAATTACTCATATATATATAGCAGGACATGATCGTAGGGTTGATATGACACATCACATATTAATCATGCAACGGGTGTGCAGCCAATTAGTGATGTGGAGAGGCCACATGGCACATGCTACATTATTTTGTTACTACGAGAAAAATGAAGAGGCATGGGACTCTGCTGTCACCCCAAGTCGCCAAAAATGGAGTATCTGCTGTGCCCACAATTAAGCACGTCACATGCACTTGTTGGATGAAGGCTTTTGTTTTTTAGGCTCTTTAATTCTGGTGGTTTTACCGTGGCATTTTGCATAATTAAAATTGTGCGGCAACGTGGTGTAATCGAGGTATTACCAACTTCATGTCTCCTTAAGAGTGGAATAATGTGATTATACACATCGATTAGGTGATGATGGATATATATTGTGGCCAAAAAGTTTTGCTTTGTTTCTCGGCAATATTGAATGACTAGTTCTTCCTCGCCCACTTTCATGTGGAGTAGATTCCTTTACTGTCTAATCATGAAGAGATGTGTATAATTCTCAATCGATATTGACATGCGATAAGGGAAAAAAACACACACAATATGGAAAGTGCTACTTTGCCTGATGGGTTGACATGCACATGCCGAGCTTTGTTCTGGTGTGGTGCTCAGTCTAATCAAGGGCTTGAGTTTCTTGCTAGCGACACGGCCTCGTAGCAGTAATTCCCATTATCTTTAGCATGCTAAAGTCTCAATCTTTCAGTCAATAAGTGCCAATGTGATTATGCTTTTTTGTCCTTTGATGGGGCATATGGCATGAAATTATGCATCTTCTACGAGGTATAGTAAGTACTTTGTAAAATGCCAAACGGAATATGATCTTCCTTGAGAAACTGTCCCTGCAGTGCATGCTCCTCCTCCTGTCTAATAAAAAGGTTTAGCATTTGACCTAACCCACTCTCAGCCCAACGGGCTTCTGCATTCACTTTTATTAAAGATCTCTCTCTCTGGACAAGTCCATCTGCTTTTGTCTACTAGTCTTTTCTCCATCTTCTGGTCTATACCGTTTGATTTTGCAGGAGCATTTCACTTCGTAATTATTGACATGAGAAAAGAAATATATCTCTATACAATTTGTGTCGGTCTTACGCCAATCAATGTCTCCATAATTCTTCAAAAATAGTCCATTGATTCATTTTGGTCCACAATTGATTTGTACTCACAGCTAACGTTCCCTCTGTTTCTTGGGATAAAATATTCATCTTCTTATACTCGAAGCTAGATTATGAAGAAGTATGGCCAATCCAAATGGCAAATGGAACGGGTGCAATTAATTTCTTGCTTCAACAAGCAGGCAACCTTGTCGGTGGGGTCATAAATTTTCTTGGCCTGCGATATCATATCAAATTAAATTCTTCTTACATGATATTCTCTATTCTCACTTCTCAGTGGTAGAGAAACGAATGCAAGTAACAATTTAGGCAGGAACTGGGACCAAGAGGGATTTATTTTTTCTTTTTAAGAAGACACTGACGAAGGAGACAAAATTGTAATTCTATGAATTAACTAGCCCAAGTACTAGTATTATGCAGCACTACTGTTTAAGAAGACACTGACAGGCCAATAATAAAAATCAGCTTTTTTGAGAGCCAGATTGCCGTCTCAGCCAGCAAGTGTACAAGCAAGAGAAACCGGTGGCTTGGCTGCTACATATTACATTTAGAGGTGTACAGATAACAGACATACAATAAAAGCCGCCTTAGTGAAAATATTTAATTTTTAATTCATCTACATAATCATATTTTCTTTAATAAGAAAAAAGCATGATGCTATATGTCACCAAAATGGGTTCAAAAAGCAATTGCGATGATTCTTATGTTGCCATGTTCTCGAAGGAGAATAAAACGAAGAAAGATCTTATCATCTCCATAAATAAACTCAATAAATAACAGAAAGTGGAAAAGATAGGAGGACCACCATTTTTAATTAGTATGAACAAACAGTTCAAAAGAAAATTCGTATGAACAGATGTATAAATAATAAAGATTACTTCGCAATTAAGGTCCTATAGTTTCATAGTTTCATTACACAGGATCTATATCCACATGCCAACTCGTATTATTTCCTTTTCTTTCCCTAAAAGGGATGGCAGGACCTCTCTATACCAACTTTATAACTTGGAAACGTAGCATTATACTATATAGTGTACTTTTCTATGCCAACAAAGTGCAAGAAAAGTAGGCTCAGAACCTGGAGGCTAGAAACAGTAGACCAATAGAATAGTTAGGTCTGGCTGATCAATCTAGCCGACAATGATGGCAACTACTTGCTGCACCTAGCGATAATCAAGCAAATTTGTGTGTGAAATGGTTAGAAAATATGTGTCCTCGCCTCGCTGTTAGTGCATCCATATGAAGAAGATTTGGGTTGAAATGCAGAGGTCAAATTGCAACTTTGAAATTAGGAACCCGAGTGGCTACACACCAACCTCATATGAACTACTAACCCAAGTCAAAACTGCATATATTTTATTCGACCTTTGTGCTTATTTGATACTAATACTAAATGATTATGAGTGATTGATGTTCAACGGAGTTAATCAGAGAATCCGATGTTCATATAAGACTTTTTTTGGTTTTCGTCGAAACATGTCTATATTATAAGTCTTAATAATCGTGGATGTTGACTTGCATCCGATCGAGTAGATGTAAAGCACATAATCCGTTAGTGAAGTCTTAATGATCATGTGATGTGAACTTAAGTAAATAGTTTTTCTGCGACTAATTTTAGATTAGTTGAAGATTAAAAAAAAAGTTTAAAACTCTGTGTAGATGCACTAATTTACCAAAAATTTAAACTTTATGGCCTCATCTAAACAGTGTATTTATGGCTTGCAGAAGACTCTATTTGCTCTGGTTTTTTTATTATATATTTTTTAAATTCGCTTTAAAAAATGGCTGCTATCTGCCGACTCTGTGTGAGGCGATGTATATTAATTGTATTTTATGAATATACTTCCTGTTATAAATAATTTGTTGAAGATGAATATTAATGGGAGAAGGGGAAGGCAGAAGGAGAGGATGGAATGTAGGAGAGGAGAGCTCACGTTTTCATTTATTTTTCATACCCCGAAATACATATGTGAGTAGCCTTTCTAAGGCCAAAATTGGAGGAAAAAGGACACACAGTGGGTAGGTGACGTTCACCCGTTTATAACACTCCCCTTTGAATGTCATTGTGTATTGTGTTGAATATGCTTAGAGAGAACTGCCTTATTAAAAACCTTACCAAGAAAAATCCAGTGGGATAAAAACTTGGTGAAGGAAAAAAGAGTGCAGTGCGTATTCTACTCCCCCTCATTTTGACCTCTCTAGATTTCTTGATGTCGTTGCATGCTAATTACCCTTGTCAACTTCTGGTGACATGTGTTTTGTCCGATCACTTTTGATACATCACTACTTTAATTGGACAATGCGAGCAGTATTATCTTCATAATTTGTTGTTGAAGTATCTTCCTTGCCATCTTGCTTTTGTGGTCCCGATGATATAGCAATTTCATGTGTAAAGTTGTAGCAGATGTCCGTCTATGCTTTATGTGGATCAAATAATGGACTTGCATCTGCAAAAAATTAATATCTTGCCAATAGGTTTATGGCAAAAGCTTTAGGCTTCATATTACTAGCATGATAAATTGCACTTTAATATGGTACTTCAGGACCAATCTAGCTCTCTTCTAAGATTTTGAATTTTAAAACCTTTCCTAAAATGTAGCACGGGCATTTAGAAACTTCTTCGGGAGTTCCAACAAGATTTAGATCACAAAGATAGTATCTAAATCATAAACATAAGCAACAATAATAAGTGCAAATACGTAGTACATATATGTAACACATACTCAAATGTGTTTAAACCATATAAAGATTAATATTAGCTAAATTTTATATATTCCCAGGAATTAGTTGCTTCAAGCAACTTGAATCCTTCAGGGATTCTCATGCATATGTCATGACTTATGGATCCTTAAAAATAGGCTGTAATAGCATCCACTAGATGCATTTTCAATTCTTTCATATAATGCCAGACTTATCAAAATAATTGCATCTACTACAGGGGAGTATATCTCCTTATAATTAATACTAGGTCATTTGGGTAGAACCTTATGCTACAAATCCATACTTTATATTTTACTATTTATTGTCTTTTCTGCACAAATACCCATTTTATGACCGAAAAATTTACACCATCTGGTGTACGGACTATAGGTCCGAAAATTCCTTACTTTACAAACGAGTCTAACACAGCCTTAATTATATCTCTCTATTTTGGCCAATCACTCTGCGCCTACATTTACTAATAGATGTAGGTTCATGATCCTCATTTTCTTTCATAATATTTAGCGCTATCTATGAAAACAAATATTCCGCCGACGGTTATTTCACGTCGGTTCCATCTTATTCCTGACACTATAATCGAGATCTCATCATACTCATTTATTTCAGGTACCTGAGTTGCTTCTAAAACTTTATCAATTGTGTCAGAAAAACCTCTTCTGGAGGATATTTAATATGAACCTCTACTGGAGGCCATCTTTTCTAACTGGGGGCCATCTCACATATTTGCTCCTTTTTCTCTATCGAGAAGTTTTCTTTGGAACCGAGTATATTCTACGTTTCTGGCATACTTTGGATTCATTTGCATATTTGAATTGCTCTCTAGGAACATTATTTCAAGCAGGAGCATCTACAGCTGGTATGGTCACACTTTTCAAATAAATATGTTTGGCAATTGACTTATTAATATTTTGCAAATGAATCATCTTTTGAACTTCAGGTTCACACTAATTTGTCTGAGGATCAACAATCATACATTTATAATATATTTCAATAATATCTTGATCCAGCTGCTTATTTTCTCCCCCTGATATTGGGTAAACTATTTTATCAAATAAACAAATCTCCAATCATTAGTCATTGGTTTCAATTACTTTGTAATTGATAGAGATTTTATACCCAATATCTATTCCCAATCTTCTTTAAGGACCAGTTTTACTATGCTGTGGTGGAGCATTATATACTGTATAACCAACGGTCCTAAGATGGGAGTTACTAGGTTCGTGACCATGAACCAATTAAATGGGGAGACCTTATGATAACTTGTTGGCTTGATGCACACAAGTGCTGCTGCATGTAAAATACTATTTTCTCAAATAGTAATATTTCATTAACAATGGTCCTGCAATCAATTGTCAATATTCCCTCAGATCTGTTTGGGTTTATTTCCAATGGTATACATTATCCATTGAAGAAATATACCAGCATTATCAAGACATATAGTCTAATAACATAAGTAGGGATATGTACCCACAAGTGGCTTAATCATTAAGATAAGTGCGCACAATGCCAACTTGTGTCACACAATGGACCATCTAGTCGATGCATCATAAAAATTACCTAGATGGTCAGCACGACGGATTTATCAGTCCTCGTTCATGTCCCTAAATTATTCCCAAACTTGCTGGTGATTCTAGGCCAATCTTTTCTTAGGAAGGCCGTATAATTAATTTCGCAGCAAACAAACACGTGGAAATTCATTGATTGTAAAACTTCTGGTTTTTCAATGAATGACCAAATAAATTTTGTGCATCATTATTGACCCGGGATGGCCCAACCGGTTATGCCAAACAATAAGTCCATGTACCAACTTCAAGTTGGTGCCAGCTTCAGGCTGCTATTTATGTGCCAACTTTAGGCTAGATATGATAACTTAGGAAAATTATTTACCAACTTCTGGCTGGTGCATAGAAGCTATAAATCACGTATCTATCTGCCAACTTCTAGTTGGTCTCAGCTTCGGGCTGTGCAAACTGTGTATTTAAACACCTAAAATTGCTAGCTTCAGGCTAGTGCATTCTAGCTTCTGGCTGGATATGGTAAGTTTCAATTACTCAATTGCTAGCTTCAGACTGCAATACATGTGTCAATATTAGGCTTATTTCTGCCACTCATGTCGGAAAAGATCAGAATTATTGAGCAATAATTAAATATGGCAACAAACTTTTCCAAAAAATAAATACATATATCTAGTCACCGAAAAATCTTCTGGATCTTTTCGGTGATAGTAAGAGGGTCCACATTTGAAAAAACTGACACCTTAGCTGTCTAAGCTCAGACTATAAAAGAGGGCGGTATTATGTGGTGAAACACATAGATTCAGAAAAACCACATAAAGATAAAAGAATGCCTTCCCCAGCAACTGTCTTCTTTGTTGAGGGTGCCTCTCTAGGGAGGAGGAACAGGCTAGCATATAGCATGGTGAATGAGCAACAAGAGGAATTACCGAGTGAACTCGCAAGAATTCCTCGTTTAGTGTTTGTTGATGAGCTTTACTCGTCTAGGTTCTTTGTGACTCCTATGGAAGAGATTTTCTTCCTAGAGGACCAAAACAATCTAAGGGCTTCCTTTTATGGCTTGGCTAACTCTATTATGTTTTTCATATCTGATAGACTGCAGGAATTCCAGCTAGAGCCTACTTGTCAATTTCTGAATCAAAACAGCTATTATCAGGTTTCAAGACTTTGCGCGTAACTTAAGGGATCTGAAGAATCAGTACAAGCCCAACATGGTACTGATTACTGAGACTTTGTGGCAAGCAGGAGAAAATCATGGTATAATCCCACTCCGTTTTCCTGTAACGAATCGGTTTGAGATACCTAGAGAAAACAACATGGGTGGTATGTGGTTCTCTTGGAACGACAGTGTTAGGGTCAACATCAACAACGAGGCTCAGAGTTTTAGAGTTAATGTTGTACCCAACAGATAAATATCTGTTTAAACTTATGTATGAGGACAATTCCTCTTCGAATGTTCTCTAGTTATGGATCCATTATTCAATAATAATATGCATATTTTTCCTTTGCCATTATAACCTCATCCAGGGCCAAAAACACAATTAATTATATTGTCTTATTCGCTTCAGGGAATAGAGCAGAGTCAATTCAACGAGATCCATAATAATCTCTTTTATTACTGTAAATGGGGGTTTTTGTACTCTTCAAGAGTATTAGCTTTTCCAGAGCATAAATATATGATCTTCTAGATCATAGTAAAGCTTACGTTCTTCGAGAACATATTCAAACTTATGCTCTTCTGAAGCGTATTAACCTTTTTCTCATTTTGAGATTGTACTATCACATGTTATCTGAAATAGTTGACATCCACACATATAATTCTCCCCCTGGATGTCAACTTGCATTGTCTTCAGGACAATTGCCTGAGCCATTATTCTAGAAACGATTATAAAATGCTGTAAAGGAAATTAAATAAAATTAAATAAAACCGAACATAAAATAAAATTATACAATATATTTTAGCTTGCACCTTCAGGGTAAGCAAGATAAGAACAGTATCCATCTTTTGATGGTCATACAATATCCACCTTCTGGCGGTCATACAACTTCCACCTTCTGGTGGTCATATTTTTCTTCAATTTCCTTAAAGATCTACGGGATGTTTTGGCAGTAAGACATCCAGTCTTTGCTTTATTTTCTCTTTTATTGCGTCTTCTGGACTATTTGCATTTAAATGCATTCAATGCCCATAACAAATTTCTTCCGGAAATTTTAAGAGCCTCAAACATTTGTAATATAATTCCAAAGTTAAATAAATAAAAGACTTAAATAAAATAAATGAACATGGGCCTTTTATTAATTAGTCCAATTAAAATAAATGACTGAAAATTAAATACAATGGGCCTTCGTACAAGCCCAATCAAAACGTAAATTAAAGCAAGAAAGTGAATATAATGGGCCTTTTCATAGCCCAATAAATAACCGAAAAATTAAATGTGATGGGCCTTGTACAAACCCAAATAAAATATAAATGAAATGAAAGCAAGAAATTAAATGCAGTGGGCCTTTTTAACAGCCCAATCATAATGTAAATAAAAACATAAAATATGCTTACTTGATAAATCTTTCAGCAGTAATATGTAATATATCATACTTATACCCGGTTATTATTCTGGTAGATATTTTCTCAAATTTTATTATTTTTTTTCAAGAATTATATTTTTTTTTCTTTCCCTTTTTTCTTCTTTTCTTTTTTCCTTCTTTTTTTCTTTTCCTTTTCTTTTCTCTTCTCTCTTTTCTCTCTTTTCTCTTCTTTTTTTTTAATTTTTCGGGCTGGGCCTTGAATAAAATAGCCCAGGCCCGTAATATTAATCAGCCCAATGTTTTGAATAGTGCAGCCTAGGCCTTCGCACTATTCCAGGCCCAGGCCTGAAACAGTGACCATGTGCAGAGGCCCAGGTCGAGGCAGCCCAGGTCCAAAACCTTGAAGCCCAAAAAACCAAGCCTGTGATCCATATCACAACCCGTCCTAGGAACGGGTCAACCCGGTATATCCGGGTCGTCATCCTCCCGAGTTCACTTCGGGCGTGCAGGTGCCGGCGCGACGAGCAGGAGCTACAGGTGAAGATGCGGCGCCGCGGTGAAGGCTCACAGGTGGCTGCAGCGCCGCCGGAAGGGGGCAGAAGGTGACTCGGGCGAGGTGGATCCGACGAGCCGGCTGTCGGGTCTTCTCCTCCTCACGGCGCGTCAGCGACGAAAAACGACCGGAGAAGACGGCGTCGAGGTCACGACGGCATGGGCGACCTGTTGGTGGTGGCGGTGTTCGGAGAAGCGGCCCGGAGCTCTTAACGATGAACAGTGACGGCATAGGTGGCTTACTGTTCTTCTTCGTTTTTCTGCGTTTTTTTTTCTTGCTCCAGTATTCTTCTGCCTGAAAACATGCACTGGTAGAGGCTTTCATGCTGATAACGTGTTATAAATAATTTGTTGAAGATGAATATTAATGGGAGAAGGGGAAGGAAGAAGGTGAGGATGAAATGCAAGAGAGGGGAACTCACGTTTTCATTTATTTTTCATACCCCGAAATACATATGTGAGTAGCCTTTATAAGACCATAATTGGAAGAAAAAGGACACAGTGGGTAGGTGACATTCACCCGTTTATAACACTTCCACCGGTTTACAGCAATTGACACTTTGAAAAATCAGTTTTGTTTCAAAACATCTTTTACAATTCCTAAGAAGTTAAACATTACCTTTAAATGATATCTTTGTCATTAAACAGAAGATGACAGAAAGATTTTGTAAATAAAAATTTTATACATAAAAATTTTAATTAATATTATTAATACCCTATGATTTAAATTATTTTAATTATATTCCAGGTCTTAACGTAAATCTTTAAAAAGGTCAACTTTTTTTTTGGACAGAGGGATTATATTATTTTAGAAAAACTTGTAATTGCCATTTGCCACGGAGAAGGGGAATCGCGCATCTGGAATCCTGGAAGCGCAAGCTGCATCATCATCGATCCTTGACCTTTACCTATCAGATTAATTTATGTCGTTATAATGCATAATCTCAATTTTTTTTTTCTTTTTTTGTATCAGAAGTAAACGTTATCAAATGCAGATGTTGAATACCCATAAAAATAAATGTTACGCCTTGGGATGTTAGTTTGTGCTAAATTAATTGCCGTTTTAGACTTCTTAGGAGTAGTTTCATAGCCACATGAAACAGCCTAAAGAAGTGGTTGAAGTGATAAACGTTTATGGGAGAAGAACACTGAAATACAATTATACAAGTGGGAATCTTGAACAGAGTATCGCTGGATGGAGGAAGGGCTTTAAGTCATTAACAAAATCTATTTGATTCCATCTCCATCGTGGCATTTGCTAAGAAATAACCGACTTAGTAGCATTGTTTAGAACTTCAATATTCCAGCATGAGCCTGTAAAGCTCTTGAAGTATTGTTACAATGTAAAAGCAAGTAATATGCACATTATTAGCCAGAAGAGGAGACACGAGAAGAAACTCTGAACTCTCAAAAAGGAAAAGGAGAAGAACTGAAAAGAGAGAGAGAAAAAAAAAAAAAAAAAGGCAACATAAAGTGGCAGGCCAATGCTAACAACATTACAAACCCTCTAACACTCAGATTTAGAATACACCCATAATTTTGTATCCCTGTTGCACATACTTCTTAAAGTTTGACTTTTTAAAAACAAATATGGAGACGAGTTTTACTTCCCATGGAAATGGATGTGATCAGAAATGAGAGTTAAAAGGGTTTGCAACCACATACGCAATGATTAACATGAAGAAAGTCAATTGAAGCGGCAAAGTAACCCCACGATGGCAGCTCTTTCGCAGATTAAAAGACACTACAAAGCGGATTTTCAGACAATATGGAGGCTGTATATAATGGTATGTACAGGATCGATTTTGGTATGATGTTAAGTAGTAATTGGTCCGCGAGAAGGAAAAAAAAATAGTAACTGGTCCAACTTGAAAAGATTTATAGTAGCCGAGGTGGGTCTCTTCAGCAATGGATATGGTGGCTAGTGGCTACCAGCACAATTTGGTGGCCATTCTTCATATATGGATGGTTACGGCAGAGTGATATCATCCTCTATTCCAACCAGTCTTTTTAAATCCGGACCGGCCCCACCCCGCCTGTTGAACTGATTAATCGTAATCCGATGGGTTTTTTTAATTAGAATTTCTTTTGTAATTTCTCGGTTGAACCCTACTTTGATCACTCACTAGTTAACTAGAAAATTAGCGACCCAGTAGCTTGTTACGATCGAATCGTAACAGAGAACAATGAAGAACAGAAAAGAACGAGAAAATAAAGAACAAGAAAAGAAAGCAGAGAAGAAACTGTATTCCAAAATTCACCTGTATCATTTACACTATCGTGAGTGCTATTTATACATCAATAATTCCCTCAACGACAAATAGTCACTAGGCTAAGACTTTAAACGACTAAACTTCTCGTAACAAAAGCACTGATACGACTAACCTAAGCGGTGTCGTATCAATACTCCCCCCTTAAAAGAACCAACAACAAGAACAACAAGTTACTACATCACAAGAACCAGCATCAAAACCAAAGAAACTATCCAAAGATTGGATCAAATGAAAGTTCGAGGGGAAGAGAAATACAGCTGACTCAAATATGGCAACAAGTTTACACAAATATGCTGCAGCTAGTGCTAAAAACATCAAACCACAGAAACTATTGCATTGGTGGCTGCATCTTGCAATTGTAATGAGTGTCGCAATGCAAATGTTGCTGCAAATGACAAATCTCCATCCAGCCTGTATTGCTCCAAAAGCAATTTGCATCCTCAACAACCCCACTGGAAAACAATCAAACACTCTACATTTTAGCCCCATGTAACAATTCAAGTTTTGCTGCAAGCACATTCACTCCATGAATTCCTCCTGGATCAAATAGGTAATTCTGCAACTCTTCTCCAATTATCCAATGCAAGAAACAAAAGTTACACATAACTCCATTAGTAAGCTTGCCTTCCTTCTCTTGCAGTCAGATTCTGCATTAAATCCAAATACAGCATCAGTATTTACTACATGAGCCATTGTTCTATTCGTTGCCGTACAACCATCCAACACTTCTAACCAAGCCATCCTAGATGAAACCATTGTGGCTTGTTCTCTCTTAGGAATTCTGCCATTAAGGTATAAGATCATCCTCTTCTTATGCCATTTCTTCCTCACTTTCCTCTCTTTTTGCACAACCATCAAAATCTCATTTTCACATAGCATCCCAATTACAGCAGCAGGATGCGATATGAAATCCAGTGATACAGCCAACAACAAAGACTTCCCTTCTCCTAACCAAGTATCAAGCC
>JAKUCV010005089.1:0-38989 GCA_028386065.3 Turnera subulata | reverse complement strand
TTCTACTTACAAATATAAATTTCGCCATATAATTTGTACAACGTATTTATGTATTTTCTTGTCATAAGCGACCTAAGGGCCGGGATATCGGCTTGGGCGCTCGGTTTCGGTTTTTGATTTAAATCAAGTATACTTAATATAACCGTTGGATTAGATTAATTACCACCAAATTGGAAGAACTGTTTGATAAAAAGATAATTATGGAGATAATGAAATGAACAGATAAGCCGTATAATAATTGTTAAATCGGTATCATGCATAATCATTTTGTTGTGCATTATAAGTGATTATTGTGTTCCTATATGTACATATAGGGTATCGGGATTAGACTGGATAGCAGTTTCAGAGACATACCAGGTGAGGATGGATAAACCTTGATATGTGCCCGTAATACTGTGTATGCTTTGTTGTTTGATTGAACCGTTGAAATGATCCTTGTTAGTTATTTGTTTGCCATGAATGTTGTTGCTGTTGCTGGGCTGTGTGGATTGATCATGTGGATACTGTGAATAAATGTTGTACTGTTAATTGTGTGTAATTAGTGATATGAAATTGCGGATTGGATGAGCTTGAGAATTAATCTATGATGATTACGACTGCTGTGATGTTGTTGTTGTTGATGTTAGACTGTGTTGTTGGATTTGTGATATTGTGTAGAGGATAATGATGAACTGGTCAATGTGGATAATTGGGAAAAGAATAATGAGTATTGGAAACGGAATTGGATTTGATTATGAGATGATGTAATTGTCACTTGGAAAGTAGTGGTACGACTAGATGGTTAGAGACTAGTTCTGTGGTGTCTTGCTAGAGGGTTTGTTGGTTGGGGTGTTGACCCCGGATTTGTGATATTGGGATGTTGATCCCGGATTTGTGATATTGGGATGTTGATCCCGGATTTGAGATATTGGGATGTTGATCCCGGATTGTGGTGGGGCCTGGCATCCAGAATTAGTTAATAACCAGGTACGACCCTAGCTTGTCCAGTGACGGGGCCCGGGAGATAAAATTGGTAATAAAAACTAATAAGTAATCTTTTGGTCTTGGCTTTGATGTGATTTAGTGAGATTCCTTTGACGTGTTGGTTGTGTTAGATTCCTTGATGCATTGTTTGATTTAGATTCCTCTGCCGTGTTGTGTGTGTAGTTTCATCTGTTTGATTGTTGTGTTTATTTCGAAAGTATTATGGTTGAATATATCACTGTTTATCTTTCGTCGGTGAGCGCTTCGGACTCACCCCTCGCCTGCGGGGTATCATCCCGTAGGATGAGTTGTTTGTAGTGCAGAAACGTACCGGGCGAGCTGAAGCGTACCCTCGGTCAGGACTCGGATCCACTAGTTGCATTGGGCTTTGCATATGTTGTCATGTGAGTTAAGAGTCTTCCGTTGTGCATATTGTTAAATCTTCTGCTGTGTATATGTTGTATTTGGGCCATTGGGCCAGTTGGTTGTTGTTGATGTCCCCGGGGTTCGGGTGACGAGTTCCATGTCGGGCCGAAGGGCCGGTTTACAGTATTGATATTGGGCCGTTGGCCAGTTTATTGTTTTATATGCAGTCCGTCAGGCTTTGTTGGGTTGGGTTATCACAGTTTCGGCACGTGTTTACTGTGTACGGTAAATACGGGTCGGGGCGTCTCATTTTGGTAGCGGAGCGGGCGTTAGGTCTTGTTGGGCAGTCTTTGTGTGTTTGAGTCCTTGTTTGCATAGTTCGCTCCAGTAGTTTAATATTTTATATCATTTAGTTAGTGCATTATGAATCCAGTCGAGGGACGCCAGCTGTCGTGGAACATACACATAAGAGGTAGTGATGCTATAATATGCGAAAATACGAATATTATTAATATTGCTAATATTTTGATACAAAGGGAAATATTAATATATTGATTGCAAACAGAAATGTTACATTGATATTTTATAAAAAGGGAAATAATACATAGATTTTTGATAATTTATAAAATAAAAATACATTTAACGGTTCGGAACGACGTTGACACGGAAGCTGTTTAGGTCACTGTTGACGTTGACCGTGACTCTGTCGCTCCAAGAGAACCACATGCCGCCTCTGTCTCTCTGGCCAGGAATCTCGAACCGGTTTGCTTGAGGGAATCGGAGTGGAATCAGACCGTGATTGTCCCGTGGTTGCCACTGCGTCTCCGTCAGAAGAACCATGTTGGGCTTGTACTGGTTCTTCAAGTCCCTCAGGGTTCGCGAGAACTCCTGTGCACGTCTTGCCACTCCTCTGCAGTTCCACACCAGTAGCCGTACCTTTGGCCAGGTTGGAGGTAGCCGAGTCATTCTGGGTATGCTCTGGGCTGTCATTGCGAGCTGGTAGTAAGCGCCTTGCTCCACAGTTTGGCAAGTGGACTCCAGGTTGAACTCTTGAAGCCTATCCGAGATGAAGAACATCACGGAGTTTGTTGAGCCGTAGTAGGATGTCCTCAGTGTCCCATGGTCCTCTAGGAAGAACACCTCTTCCATGGGAGTGACGAAGAATCTTGAGGAGTAGAGCTCATCGACAAAGACCAGTCGTGGCATTCTGCCGAGCTCGTTCGGTAGCTCCTCAGCACGTTCGTTGACCATGCTGTAAGCCAGTCGGTTTCTTCTGCCAAGATTGGCACCTTCAACAAAGAACACCGACGAGGGAGCAGGCATTTTGATTTGGACGTGTGGGGTTTTGTTTTGAACGTGGTGTTTTCTTTTTCTCTAGTGTTTTGTTGCTTTGATTGCTTTTGGTGATTTACACCTCACCGCTCCTTCTTTATACACTTATGGGGAGCGTGATTACCGTTTTTTTTGATTTTCCAGTTTTTGTTTTTGAATTTTACCGTTGCTTTATTTAATGCTTTACGCGATTTCGGCTACTGAGCCAGTGTTTTACAGCTCATTTCTGACTCACGATTTCTTACGCCCTGGCTACCTTGGCGTTTCTTTTGATGGTGTGTCATTATTTTTCTTACATCTTTTATCACAAGCATCCGTGACCGTTGTGGCTAGACGGATGGGGCCGTATCTCGAGTAGAGCGCATGTGCGACAAGCTCACAGCTGTTCGGACATCGTGGAGAGATACGAGCTTTGACAGACGTTTTTGGCCCATGCGGAAATGGTGAACAAGTGGGTAACGTGTCTTTCGAGGGACACAGGACGTTCCCCTGATCATCGCCTTCCGAGTTAACGGGTATCTTTTTCACGAGGTTAACTGACGTCACCGTTAGTTGTACAGTACCTTTCGTGATTCGAGGATGTTCATGTCCGATACGAACACCGTTCATGGAAACATGTTTTGTTTTAATTTCTTTCTGTTTTGATTTTGTTAACTGAGTTTTAATTTTTGATTCCTTTATATTTGATTTTATAATCTTATAGTTGATTTTTAATCTGCCTTGACATGTTTTGTTTTCCTATTTAACACAAGATTTCTTAACACAAGAGAATTTTGGTTTAAAAAGGAAATTTATTTTATTTATTTCATAAAGGTGTTACAACAGAGAAGAAGTGCTCTAAGGAGCTACTTGCTTCTCAAGGTCTTTTACAAGCTGTTGAACGTTTCTTAAGTGCGGGAACAGCTCCGCGCATGCCAGTTCAATTTGTGCCACCGCCGAGCTGATCTTCCTCAACGAGACGTTCAGCTGCGTCAACTTCTGCTGCGGTGTGCTGCTTTCAGCTATCGCTTTGCCTTTCTTGTCTTCAGCCTTCTTGCTGGCACGCTTCTTCCGTCGTTTTGGGGAGACCACCATGTGCTCCTCCAGACCGATGATGCTAGTCTTGAACCGCTTCTTCGGAGGCTCTTCATCGGAGCTTGTCGGGAAAGCTGTGCCGCCGATGTAGCTGTTGTTCTCGGAGTCTGAAGTCGTTCGAGAACGAAGTGGAGAGTCCATGGCTGAGAGTGAAAGTTTCAGCTGTGAGGTTTGGTATTTATAAGCGGATGAGATGTCGCTTAAGGGTATAAGCGGTATCTCATGTTGAGTTGGGACACCTGGCAGAGTGTGCCAGAAGCTTATCGTGGTAGGACCCACGGATAAGACGGAATTTCGGGGACGAAATTCTTTTTAAGGTGGGTAGAATGTAACAGCCCGGGTAAAATTTGGATTTTTACTGGGACTATAGAAGTTATTTTACCGTGATTTACTGTTGAATTAATCTTGGGTAATTAATTCACGGTAAAACGGGAGTCGTTTTTTGAAACCGAGAGTTTTCCCGCGCTCAGGAGTGTCTTCCTGACTAACCGAGCCTCGGTTTTCAGTTCCGAGAGTTGGTCGATGTTCAGGAGGATTAATCGGATTTTCCGAGCCCAAGTTGTATTTTTGGACTCGGGACGGAATTTGTCGGAAAGACGGGGGTATCCCTGCGTCTACGAGATTCCGACGCGAGAATCCGGACCGGCCGAATGAGGCTTGCCCCGAGGCCACTCTTCCTTCTCTTTCCTTCCTCTTCCTCTTTCCCGGTTACATTTCTTCCTCTCTCCCGGTTTTTCCCCAGCCACGGGGCCCCACTTTCCTCTCTTCTTTCCTTTCTTTCCCTTTCTTTCTTTTCTCCTTTTTCTTTCTCTTTTCTTTCTTTTCTCCTTCACTTTCCTTTCAGCCACCACCACCCGTGAACAAACCGGCCCCTCCCTTCTTTTCTTCTTTTTCTCTTTGTCTCCTTCTTTTCTTATTTCTCCTTTAATTTCCCCTCTACCCGATTCCTCTGCACCTTTCTTCCCTCTCTTCTTCCTCCTCTTCTTCCTTCTCCCCTCACCGGAAACCCTCTCTCTCCCTCCCCTGCCTTCTCACTTCCTCCTTCTTGCCCAGTTTCTCCTCCACCGTGTGTTCGCCGCCGACGCCTCTCCCTCAACTCACCATCACCTCACGCGCCGCCTCCTTCCCTCTATCCTCTGCCTCTGCTCGCGACCACCAGTAAGGCCAGGGAAGCGCCGCCACCACCGGAGGTCCGAGCTCGAGCCGCCTGTCGCCGCTGCTCCTCTCTTCTCCTTCGTGCTCGTGTCTCCGTCGCCACGAGCTGATGCCCAGCTCGTCCCGATCTGCCTCTGTTACCACCGTCGCAGCCTGATCCTTTTCTGCAGCTGCTCCTGACCGCCGCCGCCTTGGATCGTCCTTCTTCTCCTCTTCATCGCGCCGCCTCAGGTAGTGCCGCCCTACCTCTTCTCTTCCTCTGCAACTCACGCCAGAGCCATGACCGCCGCCCTGCTGCTCGAGCCGACCCTGTCATGTGGTGAGCCAACCGAACCCAATCTCCTCTCTTTTACCTTTCGCTTTACTCCGGTTGATTGAACGGTCTGAGACCGATTGAGTTTAAGGTTGAGTTGTGTGTTTGTGAATTTTGTGGTAGAGGCAGACGATGATGCCGATGTTGGTGTTACTGTGGACATGGGTTGCAGTGTTTTGGGTGGTTGACGTGGTGGTTTGGTGGCACTCCGGCCACCGGATGGTAGCTGCGGTTATGGTGGTGATATTGGTGCTCGGATCGTTGCTTGGGTGGCGTGGGTTTGGTGTGCTGTTCACTGATGAACAGTAGCCGAGGGCTACTTTTGGCTGCTGTGAACGGTGCTGGCCGGAATCCGGCGAGTTTCCGGCGAGTCCCGGGAATTTTCCGGCGAGACCCGGGCAACTCCGGCGTGAACAGTGCGTTCTCCAACAAATGGGACTCGATGGACGGGTTGTTTTGGTAACCCCTCGGACTCATCTATATCATGGGCTCGGGTTCGGGCTCGGTGCGTAAAAGGGCTCGGAAACGGGCCGATGTGCGGAGGCCCATGTTCCCGATACACATATGCTTTTGACAATCTAATAACGGACCCGATGGACGTGTGATATTACAATTGGTTAATGAATTAATTTGTAAATTAAAAACAATGGTAAATGAATTAATCTATAGATTTTAAAAAAAAAAGAAATACCATCTTGGAATTAATTATGAAATTATAAGTTAATTATAAATAGATAATCGGATGGAATTTATTCAATGACCAAAGTATGTTTAACTATACTTTTAGAATATTAAGATTTGTATTATTGGCTTGACGGAATACCATATGATCGGCTAATTTAATTATTGATAGTACTGTTTCAGTGAAACGGGTTATCAACAAAATATTATTTTGAAGTATTGCTTATCCAAGATTACGATTTACTCACGGTTATAATATTTCGACCACTGATTCTTGCTATTATCGGATATATATATATGAATAGTTATAATATTTATTTATACCGTATTTCGATTATAATAACCTATTACCAATGATGGTATTTTCTATTTAACGGTTTTACCATCGGGTATGTTAGTTATAAGTATTATTTATTTCAAGTTGTTAAATAAGGTACGAAGTATTATACGGGCCGTAAATTGTTCTACTTACAAATATAAATTTCGCCATATAATTTGTACAACGTATTTATGTATTTTCTTGTCATAAGCGACCTAAGGGCCGGGATATCGGCTTGGGCGCTCGGTTTCGGTTTTTGATTTAAATCAAGTATACTTAATATAACCGTTGGATTAGATTAATTACCACCAAATTGGAAGAACTGTTTGATAAAAAGATAATTATGGAGATAATGAAATGAACAGATAAGCCGTATAATAATTGTTAAATCGGTATCATGCATAATCATTTTGTTGTGCATTATAAGTGATTATTGTGTTCCTATATGTACATATAGGGTATCGGGATTAGACCGGATAGCAGTTTCAGAGACATACCAGGTGAGGATGGATAAACCTTGATATGTGCCCGTAATACTGTGTATGCTTTGTTGTTTGATTGAACCGTTGAAATGATCCTTGTTAGTTATTTGTTTGCCATGAATGTTGTTGCTGTTGCTGGGCTGTGTGGATTGATCATGTGCATACTGTGAATAAATGTTGTACTGTTAATTGTGTGTAATTAGTGATATGAAATTGCGGATTGGTTGAGCTTGAGAATTAATCTGTGATGATTACGACTGCTGTGATGTTGTTGTTGATGTTAGACTGTGTTGTTGGATTTGTGATATTGTGTAGAGGATAATGATGAACTGGTCAATGTGGATAATTGGGAAAAGAATAATGAGTATTGGAAACGGAATTGGATTTGATTATGAGATGATGTGATTGTCACTTGGAAAGTAGTGGTACGACTAGATGGTTAGAGACTAGTTCTGTGGTGTCTTGCTAGAGGGTTTGTTGGTTGGGGTGTTGACCCCGGATTTGTGATATTGGGATGTTGATCCCGGATTTGTGATATTGGGATGTTGATTTCAGATTTGAGATATTGAGATGTTGATCCCGGATTTGTGATATGGGGATGTTGATCCCGGATTGTGGTGGGGCCTGGCATCCAGAATTAGTTAATAACCAGGTACGACCCTAGCTTGTCCAGTGACGGGGCCCGGGAGATAAAATTGGTAATAAAAACTAATAAGTAATCTTTTGGTCTTGGCTTTGATGTGATTTAGTGAGATTCCTTTGACGTGTTGGTTGTGTTAGATTCCTTGATGCGTTGTTTGATTTAGATTTCTCTACCGTGTTGTGTGTGTAGTTTCGTCTGTTTGATTGTTGTGTTTATTTCGAAAGTATTATGGTTGAATATATCACTGTTTATCTTTCGTCGGTGAGCGCTTCGGACTCACCCCTCGCCTGCGGGGTATCATCCCGTAGGATGAGTTGTTTGTAGTGCAGGAACGTACCGGGCGAGGGGCCGGTTTACAGTATTGATATTGGGCCGTTGGCCAGTTTATTGTTTTATATGCAGTCCGTCGGGCTTTGTTGGGTTGGGTTGTCACAGTTCCGGCACGTGTTTACTGTGTACGGTAAATACGGGTCGGGGCGTCTCACCACGTGACAATTGTATCATCATTAAAACCAAACTCAGGGATCGACATCCCTAACCAAAATACCGAGGATCGACATCCTCATCACAATTCATTAATTATCCATTTACTTATTCCAAACGACACAGAAAATCGACACGGGGATAAACATCCCAAAATACCAAACAAGATTCCGGGATAAACAACCCAAACCAAAACACAGCTAAAACAACAATCAACAATGCACAACCATCTAAACATGATAACCGAGTAATATAGGCACATATTGAAGGAAATCCATCCTCACCTTGGCCGATTACTCAACTTCGGAAATAATGACCGGTCTGACGCCGGCTCCTCGGGAAACTGCCCGATAACCAAAAACCTATACAACAAAACCATATATTCACATAAATGTACATCAGAGTATGTCATGATGCCAATACTACGAAATCACCCATCCCGATTACTCATCCTTTATTATTATCATTTATCGAAAATACTTAACCGTACGTATTTCCGAATATAATTTCGGTACCATACTTTAATTAAAATTCTTTTCAAAATAATTTTCATAAAATAATTATAATTTCCAAAATAATAATCTCCATAATTTTTCCAGAAAATAATAACGTATTTATAATTTTCAGAAAATATTTACATAGTATTTATCTTTTTTCTAAATATACAATAATATTTCCAACACCAAAATTATAATTACCTTTAATTACAAAGTACATATATATATATATATATATATATATATATATATATATAATTTCCATAACCATAATTTCCAGACGAAAATAATGTACGTATTAATTTTCCAGAAATTATTTTCAAGGTATATTTATATATTTTTTTCAAACTAACTATATTATCTTAATTTTCCAAAATCAAGTATATGTTTTTTTTTCAAAACAACTATTTATAATTACCATATATTTCCCCAGAATAATATATGTAATTTTTCCAAAATAATTGATATATTATTTTTTTTCCAGAAACAAATTTCCAACAATTAGATATATATATATTTTTGTTTTTTTTCTTAAAAAATAAACTGGTCGCAACCCGGATCCAACCCAGGCGCGACCCAGACAGCACAGATGGGTCAACTACACGGGTCTTGCTCACCTCGACGACGGCGGCGGCGCGAGAGCGCGGGGGAAGGCGGCCACGAGAAAGGCGACCTCGAGGCGACTCGACCGGCGGTGGAAAGGCAGCGGAAGGCTGACGGCAGTGGCGCAGGAGCGGAGGAAAGCCAGATCCGCAGGGAAACCGGCGGGTCAAGGGCGCGTCAGGCGTCTTAAGGCGACGGTTCAGCTCAGCGACGGCGGGGCTGAGCTCGCGATGGCAAGAGGAAAGGGCTGGTGGCGGTGGTGCAGCGGGGAGACGGCCGTAACTCGACCTGGTGAACAGTGACCCGAGGCGGAAGGTAGGTGACCCGACTGTTCACGGGTTATTTTTTTCTTTTTCATTCTTTTCTTCTATTTTCTTCTATTTTCTATTTTTCTCTGATTTTCTTTTCCTTTTTTGTTTTCTGTTTCTTTTTTTTCATTTCTTTTTCTTCTATTTTTTTTCTTCTTCCTCTCACTGTTCTTTTTTGTTTTTTCTTTCTTTTCTTTTTTTTCTTTTCTTTTTTTTTTCTTTTTTCTCTCCTTTTCTTTTCTCTCTTTTTCTTTTTCTCTCTTTTTCTCTCCTTTCTTTTTTTTCTCTTCTCCTCTTCCTCACCTTCTGCCTCCTTCACCGAATTCTGCTTCTTATAAACTGAAAATTTTACTATTTAGCTTGTGATAATCAATAATGCAATTCGTCCGCATTACGGGCGAATCCGATCCGGACCACAAAATAACAGATACCTCCTTAGTTATTTTCCGGTGTGATTTTCTGAGAAATTTCGAAACCCGAAAAATACCAACTTAGTTCAGAAAAATCCACGGGAAAATTACGAGCGCGGGAAAACACTCGGATTCGAAAAACGACTCCCGATTTACCTTGAATTAATTACCCAAGATTAATTCAACAGTAAATCATGGTAAAAAACTTCTACAGTCCCGGTAAAAATCCAAAATTTTACCCGGGCTGTTACAGTTTTAATTAAAGTATGGTACCGAAATTATATTCGGATATACGTACGATAATTATTTTCGGTAAATGGAAGTAATAAAGGATATGTAACCGGGATGGGATATTTCATAGTATTGGCATCATAGTATACCGAATATGTGCATTTATGTGTATATATGGTTTTGTGGTATAGGTTTGGATATCGGGCAGTTTCCCGAGGAGCCGGCGTCGTACCGGTCATTGTTTTCCGGAGTTGAGTAATCAGCCAAGGTGAGGATGGATTTCCTTCGATATGTGCCTATATTACTCGGTTATTATGTTTTGATGATTGTGCATTGTCGATTGTTGCTTTTGCTGTGTTTTGGTTCGGGATATTTATCCCGGTGTCTTGTTTGGTTTTTGGGATGTTTATCCCCATGTTGATTTTCTGTGTCTTTGAGTTCAGAGTATAATGGAATTAATAATTAATGAATTGTGACAAGGATGTCGATCCTTGGTTTGATTTGGGATGTCTATCCCGGTATGTTGGTTAGGGATGTCGATCCCTACGATTTGGTTTTAATGACGATAATATAATTGTCACGTGATAGGTAGTGGTACGACTCGATGGTTTAAGACTATTTCGTGGTGGCCGTGACATGGGTTACTCTGATAAGCATGTCTATGCTTGGGATGTCTATCCCGTGATTATTTTTGGGATGTCTATCCCTGGGTTCGTATTTTTGGGATGTCGATCCCTGGGTTCTCTGGATTTGGTCTGGCACCCGGAATGTGTTGATAACCAGGTCTGACCTCTAGCTTATCCGTGACGGGGCCCGGTGATAAGCATGTCTATGCTTGGGATGTCTATCCCGTGATTATTTTTGGGATGTCTATCCCTGGGTTCGTATTTTTGGGATGTCGATCCCTGGGTTCTCTGGATTTGGTCTGGCACCCGGAATGTGTTGATAACCAGGTCTGACCTCTAGCTTATCCGTGACGGGGCCCGGAAAAGATAAAATTGGAAATTGGATTTTTATTGAGTATTTTCGGCTTTGGGTCGAGTCTTTTGGTTTGACTGTTGTGCTTGCCTTGAGTAATTTTTAGTGTTCATATTGTTGGTCTTTCCTTCGTCGGTGAGCACTTCGGACTCACCCCTCACTTGCGGGCTTTCATCCCGTAGGATGAGTTATTTTTGGTACAGGTTTGGTGCATTCCAGACAGGCTGCAGCATTATCCCTTGGACGGGCTTGGATCCATAGGTTGCATCTATTACGCATACAGTGTTAGTGAGTCTTTAAGTCTTCCGCTGTGCATACTTTTGTTATTATTGGGCCATTGGGCCGGATGAGTTTCTATTGTTGATTTTACTTTGGGCTGTTGAGCCCGTGTTCTTGTTGTATACACTGTATGTTGGTTTCATTTTGGGTTGGGTTGTTACAGTTCCGGCACGTGTTTACTGTGTACGGTAAATACGGGTCGGGGTGCTTCATTTTGGTAGCGGAGCGGGCGTTAGGTCTTGTTGGGCAGTCTTGTGTGTTTGTTGTCTTGTTTGCATAGTTCGCTCCAGTTGTTATTGTTTTATATCATTTAGTTAGTGCATTATGGATCCAGTCAAGGGACGCCAGCTGTCGCAGAGCATATACGTATGAGGTAAATGATGCCATAATAAGCGAAAATATAAATATTATTAATACTGATAATATTGAAAATAAAAAGGGAAAATATTACATGATATTTTATAAAAAGAGAAATATTACATTGACTTTTGATATTTTATAAAAATAAAAATACATTTAACGATTCAGAACGACGTTGACACGGAAACTGTTGGGATCGCTGTTGATGTTGACCGTGACCCTATCGCTCCATGAGAACCACATGCCGCCTCTGTCGTGTTTGCCAGGAATCTCGAACCGGTTAGCTTGAGGGAACCGGAGTGGGATGAGACCGTGATCGTCCCGTGGTTGCCACTGTGTCTCCATGAGAAGAACCATGTTCGGTTTGTATTGGTTCTTCAGGTCCCTTAGAGTACGCGAGAACTCCTGAGCACGCCTTGCCACTCCTCTACAGTTCCACACCAGCAGTCGCGCCTTTGGCCAAGTTGGAGGTAGCCAAGTCATTCTGGGCATGCTCTGAGCCGTCATCGAGAGCTGGTAGTAGGCACCTTGCTCCACAGTTTGGCAAGTGGACTCCAGGTTGAACTCCTGTAGCCTTTCGGAGATGAAGAACATCACGGAGTTTGCCGATCCATAGTAGGATGTCCTCAGAGTGCCGTGGTCCTCTAGGAAGAACACCTTTTTCCATTGGAGTAACGAATAACCGCGATGAGTAGAGTTCGTCGACGAAGACAAGACGTGGCATCCTGCCGAGCTCGTTCGGTAGTTCTTCAGCGTGTTCGTTGACCATGCTGTAGGCCAGTCGGTTCCTTCTGCCAAGATTGGCACCTTCGACGAAGAAGACTGAAGATGGAGCAGGCATCGTGTTTGGACGAGTGGGTATTTTGTTTTTGGAGCGTTGTGTTTTTGTTTGTCTGAGAGTTTTGTTGCTTTTAAATGCTTTTGATGATTTACACATCACCGCTCCTTCTTTTATACTCTTATGGGGAGCGTGATTACCGTTTTTTATTTTCAAGAATCTTCTTTTTGAAATTTTGCCGTTACATTGATTTATTACTCTCTTACTTTATACATGTTTTTCGGACTACCGTGCCAGAGTTTTTCAGCCTTTTCCTAACTCATGATTTTCTTCGCTCTGGCTACTTTGTCTTTTCTTTTCATGATTTTACTATATTTTCTTGCATCTTTTATCACATGCATCTGTGACCGTTGAGGTTAGACAGATGGGACCGTATCTCGAGTGGAGCGCATGTGCGACAAGTTTACAGCTGTTTGGAGATCGTGGAGAGATACGAGACCCGACAGACGTTTTTGGCTCATGCAGATTTTGTGAACAAGTGGGTAACGTGTCTTTCGAGGGACACAGGACGTGCTCGTGATCATCGCCGTGCGAGTTAACGAAACAGACGGCACCGTTAGTTGCACGCGTTACGTTTCTTGGTTCGAGGGTGTCTTCGTCCGATACGAGCACCGTTCATGAAAACATATTTTGTTTTAATTTCTTTTTGATTTGAATTTGTTAAACGAGTTTTGTTTTTAATTTCCTTATATTTGATTTTATAATCTTATTATTGATTTTTAATCTGCCTTGAGATGTTTTGTTTTTCTATTTAACACAAGATTTCGAGACACAAGAGTTTTATTTTAAAGGAAAACTTATTTTATTTATTTAATAAAGGTTTTACATCAGAGAAGAAGTACTCTATTGAGTTACTTGCTTCTCTAAGTCTTTTACAAGTTGCTGGACGTTCCTCAGGTGAGGGAAGAGCTCCGCGCACGCCAGTTCGATCTGCGCCACCGCCGAGCTGATCCTTTTCAGCGAGAAGTTCAGTTGCGTCAGTTTCTGTTGCGGAGTGCTGCTCTCACCTACCGCCTTCCCTTTCTTGTCTTCAGCTTTCTTGCTAGCACGCTTCTTCCTTCGTTTTGGGGAAACGACCATGTGCTCCTTCAGGCCGATGATGTTGGTCTTGAACCGTTTCTTTGGAGGCTCTTCATCGGAGCTTGTCGGGAAGGCAGTGCCGCCGATGTAGCTGTTGTTCTCGGAGTCGGAGGTTGTCCTTGATCTCAGTGGAGAATCCATGGCCGTGTGTGAGTATGCCGGTCATGAGGTTTGGTATTTATAAGCGGATGAGACGACGCTTAAGGGTATAAGCGGTATCTCATGTTGAGGTTGGATACCTGGCAGAGTGTGCCAGAATCTTATTGTGGTAGGACCCACGGATAAGACGGAATTTTGGGGACGAAATTCTTTTTAAGGTGGTAGACTGTAACAGCCCTGGTAAAATTTTTTATTTTTACCGGGACTGTAGAAGTCGTTTTACTGTGATTTACTGTTGAATTAATCTTGGGTAATTAATTCAAGGTAAATCGAGAGTCGTTTTTCGAAACCGAGGGTTTTCCTGCGCTCGTGATTTTTCCGTGGATTTTTCAGAACTTAAGTTGGTATTTTTCGGGTTTCGAAATTTCTCGGAAAATCACACCGAAAAATAACTAAGGAGGTATCGGCTATTTTCTGGTCCGGATCGGACTCGCCCGCAATACGGACGAACTGTATTATTTGGGTTTCACATGCTAAATAGTTCATTTTCAGTTTATAAAAAGAAGGCAGAGGAAGGAGAGCCGGGAGAGAAAGGAGAAGAAAAAAAGAAAGAGAGAAAAAGGAGAGGAAAAAAGAAAAGAGTGAAAAGAAAAAAAAAAAGAAGAAAAGAGAAAAAGAAAAAGGAAAGAAAAAGAAAAAAAAGAAAATAAATCAGAAAAAAAAAGAAAAAAACAGAGAGGAAGAAATGAAAAGATAAAAAAAGAATTTCAGAAAATCAGAAAAATAAGAAATAGAAAGAAAATCAGAAAATCAGAAAATAAGAAAAGAAATTGCAGAGAATGAAAAAAAGGAAGAAACCGGCCACTGTTCACTGTCACCTCCACTGCCACTGTACACACCGTGACGTTCCCGGCCTCCTATCGACGCACCGCCGGTACCTTGGTGTTCCTCACGTCGGCGCGACCTCACCCATGCCGGTACCAAGCTGTTCCTCCGCCGGACACGCCGCGACGCGCCGACGACCCGCCCGCAGACCCATGGATCTGCTTCTTCTGCCTCCTGCGCCTTCTGCCGTCGCCGCCGCGTCCTTCCTTCCGCTGTACCAGAGTCGCCAGCAGCCGCTTGCCTTCCTTTCGCTGCTCCCGTGCCTCGCCTCGCCTCGCCTCCGTGCATGCGCCGTCGTCAGCAACCCGGAGGTAAGACCCGGATCTTGCAAGATCCGTATGTTGATACGGGTTGGTTAGTTTCTGGGCTGAGTCGCGGGTCTGGACGCTGGGCCTTGGTGCTTGGGCCGCGGCTGGACCTGCTGGGTTTTGGATGTGGGCTTGAACTGTTGGCCCATTCCAGAATATGGATAAATATATATATATATATATATATATATATACATATATATTTATCCATATTCTGGAAATTAATTTTGCAAAAAAAAATTATATAATTATTTTGAGTAAATTACTGCCAATTTAATTCTGGTATTTCCAAGAAAATATAAATATATTTACTTTGATAAATAATTATGTTTCGTTTGTAAATTATTATGGTTAGTTTGAAAAATATATATATGCCTTGGAAATAATTTCTGGAAAATTTATCTGTATATTATTTTCGTCTGGAAATTATGTTTATGGAAATTATATATATATGTACTTTGGAATTAAAGTTAATTATATTTTGTGTTGGAAAATATTATTACTATATATATTTAGAAAAAGATAAATACTATATAAATATTTTCTAAAAATTATAAATATGTTATTATTATTCTGGAAAAATTATGATGATTATTATTTTGAAAAATTATAATTATTTTATGAAAATATTTTTAAAGAGTTTTAATTAAAGTATGGTACCGAAATTATATTCGGATGTACGTACGGTAATTATTTTCGGTAAATGGAAGTAATAAAGGATATGTAACCGGGATGGGATATTTCATAGTATTGGCATCATAGTATACCGAATATGTGCATTTATGTGTATATATGGTTTTGTGGTATAGGTTTGGATATCGGGCAGTTTCCTGAGGAGCCGGCGTCGTACCGGTCATTGTTTTCCGGAGTTGAGTAATCGGCCAAGGTGAGGATGGATTTCCTTCGATATGTGCCTATATTACTCGGTTATTATGTTTTGATGATTGTCCATTGTCGATTGTTGCTTTTGCTGTGTTTTGGTTCGGGATGTTTTTCCCGGTGTCTTGTTTGGTTTTTGGGATGTTTATCCCCATGTTGATTTTCTGTGTCTTTGAGTTCAGAGTATAATGGAATTAATAATTAATGAATTGTGACAAGGATGTCGATCCTTGGTTTGATTTGGGATGTCTATCCCGGTATGTTGGTTAGGGATGTCGATCCCTACGATTTGGTTTTAATGACGATAATATAATTGTCACGTGATAGGTAGTGGTACGACTCGATGGTTTAAGACTGTTTCGTGGTGGCCGTGACATGGGTTACTCTGATAAGCATGTCTATGCTTGGGATGTCTATCCCGTGATTATTTTTGGGATGTCTATCCCTGGGTTCGTATTTTTGGGATGTCGATCCCTGGGTTCTCTGGATTTGGTCTGGCACCCGGAATGTGTTGATAACCAGGTCTGACCTCTAGCTTATCCGTGACGGGGCCCGGAAAAGATAAAATTGGAAATTGGATTTTTATTGAGTATTTTCGGCTTTGGGTCGAGTCTTTTGGTTTGACTGTTGTGCTTGCCTTGAGTAATTTTTAGTGTTCATATTGTTGGTCTTTCCTTCGTCGGTGAGCACTTCGGACTCACCCCTCACCTGCGGGCTTTCATCCCGTAGGATGAGTTATTTTTGGTACAGGTTTGGTGCATTCCAGACAGGCTGCAGCGTTATCCCTTGGACGGGCTTGGATCCATAGGTTGCATCTATTACGCATACAGTGTTAGTGAGTCTTTAAGTCTTCCGCTGTGCATACTTTTGTTATTATTGGGCCATTGGGCCGGATGAGTTTTTATTGTTGATTTTACTTTGGGCTGTTGAGCCCGTGTTCTTGTTGTATACACTGTATGTTGGTTTCATTTTGGGTTGGGCTGTTACAGTTCCGGCACGTGTTTACTGTGTACGGTAAATACGGGTCGGGGCGCTTCAAAAGTATTTGGAAATATTATGGAAAATATATACATTTATTATAAATTCCAGGAAAAATTATGGTAATTATTATTTTGGAAAAGTATATTATTTTATGAAAATATTCTGAAAAAGAGTTTTAATTAAAGTATGGTACCGAAATTATATTCGGAAATACGTACGGTAAAATATTTTCGATAAAGATGTGTAACCGGGATGGGTATATCTCGCGGTATTGGCATCATAGTATACCGATTATGTGCATTTATGTGAGTGTATGTTTTTTTTTGTGGTAGTACGAGATCGGAGTGGAGAGTCCATGACTGTGTGTGAGTATGCCAGTCATAAGGTTTGGTTCTTATAGAGGACGAGATATCGCTTAAGGGTATAAGCGGTATCTCGGGTTGAGGTTGGACACCTGGCAGAGTGTGCCAGAAGCTTATAGTGGTAGGACCCACGGATAAGACGGAATTTCGGGGACGAAATTCTTTTTAAGGTGGGTAGACTGTAACAGCCCGAGTAAAATTTTTGATTTTACCGGGACTGTAAAAGTCTTTTTACCGTGATTTACTGTTGAATTAATCTTGGGTAATTAATTCAAGGTAAATCGAGCATCGTTTTTCGAAACCAAGAGTTTTTCCGCGCTCGTGATTTTTCCGTGGATTTTTCGGACCTAAGTTGGTATTTTTCGGGTTTCGGAATTTCTCGAAAAATCACACCGGAAAATAACTAAGGGGGTATCAGTTATTTTCTGGTCTGGATCGGACTCGCTTAATAATGCAGACAAGCTGCATTATTAAGGAGTTCACAGGATTAACAGTATAATACGTCTATAAAAAGGAAGAAGAAAGCAGAAGGAGAGGAAGAGAGGAGAGGTGAAGAAAAAGAAAAAGAGAAGAGAAAAAGAAAAAAAAGAGAGGAAAAAAAAAGAGAGAAAAAAAAGAAAAGGAAAAAAAAGGAAAAAAAAGAAATAAAAAAAACAGAAACAGAAAAACAGAAAAAAAAACTGAGAGAAGGAAAAGAAAAATAAGAAAAAAAAAGAAAAACAAGAAAAGGAATTACAATCGAGAAAATAGGGAAAAAGAAGAAAAGAAGAAAATGAAAAAAAAAAAGAAGAAAACCCGGAGGAGTACTGTTCATCGTCACCCCTCTCGGTTACTGTACACGGGGAGGAGTTCTGCGCCGCTACACGCCTCACTGACGCCACCAGCAGGACGCCCACGCCGTCGCCGACCTGTCGCCGCCTTCCCCGTCGCCTTCCGCTTCCTGACGCGCGCCGTAGAGGCGTTGACCCGGCGGAGAACCCGTGGATCTTGCTCCCAGCGCCGCTGACGACGAAACCGTCAGCCTTCCGCCTCCTTTCCGTCGCCCGTGGAGTCGCCCCGATGTCGCCGACTCCGCGCTAGCCTTCCCTCGCGTTGCCGCGCCATCGACCGCCGCTGCTAGGTAAGAACCAGATTCTTCTGGGCGGGTCGCGGCCGGGTCGCGACCTCCTGGGTTGCGGGTTGGGTTTTTCTTTTTTGAAAAAAAAAGAAAATATATATATAGATATAAATATAATTAAGTGCTGGTATTTAATTCTGAAAAAAATATATTTACCTTGAGAAAATATAGTAAGTATGATTTATGGTTTGAGAGGAAAAATATATGTATATATATACCTTGATAAATATGTTTTGTTGTAAATTATTATTATGGTTAGTTTGGAAATATATATATGCCTTCGAAATATTTCTGGAAATTTTAATTATATGTTATTATTTCTCTGGAATACAATATGTATATGCTATTATTCCTGGAAAATATATATAGATACATTTCTAATATATATATATATATAATTACGTTGATTTATAATTGTTTGGAAAAGTATTTGGAAATATTATGGAAAATATATACATATATTATAAATTTTAGGAAAAATTATGGTAATTATTATTTTGGAAAAGTATATTATTTTATGAAAATATTCTGAAAAAGAGTTTTAATTAAAGTATGGTACCGAAATTATATTCGAAAATACGTACGGTAAAATATTTTCGGTAAAAGATGTGTAACCGGGATGGGTATATCTCGCGGTATTGGCATCATAGTATACCGATTATGTGCATTTATGTGGGTGTATGTTGTTTTGTGGTATAGGTTTGGATATCGGGCAGTTTCCCGAGGAGCCGGCGTCGGACCGGTCATTGTTTCCGGAGTTGAGTAATCGGCCAAGGTGAGGATGGATTTCCTTCAATATGTGCCTGTATTACTCGGTTATTATGTTTTGTTGGTTATTGCACTGTTGAGTATTGTATTTGCTGTGTTCTGTTTCGGGATGTTTATCCCATTGTCATGATTATGGTCGGGATGTTTATCCCATGTCGGTTTTTGGATGTTAATCCTTGCGTCTTTTTGGTTTAAGTAAAATGGATTAATAATAAATTGTGATAAGGATGTCGATCCTTGGGATTTTGGGTAGGGATGTCTATCCCGGTATTTTGGTTAGGGATGTCGATCCCTGAGTTTGGTTTTTGATGACGATAATATAATTGTCACGTGGTAAGTAGTGGTACGACTCGATGGTTTAAGACTGTTTCGTGGTGGCCGTGACCTGGGTTCTTGTGATAAGCATGTCTATGCTTAGGATGTCTATCCCATGATTATTTTTGGGATGTCTATCCCTGGGTTCGTATTTTTGGGATGTCGATCCCTGGGTTCTCTGGATTTGGTCTGGCACCCGGAATGTGTTGATAACCAGGTCTGACCTCTAGCTTATCCGTGACGGGGCTCGGAAAGATAAAATTGATAATTGGATTTTTATTTGAGTCTTTTTGGTCATGGACCGATTTTGGGTCTTGTCTTTTGGTTTGGCGGTTTTTGCCTGTTTTTGGACTTGAGTAATTTAGTGTTCATATTGATGGTCTTTCCTTCGTTGGTGAGCACTTCGGACTCACCCCTCACCTGCGGGCTTTCATCCCGTAGGATGAGTTATTTTTGGTACAGGATTGGTGCATTCCAGACAGGCTACAGCGTTATCCCTTGGACAGGACTTGGATCCATAGTTTGCATCTATGTCGCATACAGTGTTTATGTGAGTTATTAAAGTCTTCCGCTGTGCATTGTTTTTACTATTATTGGGCCAATGGGCCGGATATGTTATTATTGATGTTTATTATTTTGGGCTGTTGAGCCCGTGTTCTTGTTGTATACACTGTATGCTGGGCTTTGTCTGATTGGGTTATCACAGTTCCAGCACGTGTTTACTGTATACGGTAAATACGGGTCGGGGCGTTTCATTGTTAGCTCATAACATAATTCCAGGTTGGAGTAGTTGTCAACACGATTTGAATCTTTTCAAACTCTTGTTTATGGAAGAATTATGCTTCAGTGTATTAATAGCAGCTTGTATGTTTCAGTATGCTGCCATGTTTTTTGATTTTATTTGGATCTGTGGAGGTTTTAACTGCCTTATTATAATGATCTTTCCTGTAACAGCTTCAGCCTAAGTGAGAGCACAGCTTGTTAAGAAGGAAAAGATATCAAATATTGGTATATTATTGAGAAGGACAATCTATTAAACATTGGTTCGGAAATCAACAGGTTGGCCAGTCAAACTTTGGCTGAATAAAATCTTTCCGGGGGCAACTTAATCTCTGTGAGTGTTTTCCGAGTGAGGTCATACCAGAAAGGTCCGGTACATTCCCTACCACAGTCCAGCAGAACTTCATCTTCTCTTCTTTGTGTAAGCTGAAGAACTGGGACAGTACCTTGAGTCATCAAACTTGTTCAGTTTCTTTAAAGAAAGTAGTTTGGTCCAAGAATCCCTCACTCCAATATTCTTTCATCATCCAAATATCATAGGCATATTAATGCGCTTATAACTTATTACTCTTCCAAAACGTAAGAGGGCTGAGGTCTTGGCGAGTGGATAAAAAAAAAAATCCATAGTTATACATACTCTTCAATCTGCTATAATCCTTCCTGAAAAAACATGTCACAGTCAAGCATCCATCAAACACACATACTTCCTTTCCTTCTAACACGAATGGTGTTGGTGATAACCAACATTGCACCAAACTACGGGAATGGACACCAAAGCCTATAGGAATCATAACATTCTTTCTTTCCCAACTTTGTGTTTTACCCTCGGTGCACCAAAAATGATACCCGTCATGTTCATTTTTGGTGATTCCAATTCTGATACTGGTGCATAATCTACTAGACTCGGTTCTCCCAAGGAAACATACTCTGGAACGACAAAGAAATCAAACGAAATGCATTATTTGACGTGACAATACGGGACAAATAAAAGTTTAATTTGTTATAGCTCATACTTTCTTTTATCTCTTTCGTTTTCCTTCATCCTTCGTCGGCCCCAGTGTTATATCATTAACTCTTGCTAGACCCCAAAAACAAAAAGAAAAAAGTGCAGCAACGCTCACTCCTTGGTGCCTACTGCCTAGCCGCAAATAAATATTCAACCTTATTATAAAGCACCAAACCAAAAGAAGCATAGTCGGTCACAAATTTCAGGCTGGAATAAAAATAAAAAAATAAACAAACTCAATTCCATTAATTCGCACTCATCCAATCAAACCTTAACTATCGATTATTTTTAATACTAATCTGATGTAGTAAAGAAAATCAAGATTTTATTAATTAAGAGAGATTAATACAAGTTTGATGGAAATTAACTAAGCTTGTGGAAAAAAGCTTGGATGGACAAAAAAATTACATGGGTGGGTGTCACTTTTATAGGCTTTTTGCCTATCAAGAGCGTACCGGAGAAGATAAGAGTCTTGGGCTCCAAGGACTCTTGAGGTCCTTGGTTCCCAAGTTTTCGATTTTGGGGCATATGAATCAAGGACCTGGTTTTTTGAAGGATACTATGCAGCCGTTGGTCAGAGACCTGGCAATTCGTGTTGACGGGTAGTGTTCGTGTCGGGTTGAACAGGTAAACAGGTTTCAATTTCTCAACCCGTACCTGACCTGTTTAATAATCGTGTCGTGTCGTGTCAATCCGTTTATAATCGTGTCGGGTTCGGGTTGACCCGCGGGTTACCTGTTAACTCTAGAAAGTTTACAAATTTGTTTGAAGTTTGCCTATTTTGCACATTTTTCAAGCAAATATGTATATAATTACATTTTCTATATATTAAATATAATTATAAATTGTAGAATCATAATATTATACTTTTTAAAATCATATATAACAATAGTTTTGGATAATTTTAATAATTCTGACCTTAAATAGTAAATAAGTCATGTATTAAATCAGTAAAATATATAGACCCTAAATATAATCGGGTCATAAATAGGTACCCATCGGGTTGGAGGATCAACCCGCGACCTGACCTGCTAATTTTCGTATCGTATCGGTTCAACCCATTTAATTAAACGAGTTAAAAATCTCTGATCTATACATGCTAATTTCGTGTCGGGTTCGTGTCGTGTTGTCGTGTCGAAACCTGTCTGCAGGGTCTCCGTGGACAAGTGGAGATTGTGTTAAGTTGTTGCTGGGCCTTCTTGCTCTCTTCGGCCAGTGGGTGTATAGGGAAGAACAGGAGTTCCACTAAGCTAAGCCCATGGTTTCGGGTTGGGCTCGGTATTTTCCAGCCCATATCATAATCCAATTTTATTTTTTTCGTTGAAGATCTAATCCCTACGATAATTTTTCAAACGAATATGTTTTTTTTTTTTTCCTTTGTTATAGTCATGATACAGAATCCTATTTAAAAAAGAATTACAATTGAATTACTCCCTCAGTCGGCAGCTAATTCCGATGGCAACAAGGAAACATTAAAAAGACTCCTTAAAAGAAACTACTCTCCTCCTTCCTCTATATATACAAAACCAAACAACGCCACGGCCAACTTCTCCTTAACCCAAAATTGTCTCTTTTCTTCCACTCCTTGTTTCTTGCTCAATAAGTTTCAATGGCGGAATCAATCCCTGATAGTAATTCTGATCCAACCCTCGGCTCCACTACTTCTCCATCAAATTCCTCCATGGAAAACCTTTCTCTATCTGTCCAGAATCTTTCCCTGACGACTCAAAGCACCGTAAGCGACCAGGGTTCTGCTTCAAGCGATAGCAATATTCTGGCTTTACCAAGAACACTCTACGATCATCAAGAACCCGAACATCCCTGGTTGTGGAATTCTGTTCCGGCCCCGGTGCCATCCGGTATCTGGGTTGGAGAAAGTGCTGGTTCTGTCAGTGTAGCTAATTCTTCAAGGCCACAGGATGTTCTTATGTGCTTGCAGAAGAATCTTGAAACCTATCTTGGAAGCCTGAGTCGTGTGGATTTCATCAACTTGGCCACCAACGCCGAAGGCTCGTGGAAGCTTCAGAATATGTTGAAGAAGAGGTGTAAGGAGATTACTAGTGAAGTATTCAATAGGGTTATGGATGCTTCTTCGGGTGGGATCCTCCTCCTGTTTATTCTGATGATTGATCGCTACGGGGCGCATGTAATCGATAAGCTTCTTGAACAATGCAGTTACCAGCAGTTGGTCTTGATTGCAGACAGGATAACTTTGAACCAGCATCTTTTTGTCACATTATCTTGTGACAGGTTTGCTTCCAATTCGATCAAGAAGCTGATCCAGGCGGTCAAGACATCACCGCCTTTGGTCTCTATGGTGATCAACTGTTTGTGTGTGGGATTCTACGAGGTCATGGCTGATAAAATTGGCAATCATGTGGTGTTCCACTGCTTAAACCACCTTGATGTCAGGGCGAATGCACCACTTTATGAAGCGGCCATCAAGCATTGTCTTGATCTTGCAGTGCACTGGCAGGGATGCATAACCTTGAACAACTTGATCGAACGCATCCAAGATTCCTATAGGCAAAGGCTGCTTGAGGTGATATCCAATAATGCTGCCTTCTTGTCTCAGGATCCTAAGGGAAACTTTGTGATACAGAAGGTCCTGGACCTGAAAAATCCTGCTTTGACCCTGAAGATAGCCTCCCTGCTCCGTGGTCACTATGCAGCTCTCTCATTGCAGAAAGGAGGGAGCCATGTGGTGGAAAAATGCTTGAACTCTATGTGGATGGAACTTGTTGTTGAGGATTTGGTGGGGAACACCAACAGGCTGGTCCAAATTGCCAAGGATCGATATGGGAACTTTGTGTTCCAAACAGCACTGAATGTCACTAAGCAAGCCAATAGCCCACTCTACAAGATGCTTTTGGAGCCGCTACTGGCAAATCCTAGTGCACTCAGGACTGGATACGGGAGGAACATCATGAAGTCAATCGTCGGCCAAAATTCTGCCAATGAAGGCCATCATATTATGTGATCTTGTCTTGTTGTCAGTATATTGTAGTGTGTACCCTTTGTATGAGTTGGTAACAAGTGTGTTTGTCTAGTGTGTTTCTTTAGAAGTTGATGGCTCTAGTGGTGAAAGTCTTTTGAAGGTTGTAGACAGATTCTCTTTATGCTCTGTTGGCTGTGGTTTGTAGACAGGTTTACCTTTAGCTCTGTTCACTGTTCTGGATATTTTGGTTGTAACCTTTGTTTTGGATGATAATTGAACTTTATGGTTGAAGTAATGAAAATCAATTGCAGTATTATGTTCGAGATAATCACCTTTCTGCAGTTCTGCAACATCTATAGTATGATGCATAAGCATCTGTCTTTTTTTTTTTTTTTTCGAAGTATAAGGATCTGTCTGCCAATATAATTGACTTCAACTCTGTATAAAGTGATAACTATAGTGTCCACCTGCAGAAGATCCCATGCAAGAAGAAAAAAGCAAAAATAACATCAAGTTTGAAGCTCTACACTAACAGGAAGCAAGCAGAAAAGTGCATTGCATTGCATCTTAAAATCATATCCTCTGTTGCTGTAGTTTCAGATCAATAAGACTTTAGATGCCCAAAAGAATAACTGGACTAAAGAATTGCGCCCTTCAATTCAGTGAAGTCACCTAACTGGATGGTTCAATATCAAAAGCTTTCATCGGTTTTATCAAAAAGAAAAAGAAAAAAGCTTTCCATCGGAGGATTTCCAGCTGGAAAAGTGATAGGAGAGAATACCCGGACTGCTATGGCTAGCCCTCAGAAATAGAGAGCCAAGAGAACACAAACAGATAATTTCATAGAACAACTCAGCCAAGTTATCCAAGTAATCCCGCGTATACACTGGCTGCATATTAATGTGACCAGTTGGTCACATGGATAGCAACATACAAGTTCCAGTCTTTGCGGCAACACAAACAATACACAACCTCTATTTAACCCAACGTTCCAACCTAACTCTTCAATAGTTGGTTTGCCAAAATATTGGTATTTATTTCTCTATTACATATGTATCTGTTACTTTTCCATGGCTCAAAACACACGAAGAATAAGCGTGTCACTACATTCAGCAAAATGACCTACCTAGTTGCAATACATCAAACCTACATGTATAATCATAACACTATTCTTTCTTCTTGGCCCAAACCATAACCATTGCAAAGCCCATCAACGACATGATCACAGTCTGCAAATAAAAGAGACAGAAAATTTTTATCAAAATCCGACCAAAAATTATCAATTCCAGATAATACACATATCAAAACAGTTAAGAATCTACAATATATGCCACTAAAATTAAAAAAATGCAAAGTCACCATCAAACTTTCGCTTGCAATTTGTATCGATGTGAAATACAAAAATATGCGACTTAGGTTGGAATTGAAGTGTTCATAACCTGCTGCCCCACATCAATTATATTTCTACCTTCCACTAGATATATAAAATATGATAATCTCAATCTCATGACTTTTCTAGCAAAGCATAAAACAGAACAAAGCTATTCTCGTTCCATCTACTTGAAATGCAGCATAAGGCAGAACATACTTGTTGTTTTCCCAAAAAACAATCAGCTTATTCCTATGTTTTATGGATAAAATACTTTGAGAAAGACCTGCTGCTGCCTAGGCTTTGCGGGCCACATGCATACAATAGAAGATGAACAAAGAGATAGAGAAGATAAATAGATAGCTGCAAGCAAATACTAATAAAGATTATTTTAGCTAAGTATCAGCAGGACTAATAAGTGCACATAATGACAAGAACTAAACCATACAGCAAAAACTTGGCTTCCCCCTGCCCAGAGAAGGCAAGCATATAAGACTCTTTTAATAGGAAAAAATAGTCTTGGACAAAATCCATTATTTTCAACTTACAGAGATTGCAGGAGGAATAGCAACAAGTGGATCTTGGAAAAACTTGTTCGCAAGGGCAAGAGCCAAAAGACTGCTCTGCATTCCTGCAAAGCAAAGACATTTATTTTGCTCGTAAGCTAGAATACCCAGATTAATTTACAACTATAAGATGATATAGTCCAAGAAGAAAGTGGCACCTGTTTCATAGGACAAGGTTCTTTGTAGTGCCTTCAGATCAGGTTCCCTATGGAAAGCAATACCAGTAAAAGAATAGCCAACAATAAATGCTGACAGATGAAATGCAATAACGATCAGTGTTACGATTACTCCAAATGGGGACATAACTGAGTCAACATTAATAGAAAGTGGTGCCCCAACACAGCAAGCTGTCACTAATACTGACAGTGGAGGCAAAAATGGTCGAATAGCACTGGAAACCTTCGGAAAGAACCTGTAAAAGTAAACATAGATCACTGATGAATATTAAGAGGCAAACAAGAATAATTTTTATCCGGACTAAGACTCGTAGAACTTATTAGAGCAGTGTAGCACCTATTTACAAACAGTCCAGCAGCAATTGGAACTACTACAATCTGTGTAATGCTGGATATCATTCCTTTTACATCGACAGGAAGCCTTCTTCCAATAAGCAAAAGCGACAATAAGGGTGTCATGAAAACAGCAGTAGCAGTAGAGAGTGAAGTCATGACAATGCTTAGAGGAGCCAATGGTGGGTCTGTAAGAAAAGTTGCATAACTTGAAAGCTGGGCCCCACTAACACAGGATACCAACATGACCCCAGCACCTGATTCATGAATTTGCAGAGCATAAGCACAACAGCCCAACAATTCAAGAGTTCAGATAAGTCAAAATCTCACCAACGGGAGTGGGAAGACCAAAGAATGACACCGTAAGTAGGCCAAATAAATAACCAAGAATAGGCTTCACAACAAATTGGCCAACATATCCAGCAAGAAGAGCTCCTGGTCTCTTGAATGCTTCAAGAAAATCTTTTGCACTGGAATTAATACCAACTGCAAACATCAAAAATCCCAATGCAGGTGCGTAGTACCTGAATAAAGAAAAGAAGGAAAGCTCATGACCATCAAAACTAAGCAAGGAGTTGAACCATTCTACAATGATGAAGTCGGGTAACTAATGGGCCAGAATGGTCCACCTACTGATAAGGCTAAACAACTTCTATCACATCGCTATTTTGAGATAATAACATTAATTTTACAGTACATCTCACCATAGTTTTGGTTAAAAGAACCAAAAAAATCTATGTCCGACATGAGATAGGGAAAATGCTGATTTTCGAAACAGAAGCAATTTGCATACATTTTGAAAATGCTGATTTATACCTTCTCCTGACGAACTACTTCTGAAAAGAATGTCAAAAGGAATATATAACACATGAGACTCAAGATCAAGAGTCGCAGATAAGACAGATTCATCCTTCCCTTGATAACGGATGTAAATTTTGTTTCTTTATTTAAAGTACTCTCATTGTTGTTGAATTACAAACAAGATAGTAACTTGATCATTCCCCCTCAGACAACTATCAAAGCATATAAGACTTTGGAAATTGTTGACAAACAAATCTATTTCAGGAAAGTTTTCACAAACCTGCTGGTGCACCACGTGAAAGAAGGTGGATATAGAAGAGCCAAAATTGTACTAGCAAGAACAGCATGAGGCAGAAGAGAGTTTGCTTGTTTCAATACATCCAATATTGAAGTCTTCTTCGGCTGAACCATCTGAAATAAGACATACACTAACTGCTGTAAGAAACCGCAAAAACTTATTCCGCAGTGCAGAAATAACAAAAACCTTATTGAAGAGGAGTAACCTAGCGCTGTCATAAAAAATTTCTTAAAAACTCATAACACAACCAGTACAGTCACTGATTCGTGCGAAAATTTGCTCAGGTTGCAGCCACAACTCGAACAAGGTAAAGTCCATAGCCAGTAAAAGAAGATAACTTAAACATAGTTGGTTCGTCTGACCATTTACGCTTTGGCAAGTATTTAGAATTTTGACAAAAACTCAGAAACCATCACTCTTGTAAATACAAACAGATAAACAAGCATACTCAGATATTGTACAGTAGCTAGTTCTAAAATCATTGTGAACATCCCAAACAAGACAAACCGATGAGATGAATAAGACAAAAAAGAATGAACGCCAAAGTTACAATTAGTTTACCAATAAGATAACATAACACCAACACAGAACAAAAAACCAATTAATTGACCTACTATGAGATGCTATTAGCACAGACACAGTAAGACAGAACATTTCACCTGATTTTGGTCGGATACATAACCGTGACCCGGATCGGATTCGAAAGGATCCGATAACTTCTCTGATACACATCTGGTCACTAAAAACCGCGACTTCACAGCTGCCAAAGGCAAAACAAACCATCCATCAGCGTATCTAATCCATACCCAGAAAGTAAAAACAGCAGAAAAAACAATGCTTTGCAAAGACAAAGTAGAAGATACTTAAAAACCCAGGTAAACAACAATAAAATAGAATCAAGACTATAACTTTATCATTAAAAAATTATAAAAGGGGAGAATCTTGAAACATGAAAATGAGTAACCAAACCTGAAGAAGAAGAAGAAGAGGAAGAAGAAGACTTCAGTGAGTGAATCTGGGGCAAAAAGGGTGTGCAGTTGCATTTGGTAAAGCGGGAAACTTTTGATTGGTGGAATTGCGAGAGACCTGGGCGTTGAATCTGAAGCTGCCTGGTGGTGCTTAAGTTCATGGTTGGATTTGGTTTTTCTTTAAGACAAAACACAGTTACTAATGAGGTGGTCACTGATCACTCATCAGTTGGTCTGGGTCACACTTCCTTTCTTAAAAGTCCACACTCTTGTCCGTCAGGCGTCAGCAATATATCATATATCTATTGGTTTATAAAAGAAAAATACATATATAATACCATATTATATCTCGGTTCTACTTTTTTTTTTTTTAACCAATATCCCATCTTTGCGTACTTGGTATTAGTGGTTGATGGAAACGTGCAATGGGTGCTCTGTGCTTCCAGGTTTATGGAACAGGGAGCAGAAAATACAAAGATGGGGTTGGTGGCTTTGTGAGGGTCGTGTCGTGGGAGAAAGGCACTTTTAGTGGCTTTGTTTTATTATTTGTTTATTTTTTTCTTTTTATTTGATCTTGCTTTTTTGCAGCCTTTTTTTCCCAAACAGTTTTGGAGGTCATGATTTCTTTAGAAAAACATAAGTGAGTTTTATAGTCGATGAAAATGGTTACTATCAAATAGATAAAAAATTGTTTAGCTAGCTTATTTTATTTTTTTAATTAAATGCTTGCAAAAAATTAGAAAAACATATTTTAACTGGTATACTATTTGTAATAATTTTTTTAAAAAAATGTTTAGCTAGCTTATTTTATTTTTTTTAATTAAATGCTTGCAAAAAAAAAATTAGAAAAACATATTTTAATTGGTACTATTTGTAGTATTTTTTAAAAAAAAAAAATTCAAATGATCAATGAAACTACGCTGGTGGAAAAAAAACCAAAGTCTTCACCTTTCCGACTATGATTTGGTTTTGATGTATTATACATATAAATCATTTAATACGAGGGGAAATCTTAAATCTCTTTGCTTCATAAGAAAACCTTTTTCCTGGTGAATTACTTGTTTAGGGTTTCTATCTGTATGTCCATAACCCTAACCCTCTCACCTCCCCAGGCAGTACAGACACACGTAGACTCAAAAGGGTAGACCTTACTATACCTCTGTTGCATTCATCAAATTATCTCCTTCGTATAGAATCCTCCAGTCTCTGATGCCTGATCAGGTGCAAAAGTCCTTATAGGGACTTTTTGATGTAATCTTGTTCTTCCAGTATTCCACCAAAAGAAAAAGATTGTCTTCACCAAAAACAAACCATAGCCCTCTGCCAATCTCCAGTCTCTGATGCCTGATCAGGTGCAAAAGTCCTTATAGGGACTTTTTGATGTAATCTTGTTCTTCCAGTATTCCACCAAAAGAAAAAGATTGTCTTCACCAAAAACAAACCATAGCCCTCTACATTGGCAGCAATATTACTTCCAGCCAAATAAGCGTCTCTACAGGACCATCAACGCTCTCGAGCAACGTGTCTCCATCGACTTCCGATTACCTGATACATGCCGTCGTCTGCCAGCATATTCAATCTGATTCAAACCCAGATAACAATTCTCCAGGTGGGTTGACGCTTGAGTGTTTTGCTTATGAAATAACTAAGTTCAGCCGTCAGGATTTGATATGTGAAGATAATTCCCCTTCTACACTCGCACCACAAGTAATATCTGATATTGTATCTGATATTATATCTGAGCTTGACCCAAGTTTCCCAATGGTGGATTTGTATTGGAAAAATTCGAGTGATCCTGCAGGGGATGAGGGTATTGTATTGAGGAGTAAAGACGACTTGATCTCCAAGATCTTAGAAGTCATGCAGTAGGGAAGGTAACGATTTGCCATTGGCTTTTACTATAAAAAGAACAATGTTCTTGCCAGCTAATGAATATAGGGCACTGGTTGCAGTAAAGCCGATAGTAAACATCATTAAACGTGAAGTCATCTCCTTGGTTGAAGAGGAGACGATGGCTACAAGTGTTCCCATATGGAATGTTATTCTTAGTCATATTAGAACACGAGTCATCTTCCCTACCATATTCTGGAATCAAATCTCGGATATCATAGCAGATTCGGCAATGGACAAGTCCCTAAAGGAATATTTGATGTTTCAGCTGTGGAGTGCTTTCGGGGATATGGCTGAGAGAGTGATTACGATGGAGTCCGCTCAAGAAGTAATGTCTCGGCCAAAGCCTGCAGCAGCATCAGCGATTAAAGCCTTACCAAAATATTTATTAACTTCTAGTGGTGATGACGCTATGATGTGCGTAATATGCATGGAAGAGATAACAATTGGGTCTACATTCACTATGATGCCTTGCTCTCATGAGTTCCACCGTCCATGCATTAAGCAATGGCTTGCAGCCATATGTGCCCACTGTGCCGATTCGAGCTGCATACAGTGGAGGAAGAAATCAATTGAAGGCCTACACTAGCAGGTCCGTCTCACTAATGGTTGATGTATCAGTGCTTCAATTCTAGATTAGTAGGCTTTGTGAACTGTAAGAATTTTTGAGAGCATGATTTGAGTCCGATAGTGTTCAACTCTAGATCAGTGTAGATCTGGTTGTGAATGGCCAAGTTTAGAGCATGGCTTGAGTCAATGCAATCCTTTTTATCTTGAAGAAATGCTTGCCTTTTTTTATATATCTATTGGAGCAACTTTTTACTTGTTCTAGTTCATATCGTTATTGAACTTCTCTTGGGAATTTGTGGAATCTAACAAAATTGCAAAGAAGTTAGAAGAAGCGAGAGTGGGATGTGTCCTAACAAGAGAGATTCATAAAGATGAACTTAACATAAAGATGGGTACTCCTGTCTGTTAAATCTGGTTGCTACTTTGTGCTTACATGTGCAGATTCATTGAAAAGATGGAGGGGTGTTGGATGTTCTTTATCTTCTGTTTGATTCCTCCTTCAGTTGCATATCTTTTTTCTTTTTTGATAAATTCAGTTGTAACTCGTTTTGGTATTGGTTAGCTACGACCAGTAAATTAGTTGTCTGCAGTTTTTGATCGTTTTATGATTGTACTGAAGTCCTTGTACCCGTTCATATTATCCAATAAGAATACATTCGTTTATATATAAAAAAGTCATAAATATGTTCCCCAAAAAAGTCATAAATACTAGCTTACTATTAGAATGGAGAAGGGGCTGCTGCCTGCTACTAGAGGATTTTTTTTTTTTAATCCAGGAGCTTCGTCCCATCTAATCTGGATCCAACACGAGTCAAGCGCACTTGATTATAGAGGATGAATTTCTTAATGGGAATTTTCTGTGTATACACAAGTACTTGAATCCGAGACTGGGAGGACCTGGGCCAAATCAATCCAATTGGTCTCCTCACCTTAATCCTGTGTCAACTGGAGTCGCCACCCTGATTTTATTACTTGGAAAAAATCTGAAAAAAACCCTTTTAGGCATCATTTCAATCTTAGGCAATAAATCAACATAAGGGACTGATCTAGTGTACTAGAGATTGCTGGACTCGGGGGTTCGTCACGGGTAGGAAAGTGTTAGGCACCCCACCCGTGCTAGGGCGAAATTTTGTGAAATAATTGACTCAAACATGTATGTCTTGTGAAAGTATTCAAGTGTGGAAGCAAGGCACTTACTTAAATTAATAACTGAAAATTAAAAAGAAATGGGGGGAGGAAAAGATTTGGCTTGAGTCTCCACCACTAGAGACAACCTGCGTACCCCAACAACCGGGTTCAAAGCTCCCGTAGTTCTTACATGGCATCAATGTCAATCACATTTATCATATCAATGGCATGCATCTCAGTATATCACAATAAAACAGAATTAAAATGGATCAAGAACTTACCTCTTGTAGACCTTTCTTTGTTCTTCGCGTCTTCGGGTTGGAGACCATGTTTGCAAGCTTTCCTCCTCTTAGTTCTACCTTGATCAACTTCTAATCCTTTGTATTGATGCTTCTATATACTTGAATCCATATGAATCTTTTCAGAATAACAATATATAAAAGTGTTTGAGAGCTTGGAGAGGTAGAGTTTCTCCAAGCCTTAAGCTTCTAAGGGTGTGTAGAGAGTGTATGTTCTCTACATTTTTCTGGACCTCTTGAAAGTGAATAGGAGGGTCCTATTCATAGCGTTATGGAGTGCAGAGGTCGTGGACCTCATCAATGGTCGGTATCCTTGCTAAAAATCCGACTAAAATCGCGTAGCTAGGGTCGTCATTATGGCTGAAAATCTAAGATTTTCCGCGTAACAGGTTTGCATGAACGCAGGTGCCGGACGACCATGTCGTGATGACCACCAGTGCCGGGAGGTCATGTATGGATGACCGCCTGGCATGTATTGACGGTCGCCAGACATGTATGGATGGCCGCACGACATGTATGGATGACCGCCCGGCTATTGACTACAGTATGTGCTCTTACCATTTTTGGCTTTGAATCCCATTGATTCCAGCCTGATTGATTTTTTCGCGTGAATTAAAGGCTATCAGACCTAGATACACCCCTTTCTTGATTAGTACTCCTCCAAATTAACTCCAATTAAAATTAATTGACCCAAATCCACTCAAATCAACATTCCTTTGCCATATTCCCACATTTTTTATAAAAGGTAACCTTGATTCTGATTTTCGTACCTAAGTAAGCTGCAAGAAATGTGTTTCTGGTGGGCTATTCTCCTGTAGGCCCCATATTTCACTAATTAAACCTTTAATAAATTCTAAGCCCAAAATTAAGCCACCTAATTTACCTTGGATTGAACTATATTATACGGTCTAATTTAATAAAATGTGGATGGTCAAATTTGGGTGTTCATAGAGACCCAAATACTTGATGAAATTTTGAGAAATATAATAAAACGCCCGCGTCTTAAAAACATTTATTTAAAATATAAATAATAAACAAAGTTACCAAGTTACCACTGAGTCCTAGGATACCTAAAGTTGTGTAAAGCAACACATAGATATCCAAAATATCAAAAGTAATTATGGAGATGCAATAAGTCTCAAAAACAAAATCACGCTTATCAAGCCAAAATTTACACCCGCAAAACCCGCCGAAATCACAAGTGAACAAAATCCAACATAAAAACATAAACAACATCCCGATAAGCCAATGCAGTGGAGACAAATTATAAATCTAATATAATGAATAAATCCTATGCAGGGTCGACATTAAGGATCCTTCCATAGAAGTGAAGGAACAACTACCTGCTGAGATAAAAGCGTTTGAAACTTGGCGAGGTAAGAGCAATCAACACGCTACTTGGCGATTTATAGGTAAAAAAGCTTTTTATGTCCCTTCACTTTTTTATTTTCATCGTTGTTATCCCTATGCTTTGAAAATCATCAATCTTGTCCCTCAACTTAGGTAAAACCGGATATTGTTGTACAGTTTACCTTCAATAACCGGTGCACCTATTGAGATGGATAATAACTAATGACTAATTTTTTGTTCTTTCTTTTTTAAAAAAATTAATAAAAAAAGAAATAAAATTTTTAAATTAAAAACAAAAACTAATTCTTTTTTTACATTTTTTTTTTCCTTCCCTCCTCCTGCCTTTTCTTTTCTTTTCTTTTTCTCTTTTTTTCTTCTTGCTTTTCCACGGCCACACCGCACCCCACACCTCCAACCTCCACCATTCTCTCTCTTCTTCTTCTTCTTCCTTCTTCTTCCTCTCTCCCTTCTACCCTCCACATGTCCCTTCTCATCCTCCTCCCCATGAGCACAAACCGCCACCACCGTACCCATACTCCAATCAACAACCCCATACCTCTGCGACTCTGCCTTCTCTCCTCCATGTTCTCCTCTTCTCCGGCGAAGGCATATCCCGCGGCAGCTCTTCGAAATCTTAATGGGTCTGGGTAGATTTCGCACGGATCTAATTGGATCTGGGTGGATACGGCTTAAATTCGACAACAGCCCCCTAATACCAGCGAGCAACGTTCCTCTCGACAGCGAGCTGCAGCAACGATTGAGAGATGCTCCGGCGGCGCTATGGGCATTTTCCGGCTCGGCGTTGCACTGGTATTGCTTATCCAGTGTCCAGTGTCGTTGAGTTTCCAAGACTTTAAGATTTTTCTTGTTCCTTCTCCAAGCATCATGCCCGATATCTGCATTTGATTTATTGGTTGTATAAACTGTAATTTTTGGTTGATCTAATTGGTTTCCTTAAATTTTTTTTGTTATTTTTTCTTGCGTTGGTTTCATTGTTGTTAATGAAAAAAATAAAGGTGAGATCGGGATGTGGGTTTTGGTGGGATTGGTGGTGGTGGTGGTGGTGGTTAAGTAATGAAGAAGAAGTGGAGCTTATGTGGAGTATTTGGTTGGCTCATAATAGAGTGGTTTTCTGTGGACAGAGTTTTGATTGGGAAAGCATTCATGACAGAGTAATGATCAAGATGATTTCGTGGGTGAAGGCTACGCAGCCTGGCTTTCCTTTTACTAGTTTAAGTGATGTGATGATTAGCTCTGATGGCATTAAATCATGGAAAGGGGATAAGTGTAGGTTAGGTTATGTGTAATCTCTGTTAATTCTAGCCCAGCACCCTCGTTGTTGTGAGGGCTTTGCTTTCTTGTAAGTTTATCTGCAGCAGGTATTAGTCATTATCCAGATGGCTTTTGCCCTGCTGTGTTTCCTTTCCTGAATAAAATTATTCGTTTATACCAAGAAAAAAAGAAGAAGAAGTGGAGCTTGGATGATTTTGATGCGTGTAATAAGTATTAGGTGGGTATGCTATTTACTATTTTCTGTTGCTTTTGGTCTTCTCTTTTTCTTTTTTACTTCTCCTTTTTTCTTTGTTCTGTTTACTCCGGCGAGGAGGTTTGAGCTTATTAGTGGTGGTTTGGTCTCAAAATTTAATGGGGGTCTTAAAAGGAAATATTAATGATCTGATTTAATAACTAATCGGTCAAATTTTTCTTATGCAAGTAAACGATTAATAATAATTATGGTGGATTATTGATCCTTAAAACCCTTCAAAGTTTTCATAAATTTTAGTTTTAATGAGTTTTAATTAGCAATTAGAAAGGTTGACCCTTTGTTGTGTGATTATTGACATCTCAATTTATTTAATTTTAAAATTTTAAATAACAAATATTTTAAAATACAATTGTGTTAGATTAAAAAATGAATTAAAAAATCTGCCCCTAGCCCACTCGCTTTTTAAATTAAAAAATTGAAATTTTCTGAAATTAATAAAAAAGAAAAAATTTTAAAAGAAAAAATAATAATAAAAAATGTGGCATCCGGCGGGCTCCACATGCCATGTCAATCTATGGGTGTATACCTGTGATTGCAGGTAAAATGTGCAATAACACTCGGTTTCACCAAACTTCAGGGACAAGATCGATGATTTTCAAAGAACAAGGATAACAACGACGAAAATGAAAAAGTGAAGGGACATAAAAAGCTTTTTTACCGCAATTTATATGAGTTGTCTACTCAATGAACAGAATAAGACAGATATGTAGGTAGGCGAAGTCAGGTTCGTAGGGTAAGTAAGTCTACAAGCACTAGTACACACACATACAATCAATATGTATCATATACCACATAACAAATGTATTATGAGTTTATGATTATAATATTTCTTAATATTATTTAGGGCCTTCTACTGTATGCGTTGGGTGTGGTAGCGTCTGGACAGACCCTCAAGGCATAAGCCCTAATATATACATATATACATATATACCGGAATTGTCAAGTTTCGATAAAAAGATAACCACTAGTAACCAAGTGGCCGACAACTCTAGGAGGGGTGCTCTCCTCAAAGAATACATAATTTCTTGGTTTATGCCTCGTACGCTTGAGGATTTTGTGTTTCAGTGGATGGGATTGATGGGATCTATTAGAGCGCGTGCTCCTTGGACGATGATATTTTTTGTGGTTATCTGGAATTTGTGGTTAGTTCGAAACAAGAGGGTTTTTGATGGTAGAGAAGTAGTTTGGGATAGGATGATGGAGATAGTAATGTTTAGATCCTTGTTGTGGTTTAAGGCTAACCAGCCTAGCTTCACGTATGATTTGTCAGCAATGTTTATCTGCCCGGAGAGTGTCTTATCGTGGTCAGGTCCTATATGTAAACCTATGTTGATATAGTTATAACTCTCTGCTTCCTGTTGTTGTAATTTAATTGTAACTCTGCAACTCTTGCGATTTCGGGTTTTACGGAGAAGGGGTCATCTCTTTGATGACTACCTTGTTTGTATATTATCGTAATCAATATGATGTCGTTTTTCGTAAAAAAAAAATAATACAATAACTTTGGGGTACACCAATCCCCAAGTCGCTAGTTCTGTGAGGGGTGCTCTCACTAAATGAATGAATAGTAATATCAAAGAAACCAAGGGGCACAATTGACATTCTCCAAGGCACCAGCTCTATGAGAGGTGCTCTCACTAATGTACTAATAGAGAGGCATACCCATCTATCCCCTCGCCTCGTCTCTGTGAGTATATCTTACTACTATACAGGACCAGGAGGGTACCCTCTCCCCAACTCGGTGATACCTATCAACAGCCCCATAGTAGAATTAATATTATTCAAGATCATTACTTACTAGTTATACATTATGTGTAAAGTGATCCTCAAATTATGTATAGGGGTTGTCTGTCATAGCAAGGGTTCTCTAAACCGAGCTTAAGGCTCATAAATATACATGATATCGACAAAAAAATATCATAAATCATGGCATTATCAGCTCACAAGCAATCAACATGGCAAATAGCACATATACAAATAGGCACACGACACCGTCAACAGCATGCAACATACATGGCACGCAGTACTATCTCACCATACCAAAGTATTCGCATACAAATACATATGTCTTATAACGTTACCTCAGTTATGATGTTCCTCTGCCTGTCTAACACTAGATCCTGTTGCTCCTGAGGTGTGACTCGTGCCCAAACATGTAGACACAAATATCACACAAATTGTACAAAACAAAAACCATGCATGCTCCTAAAATGTTATTTGATTGTTAAACCCGACCCCTAACTAACATATTATGAAGAGTGTATTCAGGATCAATGCCCAAATGTTTACTCTTACTCACGGTCCACGTCTCTACTATGTTACGGGCCTAAAGGTTCACAGGGTATAAAGCCTAACTAAGTCCAGTCCTTATCCGGGCCTAAAGCCCACGCCTCCACTGGGCCTAAAGTCCACATCATCAAAATCCACTATTAAATCCAAATATGCACTTGGGCTTAAAGCTCGTTTCTTATTAAGTCCAGTTAAGCTCATACAGGGTTGTAGTGTATTGTTAAAGGGCCTGGGCCCAGTTTTCCTAGTTCCCACTCTAAAGTTATACCCGAGCCCAAGATTTCTCGACCTAAAAATACTATGCACTTCGGTAGGATTCCGACCACACGCCACTCACTCTCCGCAAACAGTTTCCACTAAAATCCGGTTATTTCTGACACCTCGATTATATCCGTTTGATACATTACCAATCCGTTTATAATACATGCCATGTACAAGAATAAAAACACGGAATGACATTACGGAAATACCGTTTGAAGATGGAGAAGATTCTATGCCACCAGAACAGTAACCCGCTCGCCCGTACAGTAACCCAAGACGTTGAAAAATACCCGAACTGGCCAGAACAGTACCCAATAGCTTGGAACACAACCACAAACTGTCCAAATCCAAATACTATAATCCATCATTCAATCCAACAACACAACAACTACAGAGCATCACAAAAACAGACTGAAAGAAGGATGGGTGCCGAAAGTACATACTAGAAAAACGAATTCGTTCACGATAGCAACAGACCCACGTGCAAGACTCGATTCTTCACAAACAACACAATCTGAACTCGCACCTTATTGCTCTTAAAGGGGATCCTACACTGGCGAACCACGATACAAACCAAAGCACGGCATCACCCCACACCCGCCGCCATCAACAACCAACCCAAACAACCATACAAGCAACCTAAATTAAACCGGGTAATAGAATCAAATAAAAGAAGAAAGAAGAGAGGAGGAAGAGTAGGCAGCTTACCCGACTAATGACGGCGTGACAGCTCAATCCAAACCCCAAGCTCCGTCGCACGCCTGCAAACCGAGGTGAACCTCGAGTCCTACGTCATAAGCCCTCCAGGAGCAGCTCCTCTCCTCTATAGACGTAGATGACGGTGGCGATTCAAGCGACAGTTGCTTCGAGATGAGAGAGAGGCGATAGGAAGGATGGGGGTTGAGAGAGAAAGAGAGACGACAAAACGGTGAAGAGGAAGATGCGGAGAAAGAGAGAAACAAAATGAATTCATACCTAAGGTAACCCTAGGGTTCGGCTCGCGCTCAAAATGATGTTGCTTTGGTTGGCAAAATGACATCATATCATCCTCCCCACGTCTCAGGTCAACGCAGCCATCTCCCTTAGTCAAAATGCAACCCTGGTTGTGTTTTATGTAACAGCCCGGGTAAAATTTTTGATTTTTACCGGGACTGTAGAAATTGTTTTACCGTGATTTACTGTTGAAGTAATCTCGGGTAATTAATTCGAGTTAAATCGGTAGTCATTTTTCGAAACCGAGAATTTTCCCGCGCTCGGGAGTGTCTTCCTAACTAACCGAGCCTCGGTTTCCAGTTCCGAGACTTGGACGACG
>JAKUCV010005087.1:0-12249 GCA_028386065.3 Turnera subulata | reverse complement strand
TTAGTTGTGTGTGAACCAGTATAAAAATCTTTGTGTCCTTCATTCTTTAAATTCCGCATTCAATTCCTGCCTATTTCGTTTTCAATTCGATTATCGCTATTCACCCCCCTCTAGCGAAGGGTCATTGTTCTAACAGAATTAATTACCCAAGATTAATTCATTCGGTAAATCACTGTATAATGACTTTTACAGTCCCGGTAAAATTCCAAATTTTTACCCGAGCTGTTACAAATTAGATGGCACATGCATCCAAACATATCATGCAGAAGTAGATGGAACCTGCATTCAAAAAGAAAAAAGAACCAAAACAACAAACACATCATGTAGAAGTAGAGGGCACTTGCATCCAAAAACAAACATGTAGAAACTATGGGCATCTCCATGCATTGAAAAGAAGACACATTTTAGAAACATTCTCATACATCATTTAGACATAAGACATGGATACCTTAGATGAGATAGATTTGGTTGAAGGTGCATTTTCAATAAAAGTGACAACATCATCATCTGGTATAGACTTAGATACCCTAGAGTTGTTAGCCAGAGGGGCACGACACGCCCAAATCAATCAGTAGTGGAGAATTGAGAGCCGAAGGGGCATGATACCCTCTAATTTGTTTCACATTGATATAGTTGGGCATAGGGCAGAATAGAGAGAAATTGATGATTATATATGGGCATTCTCAATGGAATGAGTTATAAGGCCCAAGTTTTTTGTAATTTGATATGTTGTTGCTTTATGTATTCTCAATGGAACGAGTGGTAAGGCCCATTCTTTTTTTAAAATGATGCCAGGGGCACGGTACCCGACTTTTGTTGATAGACTAATGGGCATAACGTGCTCACTCTTAATAACTAGAGTAGACTTCCAATTGTGGATAAGGGGCATGTTAAGCCCCAATTTTAGGATCTCTTGGTCCCTTTTTTAGTCACTTTAACTATATCCTAATAGATACGATCGCTTAGTGCTTTTTTCTAGTCGCTTTGACTATATCCTCATGGATAGGATCTCTTGGTTCCTTATTTAGTCGCTTTGGCTATATCCTCAAGGATAGGATCTCAGGTTCGTTCTTCTAGTCGCTTTGACTATATCCTCAAGGATAGGATCTCTTGGTACCTCCTTAGTCGCTTTGACTATATCCGTTTAGGGAAGGCAGACAATGATGTAGGATGTGAAGCACCTCGATGATGTGAGAATAGATAACCAAACCCTTGCTAGGGTGCCGTGCCAATTGTGCATTGGATGGAAAATATCACGCCCCGCCAAAGCGTGACCGGCCATGTGCCAAGTGCACCAGCAGGTATGCCACAGGGTACCCACAGGCCTCAACGGTTCAAGGGCAGAAGTTAGCCCGTCGCTCATCCCATATATATCGCGCAGCAAACAACACAACATAAACCGAAATATGAAGTATAAATACTCTATTATTACAGCCACACAGAATGTTACAAAATTCAAACTTCAGCATATAGGGGCTCTAGTTGTATCATACAAGATCAGTCATTACTTCTCATGTACACAAAAACAAGACTTGGGCTAAGTCTAGCGATATTCCCATCGCCTAACGGTCCTATCCGCTCGTGCCTTCCCGCACCGGCCTACAACACTCTCCTTGGCCTGAAAAACAAAGAGCAAAAGTGGTAAGTCCACGGCTTAGCAAGTATGAGGCACATACAAATAAGTAGCCAGAATGCTAATATAGCTCAACAAATAGATCATCCAACAACAAGGTCACCATAATGACCAAGCGGCCACCACCGCCGCAAGGTTCTCCGTTACTTATATATACACAGCTTCGTTACATATAGTATAGCACCAATGCAAGTGCAATGTATGCAACGCATGAATGTGCAAGTGCTTAGCCCATTATGGGCACTCCAATTTAGCCAAGGCTTTCACCAATATCACCATGTAGCACCATAGGTGTAGTTACCAAGCATATAGGTCATCTGCCCAGCCAAAAAGCATTAGTAGAAATCACAAGCATGTAACCCCACACTAACACTAAATCAGGCCTCACTAGGCCCTTCTCCTTCCCTTAGTGCTCCTTGGGTTTTAGCACCTACCCACACACAGAAATACAATAGCAATGAGCACAAAAACACTTAGGGAGCAAAACATCAAATTAAAGCATATATATATCATAGCCTTATACATTGGTGCACCCATTGGCTCGCCAATTGGCCACCCACGGGCCAATGGTGCACCAGTAGGGCCAATTGGCCACCCACGGGGCCCAGTGCACACTTAGAGCACCAATTGGCCTCCCATAGGGCCAATTGTACGCCAACTCAGCCAACTAACGTTCTTACTTAATCAGAAATCCTTTCACAATCCAAATACTTAGCAATATAGCCTCAGACCTCCTATAAAACCATGCTTGTGCACTGCCCAAGTCAACAGCACACTTGGCTAGCCAATTAGCACCCAAAGAGCAAGAAATACCAACATTTGCTCACCTTCCTCTTCCTTGTATGAAAGAACCTGAGAAACCCTTGAATTTTGGCTAAGTACTCTTCCCCCTTAATGTTTTCACGAATTGGCAGAAGGAGGGGTTGAGCTGCTTGCTTGGCTTGATAAGGGCCAAGGCAAGTAGGTGACTAAGCAGCCACTTGCTGCCTTTGCACCAAAATCTGTCACCTAGCCAAGCAACTCTCCACCTCTTACTTGTTTTTTTAGCCCAAATCCCCAATTCACTTGCCAGCCACTTGCCCTTACTTAACACTTAATTAACCACCCTTGGGTGCTTAGCTCCCACTAATCACCACTTAAACCCGATTACCCGATAAGCGCACCATAGTGCACCAATGGGCTCACGGGCGCACCAATTGCTAACCAACTATTAGCAAACCAATGGCAAATGCTGGCCAATGGTACCAGCTCCTCCCCTCAACATCCTACACCATCAAGTAAACATTTCAGGTCTGAGTTATATAGGTTATCACAGAAAAATCCTCTAGGATATAATGGACAATGATGTAGGATATAAAGCACCCCGACAGCATAAGATTAGATGAGGAAAGACGAGAAAGCCTCGAAGTGTGAAGATGATAGCTTGGGTGTGAATCACCCTAATGATTAGATTTTGGATAGAACCCTCTAGGGTAAAACGATAGGTTGGACGAGAAGGAAAAGGGATGAGATGATTCCCGAAGTAGGTTTTTGGATGGCCCCTCTAGGGTAAAGATGAGAGATTGACAAGAAAGAAAGGGAAGGGATGAATCCCTAACTACGTTTCCCAAGGGAGGAGATAAATCTCTAACCTACTAAAAAACCCGGGATGATATGATTCATACGTCTTGTTTACCAGGAGCACGAGGTGGTCCAACCCATGACATGCAGATTAAAATCATCATTAACAACAATAGTCTCCCAAATTTGAGTGTTCTTTTTTTGTGTTGATTCGTCCTTAGTTCCTAAGGACTCACCAACGAGAGGCATTCTATGAACACCCAAATTTGGACCGTCCATATTTTATTATTTTAGACTTTTTATGTGTTTTGATCCAATATTATTAAGATGATCTAATTTTGGGCTTAGAATATATAAAGAGTTTGTTTTAATAGAATATGGACACCCACTAGAGTTGGCCCATATGAACACAGACCTAATTTGGCTCTGAAGAAAATTAATATAATTATTAGGGGCGGCCGTATAGGCTCAACAATGAAATTGTTCAAAAGCTAGCAATCCTTCCTGCCACTTTATTTGGTTGAGTGATATTTTTGGTAATTTATTAGGATTGAAATGCAAATGTGTTTACTTTCTTAACTCTTACAATATAATTGAAGCATATGTGTGCTGCATTGCGACGTTGTTGCACACCATTGCCCTAGAAGTTTAAATCCTTATGATCCGAACATTTATGCCGCTGGAACTTACCTTTTTTAGTGCCATCTCCAAAACCGTATTCAATTTAACAAAATCAATCACTTGTTAATCAAACTCATATTGGACTTATATTTTTTATTTTTCTTCATAAATTAGTGGAATGTGGCCTAACCTTGCCATCTTTTGTATAATAGATAGCTAAACCCATGGAAAATGCTAAATGTACTTATTTTTATACCAAATATTTACATAGAGTAGTCTGTAAAGTAATATACTGTATCTCTGAAAAGAATTAATAGAATCCTAAACACTTCTATTTAATTATTCCAGATAGAGAGTACAAGTAATCATCGGTCCATTCTAAATTATAAGATTTCAATTACCCAATAAAGACAAACGCGGAGAGCAGGGTTTTAAAAATAATTATTAACGACAGCGACAGAGTCTCAAAATGAAATTGCCAAAAAATTTACTTTCTAGCTACTTTATTTGGATAAGTGAAATTTTTAACAATTTATTAGGGTTCTAAAATTGTATTTTATTAAAAAGGCACAAATAAAATTACGTTTGTTTAAGTGACTGTGTATTGTTGGACTTTACTATATCATTTTGTTAGGTGTATTTGTGTTATTAACTCTAAAAGGTCATTGAGGGGGTGCCATAACGTAGTGCTATTGAATACCGTTGTCCTAATAAATTGTAGACTTTTAAATCCCCATTATATTTTCCCTTTTTTTTCCATCCGATATCCAATGCTTTGCCCTTCTAATCCGGTTCAGATCCGGGTTGTGTTCCCGGTTATGGCGTATGAGCCTCCCAATAAGTTCACAGTATATTATCATTCGTACGACTCAAATCTACCCTTTCTTTAGTGCCATAACAAAAGTCATATGCAATTCAATAAAACAAAACATTTGTTAATCCAACTCATAGACTACATTATACATATCTTTTTAAAATTTTCTTATAAATTGGTGAAGTGTGGCCTAACCTTACCATCTCATGTTTAATAGATAGCTAGACCTATCGAAAATACTAAATGCACTTATTTTTTTTATACCAAGCGTTCTCATAGAGTAATTTGTAAAGTAATTAAATGACATAACAATCCTAAATCTAAATTAAATTTTCTATTAACTACTGTATCTTTGAAAAGAATTAACAAATTCAAAAACACGCATATTTAAGTATTCTAAATAAAATGCAAAAGTAATCAATCGATCTCATTTAACATGTAATTTCTCGATTGATTAACTAAGACAAACGGAGAGTGGTTTTTAATAATTATGTATAAAAATGCAAAAATAATTATTTGAAGCGCCCCGACCCGTATTTACCGGTTACAGTAAACACGTGCCGAAACTATTCTTTCTAACAGTTCAGGCAGTACATCGCAGTAAAATATTACACAGTAAGTTCTAATACATCAGCACACAGTATACTACAACTGTCACCCATACTCGGGGACCATTATTCAATCTACACACTTTACACAGCAGCACTAGCATAATCCAGAATAAACATCATCATAAGCAATATAGAAAGCAGCAACACAGCAACATATATAGCACAGCAGCGGAAGACTTAAATGCACATACAGCGGAGGTATGGATCCGGAGTCAGGTGGAGAAGAAAGCAGCAGCCATCGAACGTCGTACCTGATCTACGAAACAACTAAACCTACGGAATGAAACCCCGCAGGCGAGGGGTGAGTCCGAAGTGCTCACCGATGAAGGATAAACAGAGATATGTTATCAACCATAACACTTTCGAAGTAAACACAGACAATCACAACACAAAGATTCTACCAAACACAACTGAGCCAAGACCAAAAGAATATTTATTATTCTTAATTCCAATTTTATCTTCCGGGCCACGTCACTGGACAAGCTAGGGTCGTACCTGGTTATTAACTAATTCTGGATGCCAGGCCAAAACACAATCCGGGATCAACGTCCCAATCACAACCAATTCGGGATCAGCATCCCAATATCAACAAATCTGGGATCAACATCCCAATAACAACATCATCCGGGATCAACATCCCCAACAACCAAACCAAACCGGCCATGATACCACAGAACTAGCCTCTAACCATCTAGTCGTACCACTACTTTCCACGTGACAATTATAACATCATCTCAAATTCAGTCCAGTTTCATTACTCTATCCTCAATTGTCCAACTTTCCATTATTTCACATTATTCCACAGACCAAATCAACAACAGACTCATAACGTCAATTAATCACAGTTAACAATTCAACTTTATTTTCAACACAATATCCACAAGTCTAAACACATTCCAACTACAGCATCAAAAATTTCCATAGCAATCAAATAACAGTCAATAATCATTCCAGCAGTTCAATCAAACAATAAAATCACACACAGTATTACGGGCACATAACCAAGGTTATCCATCCTCACCTTAGCCGATTATCAGTTATGGAATTGTCCAACAAACTCCAAGTCCGGTTCCTCAGGTATCTGCTCGTTATCAACTCCTATATCAAACAAATAATATGCACACATAAGTGATACTCAAATGTCATGCTAATACTATATACCGTAAATAAATACTAACTCGTCTCAGTTACTGCCTCGCGTTAATTTTCCATTATCTTCATAATTCACCATTCATTTCTAGTGTCTAAAATAATACTATACTTATACCTATATCCAGATATTATTCCGGTATTTTATTACCTTGATAATACCCTTTCCAAAATTATTCTTCAAAATAATTATTATCCCATATATATTGTATATTTCCCCAAAAATATTATTTTCTACCAATTATTTTTATTTTCCAAGTTATTCCAGTGTTATACTTATTTCTCAAAATTATTTTCCTTCCCAGAATTATTTTCCTTCCAGAATTATATTCTTTTCAGATTATATTTTCTTTTTCTTTTTCTGTTTCTGTTTCTTTTTTTTTTTTTAAATCTGGGTTGGGCCAAATAGTGTCAGCCCAGGCTTAGCACAGCACCAAACCCAGGCCCTAACAGGAGCCTAGGCCTTGGCCCGTGCAGCCGGCCCACGACACAATAACCCAGACCCAAATCCATCTTCACCCTCAGCCCAGGTCCATGACCCAGGCGCGACCCGACCCAAACACCATACAACCGGGTCGTGCTCACCTTGTGAACTGCAGCGTCGGCGCGACGATCGGCACGGGACGGAGATGCGTCGACGAAGGAAAAGGCGTCGCAAGCAAGGCGCGACCGGAGCGAGGAGGAGGTGGCGGCTGTTGGCGCGACCTGCTGCGGCTGACGACGAGCAGTAGGAGGAGGTGCAGCCCGTCGGGTTCTCCGTCTTTGGCGGCACGTCGGGAGGTGCAATCGGGCGGCATCGGCTGGGTCTGGTCGGCGACGGCACGGGGAGTACGATGGGGAGGGTGATGTCGCGTGTGGCGGCTCGGTTCACCTACGTGTGAACAGTAGCGGGGAAGGGAGGAAGGTGGCGGTGTGGTGGTTGTTGCCCTAAACGACGTAGCTTTGGGTGCTGGTAAGTGTTTTGTTTTTTTTTTTTTGTTTTGAGAAGAAAGGAAGGGTATGGGTTGGGCAGTGGATTTGCAGAGGAAAACTGCAGAGGGGAGTAAGCTGGTGATGATATGGTGAGGCAGGAAGAAGAAAGAAAAAAAACATAGATTGAAGGCAGGTAGGGACTGGTGAAGCACGAGCAAAATACTGGTGAGTCACGGGCAGTTCAATCTGCTCACAGGCTTCACAGTAAACTCAACATTGTGCAGCATGTGAGGCGGGTTCTGTCCGGACCAGAAAATAACTAATGTACCCCCTTGACTTTATTTCTGGCCCGATAACTCGGGGTTAAACCCGACTTTTCTGAAGATTCATGGACCCGAAAAATTCCAACTTGGTCCGAAAAATCCGCAGAAAAATCCCGAGCGTGGGACAGGACTCGGTTTCGGAATCCAAAGCTCTAATTACCATAAATTAATTACCCAAGATTAATTTTAATGGTAAATAACTGTAAAATAATTTTTTACGGTACCGGTAAAAACGTAAAAATTACCCCGGCTGTTACATTATTAGTAGTGACGAGCTCACAATAAAATTGTCTGAAATGTTGCATTTCGGCTACTTTATTTGGTTCAGTGATATTTTTTGCAATTTATAAGGGCCCTGAATTGCATTATACAGAAAAGGCACGCATAAGTTTATGTCCATTTAATTGACTCAAAGTATGTCGCTGGGATTTACGATATCATTTTGGCAAGTTTATTTACCTAACTAACTCTCATAATATGATTGGGACATGCAACATGCTGCAAACCGTTGCCCTACGGTTGGAATTTAACTTTTTTAGTGCTATATCAAAACCGTTTGCAATTCAGAAGTAGCAAGAACTTGTTTATCAAACTATATACTGAACGAGTACACATCCCGTGAAACACACGGGCGTGGAAATTAGTTTTGGTTATATATACTATTACAATTTTTTGTATTAATTAATATTATTTTCAAAATATGATATGTATCCATTATCCTATCCAATTCAAACGAGTAATCTGTTACTTATCTCTCAATATTTCCCTTGCATCATATGTGGTACTTTAAGTCTCAATATTTGAATTATGTTTTGATGATGCAAAAAGAGACTTTATAATATGAAACTACATGTTTACTTTACATTCTCTTAAACTTCCAGGTGCCATCTCTAAAATTTCTATTGAGATGTATTTTGCTATATATAAATACTAGTATGCACCCGGTGAAATACATGAACATAGACATTGGTTTGGTTATATCACAATTATAATTTTGTGTAACAATTAATATTATTTACAATTTTGTGTAATAATTAATATTATTTACATAATATCATTCTTTGATAATTACCCAATATACTAATATTTATTTTTATGTAAAAAATAAAACTAATATTTAATTAAATAAATAAATAATACATGGTAAATAATGATGAAGATGCATTAAAAAAATAATCAATTTAAACTGAGAAAACTTACTCCGAAGATGTATGATGTGAAGCCACATGCCTAATTTATATTCTCGTAAACTTGTCAGGTACCATCTCTTCAATCTCTCCCGAAAATATATAATAGATAATATATAGATTAGACATATCTTTCTGAATTGTTTTCATAAATTTGTGAAGTGAAGCCTAACCTAGTAATCTTATTTACAATAGACAGCTAGACCTATGAAAAATGTTAATTGCACCTATTTTTATACCAATTGTTTCCATGCATAGAGTAATTTGTAAAATAACAAAACAACAAAATAAGGGCCCTGAATTGGTTAAGTGACATTTTTTTTGTAATTTATTAGGGCCCTGAATTGCATTATACTAAAAAGGCACGCATAATTAACTCTCCAATTTACGATATCATTTTGGCAAGTTTATTTACCTAATTAACTCTCATAATATGATTGGGGCATGCAATATGCTGCAAACCATTGCCCTAATACATTGAAGAGGTTTAAATTCCATGATATTATCATTTATACGGTTGGAATTTAACTTTTTTAGTGCTATATCAAAACCGTTTGCAATTCAACAATACCAAGAATTTATTTATCAAACTATGTATTAAATTAAACATATATTTTTGAATTATTTTCATAAATTTGTGAAGTGAAGCCTAACCTGGCATTCTTATTTACAACAAATAGCTAGACCTACGAAAGATGTTAATTATACCTATTTTTATACCAATTGTTTCCATGCACAGGGTAATTTGTAAAATAATAAAACAACATAAGAATTCACCTCTACATTCAGTTTTCTATTTAATACTATATCTATGAGAGGAGTCAATAAAAACCTAAGCACTCACATTTAATTACTCTAAATAAAAATATAAATAATATATCGATCTAATTAAAAAATAGTATCTCAATTGACCAATTAAGAAAAACTTGGGAGGTTTTTAATGATTATGTCTAAGAAAATCAAAATTATTATTATGGTCAGCCTTATAGGCTCACAAAGAAATTATTCAAAAGCTTGAAATCCTACTATTTTATGTGGTTGAGTGGCATTTTTGATAATTTATTAGGATCTCGAATTGCATTTTAGAAAAACAAAAGTAAATTTTTTTTTTAAAAAAGGAAAAGCTAAAATTATGTATGTCAACTGAAACAAAGTGTATGGCTCCAATTTATAATATCATTTTGGCAAATTTATTTACCTTGTTAACTCTCACAAATAATTTAAGCATATGTGCTGCATTGCGACATTTTTGCACACCATTGCCCTAGAGGTTTAAATCCTCATGACCTTAATATTTATTCCGCAAAAATTTATCTTTTTCTAGTGCCATCTCAAAAGCCTTATGCAATTTAACAAAATCAACCATTTTTTAATCAAACTCGTAGACTAAACTGGACATATTTTTTTGAATTTTCTTCATAAATTAGTGAATCGCGGCCTAACCTTGCAATCTTTTGTATAATAGAAAGCTTAACCCACAGAAAATGCTAAATGTGCTTATTTTTATACCAAATATTTACATAGAGTAATTTGTAAAGTAATATAAAAAGAATTAATAGAGTCCTAAACAATCATATTCAATTATTTTAAATAGAAAACACAAGTAGTCTGTCTGTCCAATCTAAATTATAAAATTTTAATCGACCAGTTAAGACAAACGGCGAGAGCGGAATTTTAATGATTATGTCTAAAAAAAAAAAATAATTATTAGTGGCGGCGATAGGGTTTCAGAATGAAATTGCCGAAAATTTTGCTTTCTAGCTAACTTTATTTGGTTTAGTGACATTTTTAGCAATTTATTAAGGTCCCAAAATTGTAATTTATAAAAAAGTCATAAATAAATGCTCATATTTAATGAATCTATATACTATATATAAAAGCACGAAGTCACCCAAACTTGCGAAATTGAAATACCAAAATACCCTTCTTTTTTATTAAATTAATGGCTTAATAGTCATTTTAAAAACTATTCTTAATAACTCATCGTAAGTTAGTGTAGACAATGTTTATATAAAAAATAAAGAAGACAATGATAGAAAAATTTATTTTATCCTATATGATCGATAGGGAAAAAAAAACTATATATGAATTTTATTAACGGTCCATCACTAACACGCCCACTAATGTAACGTTTTTCCTGGACCATCTACATACATTATTATCTAATTAATTAAATAGTACGATATATATTTTAGTCAGTTAAAACTTATTCTATTGTTTTCTTTTCCTTCTTCTTTATATAGACTTGATATCTTAATCAATTAAAACTTCACCTGGAGTGCTAACACAATACCAATTTGTCGCATCACAATCCAAGTGCTAACCCAATATCAATTTGTCCAATTTCACTATACTATACTATCTATCTATATTTATCTCAATCTATCTATATCTATATCTATATCTATATCTACGGCACTAAAACCACTAAGGCACAAAAATTTAATAATATAAAATATTAAAAATCTATGTAAAAAGAAAAACGTACCGCAGAAGTACATACCCAAAGAAAGGCACAACTTATAAAAAACACATGTAAGCCATACCAGATTATCAATTAAAACCGTATTAAGTGATTCTAATATGTAATAATTTCAGCATAATCGGAACAAAGGAGGGAAAATCCCATTTAACCCCTACCTGCGGCCACAAGATAGAAGGAGACCAGGGGCAAAGGTGTCCTTCGCCAAAAATTCCTACGATATGTCAGCAGGTGGGACCCGCATGAGAGGCCCAGTACGATTAGATGCGAGAAGAGAGAGTACCTGCTGTCTGCAAAGAAGACAGCTAAGGAGACGAGTTCTAAAAGGAATCCCACATGCTGACATACCGCAGCTAAGAACGGGCGCTTGAGCAGGAATTAGTGAAAAGTATATTGGTATAAAAATTTTATGGAGGTAGGTGAAGGTAATAAATTAAAAATATTCATGCAAGTAAATGATTCAAAAAAATAATTATTTTATATAAATAATAGAAATATAAAAAAAAGAAAATAGAATATTAACAATTGTGTAAAAAAATTCTATTGAAGGCATAAATGGTACACAAAAAAATAAAAATAAATATGATCAATATGTGTAGTGAAGAGAGGTAGAGAGAATAAAGGAAAAAAATAATATCAATTTTAAAAATAAAAAAAAGTAAAGATTATATCTTCTTAATCTATATACTATATAAAAGCACCAACTCTAGAAAAGCCGACAAATTGACCCAGTTACTCTTCATTAATCAACTATTGACCTTGAAACGCCCCGACCCGAATTTACCGTACACAGTAAACACGGGCCGGAACTGTGACAACCCAATCAAAAGCAGACCAGCATACAGTGTATACAACAAATATTCGGGCTCGACAGCCCATAATAAAATCAACAATGAAATCTCAACCGGCCCAATGGCCCAACATTAATAAAAACATGCACAGCGGAAGACTTTAAAT
>JAKUCV010005086.1:60220-87114 GCA_028386065.3 Turnera subulata | reverse complement strand
AACTTATTATTACAACCCATCCGTAATAATAACCGACTAGGGACATTTAAGAATATACATATCAAATATATATATACTAGGGTTATAAGTATGTGCAAGCGTTTATCTCATAAACGATACTTATTGGAATAACCTTAATGCATATACACGACTACAAATAATCATCCATGATTGGCTTTTGGGCATATTACTAACAATCAATTTAAACATCGATGTTATAATGCTACTGCTTACATATCCATACTCGGAATTTAGTAAATCGAGACTGCCACTTAGATGGTGGGATGTCATCAATAGTAAACCATGGTCCTCCAGTTGGCTTAGGAGGTGGGTCAAGCATAGCATCAACCATTGGACTGAACTGTATCTTGAGGCTGGCCATATTCGGGGGGATCATCAATTTTTCGTAATTAGTAAGCCATTCACGAGGAATCAGCTTAACTAATTCTTCCCGAGATAATTGTCGTGGAGGTTGAACAATTGTTGGAACCTTATCAGTATCAGCATAGATGAACAGTGGATCTGTAGAAATGCCTGAAAAGTTGAGATTAATTGCATGGTCTTGTAACCTGTAGACTAGCTGGTGATGCAAAATTGCCGCAATAGACGAGGCTGTTTGCTCAGCCCCATAGATCTGTATCTGAATTTTAAGGCCTTTGACAAGTTTTCATCAAGGAGAGACATATTGAAGTTTGGGAAAAATGTTAGAACAACACTTCCCGAATTCAATGTTGTTAGCACAGTTCCTATAACAACATGCTCGTATTGTAGATAACGAGTATCAAGAATTGACAATCTAGCTGTTATAGGTAAGTCTTGTCGTCCATGATAAGAAAGGACAAGTCGAATTGCTCCGAGGTGGAGATGCGAATAACCCTGTGTTATCCATTGATTGATGAAGACGGAGAGAATCTCAATTGTAACATACTGTTCTGCAGCCGTAGCCTTCAAGACATAGTGATTCATCTTCGAAGACTGGATGTACTCCTTCACCATGGGACGGCGAGAGGAGATAAGAGTCTTTATGGCTCGAGAAATAGAACCTTTTTTGAAAATAGTATAAGGATTAACAAGTGGGAGAGTTGAATCCTCAATCCTAACATCTTCTAGGATATGAGTAATTTCAACTAAGTGATCAATTTTATGTGATTGGGTTCTTCTGAAAGATTTAGAAAGAGAGATAGCTGAGAAAGAGGTGAGTGCTTGGGATGGGATATAGCTGGTATTAGTCTCTTGGGTTTCACTCATGGTTTATGTATTCTTCTCTTACTCTCCTTTCAGAACAATAGTATTTCTTACTTCTTCTTTTATAGTTGGTACTATCTCCGAGTTCAAAAGAGCCTACTGGCTCCGCTACCACAGAGGTGCTGAGAGCTCCTCGGCTGTATAAAACCACTCATGGCGAGTAAAGAAAGCATTCAAATCTTGGTGGGTTTTAAATGCTTGGAGGACCACACGCAAGTTGCTAAAAAGTTGAAAGTGACAGCTCTCAGATATGGTTGCAACAAAAACCATCTGGCATGTTTTTGCGATATGGTTTATCAGAAATCATATTTCCTCATGTAAACTAAAATCAACACAAGGCAAAACTCAAAGCACACTTGTAATTTGTTAATCATCAAAATTAATTATACACCATGACTAAACATGGATAAATCACTGATTTAGTTTAAGAGGTGATTAGCCCAAGTTTAGGCCAACAGGTTGTACTTTAAAAACTTTTGTAAACACAAATCATAAAGTGTTCAAATATATATTTTTTTGGAACCAATTTACATATCGTAAGTTAAGGTGAATACTAATATATTTCACATATAATTTTTTTGAACCAATTGCACATATAGATTAGGCCTTAGATGGACAACTATGTAATTAATTAATGTATATCAAAAATTTAAGGAGAAGAGAAACAAGGACTCACCAATGGGAATTTTCCTGGTACGCAGAAAATTTCAATTGGGAGACTAACCCACTATAACTAAGTACATGATCTGGGTCAAATCTAAATTAGTTAGGGCAAAGCCAAGGATATCGGATGGGACGCCAAAAAGGAACCTACGGATCGGCTGGGTCTGGTTGGAGCATAGTTATCAAACCGAGCTCGGCCTGGGCGGTTCAACCGGTTGAACGGTAACCCGCAGCATATTCTGGGTTTTTAGATGTGTTGAACCGGGTCTGCAAGTGAACAGTGTAATACTTGTTGAACCGGCCGGTTTTGTGGCGATCCGGTTGAATCGATAATCCGATCGGGTCATTTTTAAATTACAAAACACACAATTTTTTTTCTATTTTTACATAAAATTTGTATTATTTAATGGAAAATAGAATTTATATTTACTTTTTATTATCAAAAGGTAAATATTAATATATATAGATTAAAATAATCAATTATTTAATAATTATTATTCCGGATCAATTATATTGAACTCCAGATTCGAACCCGGTTGGACCACTGAACCGCGACCCGCAACCTTTTCTGGGTCTATGTCCGAGGCGGGTCTGGTAACTAAGGGTTGGAGTCTTGGTCGAACCTACCGGGTCAATGGCGAAACCATGATTTGTATCCCTGCATCCGAGGTAAAGCAAGCACACTAGGGTTCTTTTCTTCCCAATCGGGTTCCGACGTCAATCGTACCGACGAATACAACGGACAGGTGTCTTGTTTAAATAATAAAAAGAGAGAGAATGTCTCAACCCGGGAATTCTTAAAATTATTTTCTTCTATTCTTGTAAGGAGATGAAGAAGATTATTGGTTATCTGTAGCCAGATTCAAATCAATGAACCCTTCGCCGGAAGTTCCAAATCCTTTTACAGGTACGATTGTTTTGAATCCTCGTCTTAAAGCTAATTTTTTTTTCTTTTTCTCCTGGAACGATAACCAGAAACGATTGCGTTATTATTTAGTTATATAAGTATATAATATACCTTAGAATCTAATAGGAAGTGGCACTTTGTTTTCTAAGATTGGTAAAACCCTTATCTAGAATCCACTTTTTAGTTTGTCTTTGAGGAGCTATCTGCTGGACGAAATCAGTTGCAGATGGATTAAAATTTATGTCTTTTTCTTTCTGTTGTGTCGAATTCTTCTTTTGCTTCATGAACACAAGCTGGCTTGAACTGCCCCCGCCCCGTTTTTTGTTTGTTAATTATACCACCTGCTCTTCAGGTTCTGGTGCAGAGAATGATGTAAAGAGCACATCTAGAGAGCAGAGGGAAGCTCTTCCAGGAGAACCTAAATGTGTTATATGTGGTCGGTATGGGGAGTATATCTGTGATGAGACAGATGATGATGTTTGCAGTTTGGAATGCAAAACCAGAGTCCTGTCTGGAAGGATTGCAGTTCCCCTGTATTCTGTTAGTACCCCTCCTCCCAAAAGAGTGGCTGCAACTGATGCGTGCTTTTATGTTAGAGATTCTGATGATAAGTCAGGACCCCCGCCATTAACTACCCATCAAACCGAACTACTAAGAAACAAACTTGAAATCCATGTGAAGGGAGGCTTGGTTCCGCCACCCTTTCTGTCGTTCTCTTCATGCCGTCTTCCACAGAAGCTACTCCACAATATAGAAGCTGCAGGATTTGGCACGCCTACACCTATTCAGATGCAGGCAATCCCCATTGCTTTGAGTGGGAAAAGCCTGCTTGCTTCAGCTGATACGGGCTCCGGGAAGACCACTTCCTTTCTGGTTCCTGTTGTTTCTCGATGCGACGGTTTCCGTCATCAGAACTTTTCTAGACCAAAAAATCCCCTTGCAGTGGTTTTGACACCGACAAGGGAGCTCTGCATACAGGTAGAGGATCAAGCCAAGCTGCTTGGAAAGGGTTTGCCTTTCAAAACTGCTCTTGTGGTCGGTGGTGATGCCATGGCTGGACAACTCCACCGCATTCAGCAAGCAGTGGAGCTCATTGTTGGCACCCCTGGCAGGCTGATTGATCTCTTGGCAAAACATGATATTGACCTAGGCGATGTTATGATACTTGTTCTAGATGAGGTGGACTGCATGCTTCAAAAGGGGTTCAGAGATCAAGTAATGCAGATTTTTTGGGCCCTTTCACAGCCTCAGGTCTTGATGTATTCCGCAACAATCTCACAAGAGGTTGAGAAGCTGGCCAGTTCTATGGCAAAAGATATCGTTTCCGTCTCCATTGGCCAGCCTAACAGACCAAGTAAGGCTGTCAAACAGCTGGTGATCTGGGTTGAGTCAAAGCAAAAGAAGCAAAAGCTTTTTGATATATTGATGAGCAAGCAGCATTTCATGCCACCGGTCGTTGTATATGTGGGTTCAAGGCTAGGGGCAGATCTCCTAGCTAATGCAATATCTGTCACCACTGGGTTGAAGGCTTTATCGATTCATGGGGAGAAATCAATGAAGGAAAGAAGAGAGATCATGCAGTCTTTTTTACTGGGAGATGTTACTGTGCTTGTTGCTACTGGGATCCTGGGTCGAGGAGTTGATCTCTTGGGTCTGAGACAGGTAATAGTGTTTGACATGCCTAATTCGATTAAGGAATATGTCCATGAGATTGGGAGGGCTTCTCGAATGGGAGAGGAAGGCACATCAATTGCTTTTATTAATGAGGAAAACAAGAATTTATTTCCAGAGTTTGTTAAGGTCTTAAAAACTTCGGGAGCTGCAATACCGCGTGAGCTTGTTAATTCAACGTATTCTACACGTTCTCTCCATCTTTGCAAGAGCCAGAGAAAGCGGAAGTATGTTTCTTGAATAACAGCCCCGTTGTTGGTTTCTTGCCTTGTACAATATCCTTGCACTGGTAAAATATTCTCCATTGTCGCAGTCTTGAATGTTTTTGGTTTATATATTTTTCTGCTTCGTTAGCAACTTCAGATTTGCTAGGGAGAGCTGTATACTTTTTGCCTTAAGTGTGGGAGAAAATTTTTGCCGAGGGAAAACGGCATTCTTACATATAATAGCAGCATGGTTCACAGGTACTGATTCCTTGTTAACTTTGTTTGCGTGTTCTTAGAGCTCTGTCAATGTTGATCAGACGATATTTTATACACCCCCTACCAAAAAAAAATGTAGTTATTTGCATTCAGTTGGAACATGAGCAAATATATTATGTCGTTGTCAATGCTCAGCCATATCTTTGCTATATTTGTTAAAATTCCAAGTCCCACGCCTTCCTGCAGACAGTTAAACAATTTGGTTTTGACTATTAAAAACCTTTGGAACAGTCATTTTCTTATCTCTCTCATTCACTTACTGCTCCCTTCTTCCTCCTCTCTGTCTTTTTTTCTCGTGTTTCTGCCACCAGCAAATCGGGACTCTGGCGTTTACCTTTCCAGTTTTGTTTCTTCTCTGTTGGTTCGTTTTACCTTTACTGCGCTTCATCTTTCTCAATTCCCTCCAGCGGCAACAAATTTATCTCTCAAAGTGAACCGCCATACTACCATCTTTGTTTCGCTAGATCAGGCAGCAATAACCCATTGGAAATCTTGTTTTCAGAACCAAGGACCTTTTACTCTGACATGATAAATTTCCCATGTCTGATGTATTTGATAAATGCTAATAATCTCAGAACAAAATTGGTATTAAACTGCTTCTTCTTCTTATGTGTGAAATTCATCCTCACAGTTGCTATTTAGTTAAATGTTTGAGGAAATTTTGGTTGGCAGACTTGGGATGGGTGTGAACTTGAAGAAATTTGTTTTGTTGTTACATTTAAGGATTTTTGCAGGTTCCCATGAAGTGACAATGCTGTGAGTTTGAAAGATGGCTAAGTTGGTTAATTGATTACCGTGCTACATGCATATTTTTTGAACTTATTAAAAACAATCCTTGGCTTTTCAAGGTTTAAGTCAATCTGGAAAATCTTGGGTGGGCTGTAGATTTACAGTTAGTGACCAAGGAAAACCAAACTATCTATTTTGTTTTAGTGAGAATCTGGGATCTTCAGAGCCAAATCCGAATCATCACCCTCATCAATTGAGTTTTGGTTAGCCATCAGAGCCAAATCTCTTCTTTCTAGCTTTTTCGAAGATTTAGTTTTGTTGTGTACGTCAAGGACACAGGTAGTACGTCCACTACCTAAAGGTCTCCCTTTAGGATTTCTAACTATCCACTAATTTGGTTTTTACAGGCGAATCAAAAACCTACGATACACAAGTTTTTCACGGGTTGAACTTGCAAACCTAACCCAAAACTAAACCTAGCTTTATCTACCCAACAGGATTAACCCTTAATCTTGTTGATAACAACCCTTTAACAAGGAAAGCTTCAAGAGTGACTCACTCCAGAAGTAACAAGTTTTAGTACATAGAAATTTCACAAAGGTAAGCTTTTTTTCTCAACTTGGAATCACTTGAATGGTTAGGTTAAAGTCCAATGAGGCTTCTGCTCTCAATTTATAGATTCTAAGGATGGGGAGGTGTGTTTCACAATGGCTAGTTGGCGTTCAGGTGGCACACAAGTTGACCTCTTTCTTCTTCATTTAAATCTGTCCATGTAGGCGAGCCAAATCTGGGCATTTTTTGAGCAGTAATTGTTTTTCTTCAAAAAGTTTTCAAAAAATAAGAAGTGTGGACCACTAGGTCTTCCAGGGTAGAGAGAAGATATGAAAACCATTTTTCAGAATTTTTTCTGGGTAGAGAGAGGATATGAAGACCACTTTTCAGAATTTTTTTTGACCCTTGGAGTGCAAGTTTAACCGTTAGTTGACTTGTTTTAATGACAGCAACTTTTCGGGACCATAACTCAACTGTCCTAAAAATGACCTTTTGCCTGCTGCTTGGTGAAGCCAAATCTTCTCTGTTTTGGTTTTTGCCCGAAACCAAATATTTCTGCCAATAGCTTAACACACAAAGGATCACCAAAATATTTGTTAATCATCAAAATAATATAATAATAATAAAAAAATCATCATTAAGATACTAAACAAGATTGGTCTTAATTAATTACTTAATTAAGTCCTTAATCACATGTTTAGGCAAATAAAGGATTCATGCGTCAAAATAGTTGTATAGTATATCCTATCACAAAAATAACTAATTTTTTAAAAAATGACTGAATTATGTTTTTAAATAAGTAAGATTTATACATAAAACTTAAAATGAAAGGAAAGGATAAACAATATATAATTAATTCGAATTATAAATAAAGTGGGACTAAACCCACAAAAAGTGGGAGTAAACCAACACAACTAAAACAGAATAGAAAAAACTAGTTGAAAAAAACTTTGGTGGGGGTTCACCGCCGGAAAGAAAGTCGTCGGCGGCAGCCTCAATCTGTAGTTTTAGGGTTTTCCCTAAGAGGGAGAGAGAAGAAAATTCCCGGGTAATTTGAATTATAAATAAAGTGGGACTAAACCCACAAAAAGTGGGAGTAAACCAACACAACTAAAACAGAATAGAAAAAATTAGTTGAAAAAAACTTTGGTGGGGGTTCACCGCCGGAAAGAAAGTCGTCGGCGGCAGCCCCAATATGTAGATTTAGGGTTTTCCCTAAGAGGGAGAGAGAAGAAAAAACCCTATCCGGGGAATATATCTAATTTCAATGCCGGACATGATTTTATTTCATGTTTTACTTTTCAATATTTGATTTATAATTTCATTTTCCTTCTGGGCTATTAAAAGGCCCATTGTATTTATTTCCTTGGTTTTATTTGGGCTAATATTTTAAAAGGCCCATGATATTTAATTTTCAATCTTAACCTTTTATTTATTTAATTTCAACTTTTACTTTTTAATTATTTGGGCTAAACACTCGTGAAGTCCCACCGTACTTAATTTCCGATTTATTTGAATTATGTTTGGGTTAATATTAATAAAGGGTCGGGATATCGGCTTGGACACTCGGTTTTGGTTTTAATAAAAGATTGAGTATGATTGGTAATATCGGTCGGAAGCACATAACTAGCTAATTCCCACCTAGTTGGGTAGGCTGACTTTGTGAACAACGCCACGTACCGAGAGACTCTGATTTTTATGCTTTTCCTCGGAACAAGATAACTATAGAGATAATAAAAATGGACCCGGCAAAGACAAGCTATCTAATAATTGTTAAAACGGGCATCATTCATAACCATCTTTGTTTGTGCATTATAAGTGATTATTGTTGCTATAATAGAGGGTATCAAGGCTTGACCAAATATCAGCTTCCAAGGAGTATCAGATGAGGATATAAACTTATAAACTTCGGTATGTTGTCCGTTATACCCAGGTTGTTTGTAGATTGTTAAATTATATGCTTATTTGTTGTGCTTGTCATGCTGTGCTAATTATTGTTGTGATTGTGGTTATATGCCTTATGACTATTGTGAACTGATTATTGAATTTTGTGATGATATTCGTGTGGGTTATAAGATATTTGATCAGTTAGTAACAATGACCTTTATGACTGGATTCCCAGAGGAGTTGTGAGGCTAAGGGCCTGCTCGGGAACGTAAGTAGGATGAGCTTGACGATGGGGTTACTAGTAGGCAGAGAAACAGGAAATAATAATGAATTGTGTGGTAACAATACCTAGACATCTAGATTGTCACGTGACAGGTGTCGGTACGGCCAGATGGTAGTCGCCTAGTGATTTGTGATATGGTATGATTTGTGTTATGATAGGGAGGACTACGGGACTCCCGCCAAGGACTGCAGGTCTCGGATGATTTGTTATATGAAGGACTGCAGGACTTCCGTCGGGGACTGCGGGATCCGGTTACTTGTGATAATTTGTGATATTTTTAGTTTAATGGGGAGTACCCTGGGGTTAGCTAACCTGGTTACCACGCACGACCAATACTCATCACGTGATAGGGGCCCTAATGATAAAATTGGAAAGTCTGTCACCAAATGTCAGAGAGTTTAGAAGACTAGCTTAACAGTTAGACGTCAGTCATATAGTGAGGCTGGGTGAGTTGCCTGAGTTCGATGCTATGTTGTGCTTGCTAAACCTTTAATGTTTCTGTGTTAGCTTTGGTGTATTTCCGGTTGCTTGTATACTGCGGTTTATCTATTTATGGTGATACAGTGGTTGGTCTCACCTCTCACACAATTCCTGCAGGTTAGATCAGGAGTGCATTCCGGGGGCTGTGGCGTTACCTCAGACAAGGGCTCGGATCCAAAAGCTTGCATTAAATTTTGCATAAATTATCATTGAATATGTAGAAAATGCTTCCGCTGGGCAGATGATGATGTCCTCGTATCGGCTGATGGAATTGTGAATTTGTGTCTGTTTATTGATATTACTATTATGAATTTACACTTTCATTGTATGTCGACCACGTGGTGCTGTTGCTCAGCAATCACTATGTGTTGGGCAAATGAAAGTCGGATCGTCTCATAATTTATTTATTATTTTTAAATTATTAATTACTATTAGAGAATATTATTGTTACTCCTGCATCGCTTGTGCAAAAAAATTAGTATAATTAAGTACTGTAAGTTGTAGCGTCACAAGCTAAAGAATAGTTTGTCAATTACTGGAATAATTTCAGAAATAGCCTTCTATTCATCATAGTTGGAGTGTACCATTGGCGTCATTCTCATTCAATGATTCTTACATAATAAATTGATATTTGTCCGTCTATATACCAATTGATATATTTGGTTGGTTATTGGATCATTTTAGCTATTAATTTTGAGGGCCTTGAATACCAAGGAGATCAGAATGCAGATCGTAACGTCGCTAAGTTAGGGCACCGAGTTAGTGTTAAAGCAATTATTGAAACAAGAAAAACAGGCATATTGGCTGTGAAGCGAATTAAAAAAAGAAAAAGAAAAAAGAAAAAGGGCTTCCAGAGTTTCAGAAAAATAAACTTTATGAAGATTTCCTAAAATATTAGGATTTTTCTATTTTGGCCTCTAAGCATGAGGCGTAGAGTAAACTATAAATAGATAGACGTTTCTATGTAATTAAAAAAGCACATCCTTTTGGCCTTCATACGTATTTCATCTATTTGCAACTCTTTGTTAAAAGCATCAATTTTAGTGTGCAATGAGTTCCCATGAAAGACATGAGGTTAGCAAAATTCCTGGTTTTTATTGTTGATCATATAAATTAAGGTTTCGTGCTAAACTCTCTTATCCCTTGTTGTGTTTTCGACTAATGCAGGAAAATTGGACTCTCATCGTGGGTAGCAATTCTACAAGTTGGGCCAAAAAACTAGGGAAGAAATTGAACGATCTTAGAGGTTTCTAATTGCTTTCGGCCATATATACACATAACTATACGTCAAACTTTCCTCACTCTCCAGTTCTAGCTATATCCTGATCAAGCTTATTTGATCTGTTTTTTTTTTTTTCCTCCAAAGCACAGTGAACCACTTGATTGAGGAAGATGAAAAAAGGATTTATATATGGGGGAGATTTGACATTAAAGAAGTCTTGAAGAAACTAAGAAAAGTAGTAAAGGAGATAGAAATAGAACAAGCAGACGGGCAAGCTCAGTCCGCCACAAGTCAAGCCCTGACCCTCAGAACTCAATCTACTACTACCGGGCGTGGTTGCTCCATAATGTAAAGAAATATTCGATTAAAAAAAATATATATATAAAGAAATATCGTATATATAGTAACGATTCAGTGAATCGTGTTGATATTGCTTAATGCTCCTAGCTGTATATATATTCCTTAATTATTTCATTGGAAATTTTTTTTTTCCTGTTAATTTAGAAATTACTGCACATGCATAAGGAGTGTTTGCAGAAATTTTTGGTACATCGGAATCCTAATAACTACCCATAAACCTGATATACCTCTTGTGTATCGAAGAAGAAAACTACAGAGGAAGAAAACGAAGAAACCAAAAGGGATCAAAAAGATCAATTTTCATTAATTCCCTCAATAATAGTTACAAAATGGTATTTATACTATCAGCTAAGACTCCTAAGTGCCGCTTACCATTACTTACAAAAGGCTAAGTGATATGACAAACATTAATGTCGTATCAATACTCTCCTCTTATTGAAAACTGAATACACACTAAACCCACAATCTTCATTACAATACCTATACTGTAACTACGCTAAGATACCAGCAACATAACCAAAACAGTCCATCACAAAAGACACATACTCTGCACACATCAACCCAAATCGAAATCAGGGTACTTCTTGCGAATTGTATCTACATACTCCCAAGTAGCAGCAGTGGCATCAGAATTACTCCACTGAATCAGCCACTTAGTAGCTGCACGGCCACGCCGTGGCACCATAGTCCTATCAAGAATGGCTACAGGTTGCTTAGAAGCATCATCAACAACAAAGGTTGGTATAGAATTAATCCCAGAAGAAACAACTGGACCTGGTGCCTCCTTGAGCTGTGAAACATGAAAAACATTATGCACTTAAGAACCTGCAGGCAGTTCTAGTTTATAGGCCACCTCACCCACCTTGTCGAGCACCTTATATGGTCCAAAAAATCGTGGTGACAACTTCTGATTTGGTCGGCTATACACACAAGTTTGTCGATAAGGCTGGAGCTTAAGAAATACCCAATCCCCAATCTCAAACACCTTCTCAACCCGGTGCTTATCTGCCATATTCTTCATTCTTACTTGAGCCTTAACTAACTACTCCTTCAACAAGGCTATGACTTCCTCCCTCTCACGTAACAGCAAATCAACTTCTCCATTAGCACAATCTCCAGGGAGATAAGGAACATGAACTGGGGGATCTATTCCATACAGAGCATGGAAAGGAGTGGTTTGAAGAGTGGAATGAAAGGTGGTGTTATACCAGAATTTAGCACAACTCAACCATTTGGCCCAAGTAGAAGGCCCAGCACCAGTCATACATCTCAAATACTGTTCAAGACTGCGATTTACCACTTCTGTTTGGCCATCCGTTTGTGGATGGTAAGCTGAAGACAAATGCAGATCAACCCCTTGAATTCGGAACAACTCAGTCCAAAAGTTACTAAGAAATAGAGCATCCCTATCTGACACAATGACAGAAGGTAAACCATGCAGCTTGGTGACATTATCATGAAATACTCTTGCCACAGTAGCTGCAGAATATGGGTGAGATAACTCGCAGAAATGAGCATATTTGGTTAAGCGGTCCACTACAACCAAAATGGTTTCCTTTCCTTCTGAACGTGGTAAGCCTTCAATAAAATCCATAGTAATATGGGAGAAAAGAGTTTGAGGTAAGGGAAGAGGCTGCAGCAACCCCGAATAAGCACTGCGGTCATATTTGTTACGTTGACAAGTAACACAATTACAGACAAACTCCCTCACATGCTTATTTAACCCTTTCCAAAACAACAGAGAACTAATGTGTTTAACAGTAGGCAACACACCGGAATGCCCTCCTCATGCACTAGAATGGAACAACTCAATAATCTTCTCTCGCAGCTGTACATCATTACCAACTACCAGCTTTCCTTTCCTACGCAACAAGCCATCTTTCCATGAATATTTGCCCAAAACTGTGCCACCCTGCTGCTGGAACTACTGTATTTTAGACTGAAGCACACTATCAACTGCCCAACTGTCTTTAATACTAGCCAACAAGGTAGATTCAAGATCAGCTACAAGCATAGCAAACATTTCGGAGCTAGCCACGCGTGACAAGGCATCAGCAACTAAATTCTCAGAACCCTTCCGATACTCAATCTTATAGTCCATCGCTAATAGCTTTGCAAGCCATGCAGACTGAGTTAAGGTGGTCATGTGCTACTCCAGTAGAAATTTGAGGCTACGGTGGTCACTTTTAATGATGAAATGCCGATCTAGAAGATATTGCTGCCATTTCTCCACTGCAAACAAAATGGCCAGCAACTCCTTCTCGTAGACAGAAAGGGTCTGATGCTTTGGAGATAATGTGCGACTTGCATAAGCTACCGGATGACCCTCCTGCATCAACACAGCCCCAATGCCAATTCCGAAAGCATCCGTTTCAATCACAAATGGCTTCGAAAAATCCAGTAAAGCAAGGACAGGAGTAGAGGTAAGGGCCTTTCTCAGAACATCAAGTGCCTCTTGTGCTTCAGAACTCCACTGAAAAGCATCAGCCTTCGTCAAATTATACAATGGTCTCGCTATCAAACCAAAATGGTGAATGAATCTGCGGTAATAGCCTGCCAACCCCAAAAAACTCCGTAACTGTTTGAGTGAAGTAGGAACTAGCCAACTTTCAATGACAGAATTCTTCTTTGGATCTGTAGATACTCCTTCTTTGGAGATATAGTGCCCAAGATATTCCACACGTGAAGCACCAAAAGTACACTTGCTTTGCTTAAGAAAAAGACAATTGGTGCGAAGGATTTCAAAGACCTACTGCAAATGTGCAACATGTTCCTCAGGAGTATGGCTATATACTAAAATATCATCAAAAAATACTAGCACAAACTTCCGAAGGAAAGGCCGAAAAACTTGTTCATAAGGCTTTGAAAGGTAGCTGCGGCCTTCGTTAACCCGAAAGGCATCACCAAGTATTCCCAGTGCCCATCATGGCTGCGAAAAAGCCGTCTTATAAATGTCCTCCTCAGCCATACGTATTTGATGATATCCTGAGCAAAGATCCAACTTTGAGAAAATACAAGCACTATGCAACTCATCCAATAACTCATCAATGATAGGAATTGGGAATTTGGCTTTGATAGTTTTGCTATTCAACACTCGGTAGTCCACGCACATGTGCCAGGACCCATCCTTCTTCTTCACCATCACAATAGGAGAAGCAAAAGGACTGCTACTTGGCCGTATAACTCCATTAGCCAACAACTCTTGTATCATTTCATCAATAGCAGTCTTTTGCACCATTGAATTTTTGTATGGGCGTAGATTAATAGGAGAAGTACCTTCCTCTAAAGGAATATGGTGCTCATGCCCACGAGAAAGGGGTAAATTTTTCGGGTCAACAAACAAGTCATCATACTCCTACAGTAATGGCTGTAATAAAGGGACAACCGAAGAATCATCATCCTCCAACTCTGCACCTAGTTCCCCAATTTGAGAAAGACAAAAACATTGCAAAGGTACCAAGGTATCTGCAACCCGAAGAAACTTAGCTAGATGCTCCACATCAACCTCTGACAAGGAAGTATTGAGAATGCCATACAAAACTACCTATTTTCCTTGATGCCAATACTTCATCTGCAACTTGAAGAAGTTCTATAGTGTATCACCGTGTATCTCCAACCAATCTGTGCCCAATACTAGATTATAACCGCCCAAATCCAATAGTAGCACGTCATGAGCATAAGTATGACCCTGAACACGCCAAGTAAAATCCTTGCACAAATCAATGGTTTGTAAATGAACACCTCCAGCTACTGCAACGGAATGTGAAGGAACTGAAGTAAGATCACACTTCAATTTAGCTGCCATCTTTCGGTCCAAGTAAGAAGAGGTAGCACCTGTATCAATTAAGACATACAGCAATTGGCGGCCACACGTTGTACGGATGCGCATACGTTTACCATACACAGCCCCTGTCATGGCATTCAAAGTAAGGAGACGAGAGTATTCCGCACTAGATTCCCCTTCAGGTGCCGGAATAGCATACAAAACATCTGCCTCATCTAATTCCACATCACACACTTGCTGCTCACCTCCAACTTGCAGCAAAAAGAATTGCCTCTGCTTACACTTATGACCGGCAGAGAAAGGCTCGTGACAATAGAAACAAAGACCTTTCTTACGAAGCTCATCACACTTCTTAGCATCCAGCCGACTAGCAATATGAGTAGATTCCTTAGGAACCATAGTAGGCTTAACAGGAATAAACGGCTTAAGAACAGTACCTCCCGTTTGGGCACGGTGAGTAGCAAAGGCCGTGAAGTCGTAGCAACATGAGAACCAAAGAAATTCCCAACAGAAACACTAACCTCGTCCAACTGCATCTGTTCATAAGCCTTAGCCAAGGAATAAGCCCCATAGAGATCACGAGGCTTCATCACTCGCACCTGATACTGCAACCGCGGCTTGAGGCCATTGAGAAATTGTTGCAAAGCTTCCTCCGGGTGAGATAAAGACGGGAAGTGATGGCATCAAACGCATTTAGGTACCTATCCACATCAGACTCCTGATGAAGTTCCTTCAAAGCCAATGAAGGATCATCAAAACAACCACCGCCAAAACGAACAGCCAATACCGAAGCCAAAACAGGCCAAGTCAACGACAAATGGGAACCATAGTGACGCAAAAAACTATGGTACCAACGCAAGGCATTACCATCAAGATGATGGACCACCGTTTGCACCTTCATATCCTCCAGAACAGCCATAAAAGAGAAGTAGTCAAAGGCTTTGTAAAGCCAAGTATCAATGTCCTCCCAGTTAAAAACTGGAAATGCTATCTGATTATAGCGAGGGAAGAAAGACACATCACCTCCAAATGACGCCGTACCCGAAGGAAACAACCCAGGGACATGTCAGATGCTGTGTAGGATGAGCACTAGGACCGGCAGGTAAAGATCCACCAGAGAAGCATAGGGGAGGAGCTGGAGTAATCGGCGGCACCGGATGACCGGAAACCACCACTGGTGGGGAAGGAGCTGCACCCAGAGGCAGTGGATGACCAGAGACTATCGATGGGGGCGTCGTCTCCAGATGGGACTCAATAGAGAGCTTCAACAACCGCTCCATTCAGTCAAAAACAGAATCAAGCTTCTCGGTCTACGATCGAAGACCTTTATCCAGCTTCTCATGGAGGCGATCCAGCTTCTGATCGATTTCCTCGCCCTGAGAACGAATCGACTCCTCCACAAACTGCCGGACATCGGCGTTCACTATAGTAGGAAGCAACAAGCAACGGAGTAGCACAGAAAACAGAGTAGCAAGGTCAGAGAAGGCTCCGCTACCAATTGATACACTTTTTGTGTATCGAAGAAGAAAACTACAGAGGAAGAAAACAGTTACCAAGTAAAAGAAGAAACCAAAAGGGATACGAAAGATCAATTTTCATTAATTTCTCAATAATAGCTACAGAATGGTATTTATACTATCAGCTAAGACTCCTAAGTGCCGCGTATCATTACTTACAAAGGCTAAGTGATACGACAAACATTAATGTCATATCAAAACCACATCCTATCCCCCTTGAGATTGAATCCCATGACCTCTTGGATGAAACCCAAAATTTCTATTCCCAGTACTTTAGTTTAATTAATGACAAATAACTTTTTGCAGTTTAGGTTATATATAAGGTTATATTTAAATAAGAGGCGCCGCATTGATTCGGTCACCCGCGTGGTAAAGCAACAGAAAACCGTGTGTTGTTGATGATTAGGTCATCGAATTGAACTACTGCGTGCGTATCGTTGGCATCCAAATCCGATCATAGATAGATAGAGTAACAGCTGCCACTCGCTCCTTACCTGATGATGACGATGTATTAAAAAAATTAAATAAAATTTCCTCACTCTTATGGCTGAAGGTCACCATTTTGGTTTGTCATGGTGGCGACAACAACAAAGTTGTTGAAGAATTGCGGAGAGTAAAGTAAGGATTCTTCTTGTAGCTCCCTCACGCACTTTCTCACTTTGCTGCCCCTGGACTGGACCTTCGACCAGGACCTGTTCTCCAAGGAATTCTTCATCACGCACTTTCTCACTCCTCCGAGATTGTTGTGGACCTTCGCTGTATTTATACAAATTGTTTTGGATATTTCAGTAACTGTGCAGGTCTTGTGTTAAAACCTCGAACCACTGCTTCCTTTAAAGATTATGCAAAAGAAAGCAGCCATTCCACACACGCATGTGGGCCTCCTCCAATTCATGCACTTGGGCTTGTTGAATATTTCAAGTTGTTGGACCATGTGAGTTGTGCTCCACAGGTCCTCTCCTTCAAATGGAATTCCTCAATACAATTTTTAGGCTTTGTGAAAAAATTTGGGCCTTTAAGCTTTTTTTGCACAATTGGGTTGTGAGCTATTGCCTTTTGTTGTTGGTTCTTTTAATAAATTTACCTCAAGTAAACTGATTTATTGCTTCCAAAATAAGTTGAGTATGCTAGATCTGTTGGATTTGTGGACGAATCTGTTGATTGATGAACTGCATATGTTTCTTGAACGTTGCTGTTTGATTTGTTTTTTTTGTTGGATTTGTCTAGCTTTGTTGTTTTATTGCTGAAATTGGTTGAATGAGATAGAAAAATGGGAATTTTGGCTAGATTGTACTCTTTTATATGCAGTAAGACCAGAAACATTTGAAATTTATTTTAAGCATTGATTGACCACAGCAATGGAATCTTCAGCGCCTGAGCAGAAAATTAGTAAATCATCCGCAAGACAAAGATGATTAATCTAATTCTTTCTGCAATTTAAATGATAACTGAAGTTTGGATTAGTTCTGGCTTTCTGCTTGAGTTTCCTTGAAAGAGACTCCATTCCTATTACAAAAAAGATAAGGCGCTAGCGCGCCCTTGTCTTATTCCTCTAGCAATTCAAGCAGCAACTCCTTCTCATGAACTAGAGATTTAGCAATCCACTGAGTGGCTTTCGCTCCTACCGCTGAAGGATGCCCATGCCTATGCCTCAAGTAAAAATAAATAACCTTTCGAAATGGTGGGTCGGTTGTGGATAGAGAGGTAGGGATTTGTATCAGGCCGGGATGCCGCAGTTTTTGTGGTACCTCTAGGGCTGACTGCTCTCGACCCCTAAGGATAGGTAAACGAATGCTCTTCGAATTGGTACCTAAACCCTAGCTAGTTCCTGCCATCTATGATGCTTCCCCTGCTCATAGGTGATCAACGGAGACTAATACTTTTGCTATTGTCTTTGTCACAGCAGCCTCCGCTGTTTGATTTGGATGCTCCAATGTGTGCTTCAACTAGCGTATACAAGATCAATTGAATTTGAAAAAGACGAAACCCCATGCCGACATTTCATTCCATGTTTGGCCGTCCAGCGAATGCTCATTCTGTTGGAATACAGAATCAGAAGCCCCTAAAAGAATAGGGCTGATCCGTCGGAAAGAAGACAGAACGAACTGGATCGGATGTGATTTGCCGTTCCCGACGACGGAACCCAAGATTGAGAGTTCTCTCATTGATAATAGGGGTATTAAGTACATGAGAATTGATTCAGGAGAGAGAGTCCCTAATTTTATCTTATTTCGCTTATATATTACAAGTTTGGTTATTACATAATGATCGAAAGAAAGTTCCTTATCTCGCCAAGTGTCGCACTCTTATTCGCAGTCGCAGTGAGTAATAATAGTAACGGTATCACCTAGACAGTTAGATAATCACAGTTAAGTGTTGGTACGGCCAGATGGTAGCCACCTTGTGATTTTTGTTATGATTTAATTTATGATATTATAGGGAGGACTACGGGACTTCCGGCCGAGGACTGCAGGACTCGGTTGATTGTTTTAGGAAGGACTGCGGGACTTCCGCCGGAAACTGCGGGGCCCGGTAATTTGTGGTATTTTGGATTAACGGGGAGCACCCTAGGGTTAGCTAACCTGGCTACCAGGCACGGCCAACATTTAATTTGTAATAGGGGTCCTGCTAATAAAATTTGGTTAAGTATTAAGAAAGATAACCGCTGAGCGTAGGTTCGGTGTATTAATTATTCTTGATAACTTGGTTATAATGGATGCATGTGTATTAATCATTACTCGTGGATTTTACCCAATGAGCACTTCGGACTCACCCCTTGCCTACGTGACTCAGTCATGCAAATTGTTTTGCTTTTAGTACAGGAACGTGCCAGGCAAGCTGCGACGTACCCTCTGCCAGACCCGGATCCATGCCCCGCTGCATCTTTCATTTGTGGTGTGCTGTTGTTATTTTCAAGTCTTCCACTGCTGTTGTCTGTCACTCTGCTTCTGTTATTGGTTACTGTTGAGACTGCTATTTGTAATAATTGTCCCCGTGCTCGGGTGACGTGTGTGTGGTTTGCTATGTTACCCTATATTTGGATTTGACTATGTTGTATGTTCTGGATGTTACCTCCGTAATAAAAGATGGCCACGTGTTTACCGTGATCAATGGTAAATACGGGTCAGGTTGTTTCAGAAAGAATGGTACTCTTCAATAATAACTCTCTATTCGATTGATTTCATTAATTATATAATTTAATAATTAAAATTATATAATTTAGGATATCAAATAATTAATCAATATGTAAATTCCTATCTAATGCAAAAATCAATTTTAAGAGTTTTGAAAATATTTTCTACATTAATATATAAGTTTTTCTCAAGATATTGACTAATATATAAGCCTTTATTTATATTTTCTCAAAAACTAAAAAACATTATAAAGAACAAAAATTATTGAAAAAACAATAGAAATATGAAGAAGAGCATTCAAAGAGTCAGCAAAATCTAGGAACAAGAACAAATTAAGTGTACAAAAAATAATAATCATAAAGAGGAATAATCAAAAGAACTTATGACGGATGTATTTGTAGTAAAATCGTAGAATACTCGAATAGTGAACTAAAACTATCAACAAGAACGAAGACTACGAAAATGAATAATAATATAATTTACTAATTCCCCTCCTTAATAATAAATTTAAAAATTAAAATTATATAACTTAGAATATCAAATGATTGGAAAATATTGTTAACCGATCTTTTTCTAGAATTTCTAATACAAAACTAATTTTAAACAATTTGTTTGTCTAGATTATGAAAGAAAATTTTTGTGTACATTATATATATGTTCTTCCCAAGATAAAGAATAATATAAAAGCCTATAATTATATTTTCTCATCAACAAACAAGAACTAAGAAAAACAATAATTACTGTAAAACAAACAATAGAAGTATAAAGAAGAACAACAAAAGAGTCAGTGAAAACTATAAATAAGAAATAATCATGAAGAAAAACAATCACAAGAACTCATGATAGATGCAATTGTAATTTATTTTTAATAAGAACTATGGTGAAAGAAATCGAAAAATAATTGAATAGTCAACAAAAATTAAAATAAGAATAATCAAAAGAATTCATGACTGATGTGTTTGTAGATTATTATTAACAATAACTTTGAGGAAGAAAAATCGTAAAATAGTAGAATAGCCAACGAAAACTACCAACAACAACAAAAACTACGAAAAAAATAATAATATAACTTAATAATTAAAATTATATAATGTGTAATATCGAAGGATTAAAAAACATTATTAACAATAATGGATTTATAAATTTTAATCCCAATAAAAAACTAAGTCTAAACAATTCGTATCGGTTTGTCTATAATGTAAAAAAATCTTTGTCTACATTATATATAAGTTCTTATCAAAATTCTAATTAATATATGAGTCTTTATTTGCATTTTCTCAACAACTTGCTAAAATTATGAAGAACAATAATTATTAGAAAATAATATATCTATGAGTAAGAACAGTCGAAGAGTCAGCGGAAACTATGAGCAAGAATAACATCAACGAAAAAAAGAATAATCACAAAAAGTTCATGAAAAATGTATTTTTAATTTATTATCAATAGGAGCTGTGGAGAAAAAAATCAAAAAATAGTTGAATATTAGACGAAAACTACAAAAAATAAAAATGTCTAAAAAAATAATAACCTAAAACAAATATCACAATAATTCGTAAATGGTGTGTTTGTAATTTATTATCAATTAGAATTATGAAGGAAAAAATTGTAGTACAGTCTTAACTAAAACTACCAGCATGAATAAAAATATAGTTTTAGGATCGAGTCTTTCTGATATCATTTTATTTTTTCTTAGTAGTGGAGTCAGTTTTTCCAGTTTTGATTCAAGGTTTACTGTCCTTATTCCTAAAGTTTCGAGTCCAGAGTCATGTAGTCAGTATCGTCCCATTAGTCTTTGTAATGTCTTTATAAAATCATTGCTAAGGTCTTGTGTAGTCATCTGAAAACCATTTTACCACATGTCATTAGCCCCAATCAAAGTGTCTTTGTTCCTGGTCGTCTAATCACTGATAATTCATTGCTAGCCTTTGAAATCTTTCATCATATGAGGAAGAAACGGAAGGGAAAACGGGGCATCATTGGACTTAAAATGGACATGAGCAAAGCTTATGACAGACTAGAATGGGAGTTTCTTGAGAGAATAATGAGGAGACTAGGTTTCTGTGAGAAGTGGATTTCCCTTGTTATGAATTGTATAACCTCTGTCTCCTACTCTATTTTGATTAACGGAGAGCCCAGTGATAGTTTCAGGCCAACAAGAGGATTGAGACAGGGGGATCCCCTATCCCCATACCTCTTTTTCTTATGTACTGAGGGCTTCTCTGCCTTGATCGCTAATGCGGAGTAAAGAGGTTGGATCCATGAAGCGCAGATCGCCAGAGGTGCACCGTCAGTCACTCACATATTCTTTGCCGATGATTGTCTCTTATTTTCTAGGGCCACACAACAGGAGATACAGGTTATGATCCAGATCATTCGTACTTATGAGGAAGCCTCAGTACAAGGAACTAATTTTGATAAGTCGGAATTTTCCACAAGCCGCAATATGCAAGAACAGTTCATAACACATGTCCAACAGTGGACGGGTCTCAACACGGTGGACAGATTCCAAAAGTACCTAGGCATGCCTACGGTGATTGATCGATCTAAGAAGACCATCTTTGGCACCCTAAGAGATAGAGAGCGCAAGAAACTGTCAGGATGGAAGGAAAAGACACTCTCGGCGGGGGAGGGGGGGGGGTTGGTTTATGGAAGTCCTACTCAAGGCAGTGGTCCAAAGCATCCCCACTTGATCCCCCAAGGAACATTTGAAGAAATGGAGCGGGCTATGCGGAAATTTTGGTGGGGTCAGTCAGAGGATCATCATGGCATTTGTTGGGTGGGCTGGAACAAGTTGTGTAGGGCAAAAAAATATGGAGGCTTGGGGTTTAGACGGCTCTTCACCTTCAACGAAGCTTTACTTGCCAAGCAAGCATGGCGTTTGATTCAAAACCAGGACTCCCTTCTTGCTCAGGTTCTCAAAGCAAAATATTATAGGCGTACGGGGTTCATGGAAGCTAAGTTGGGTGGTACACCAAGTTATACCTGGAGCAACATACTACAAGGAAGAGAGATAATTGTGAAGGGCTGCCAATGGATAGTTGGGAATGGGGAGTCGGTTAGAGTATGGATGGATCCTTGGCTTGGCAATGGGGAATCACCTCAGGGTAACAGTGCTGCGTTGGTCCGGGACAAGCTGATGCTTGTTAGTGAACTTATTGACACGGACAATCTGTCATGGAACTACCCAACGATTGCTGCCACTTTTGATGCTAATACAACCGCTCGAATTTGTGTGTTTCCATTAAGTTGTCAACTCCCTGCTGACCGGCTCTCTTGGCGATTCACAAAGGACGGCAATTATACTGTGCGCAATGGCTATCACATGCTTACCCAAGGAGAGGAGGCTAGCTTGGAGGCGACTTGGTGGAAGAGGATGTGGGAGCTCACTATCCAGTTGATGGTATATGTCTTCATCTAGCGACTCTATCAGGATGCATTACCTACACGATGCAACTTAAGATTCCGGGGAGTAATGGAGAACGACACATGCCCGATGTGCAACCTAGCAGCCGAATCTGCACTCGATTTATTTACTGAATGCAGCTGGATGAAGGAAGTTTGGCACTATGCTTTTCCGCAATTAGCATTGGCTCCTGATGAGTCCATTAGTCGTTGGCTGCAAGCGAACCTCGAGGCAACATCTGCAGATCAGTTTGAGGCAGTATGCATGGTTCTTTGGGCGGCCTGGAAAGCCTGAAATGAACTGATTTTAAACCTTACACAGCCAGACGCTCACTCTACTGCTAGAAAGAGCACTTTGTCTCCACCAGCAGTGGCGGATACTGGGTGTAGTCACCGTAGGCAGGTAACTACACTAGTATCTATAGGCAACAAATCAGTTTATTACTTTTTTAGTCCAATAAAATTTAATTTGTTTAATTTGCCTACTGGATTTACTTTAAATATTATCCTCCTAATTATAGATTACATCCCGTTAACTATATAACTCAGTCAATCAAATCTAGAAATTACTTTTTCTATACATAGTAAGTATTTTTATTAGAAATAAAGTTTATTTTCTAAACAAATCTAATCACCGGTCTTTTCTTAGCCCAACAATTTCCTTGTTCTTATAATTATCCATGCATAGGAAATTTTAATCTTTTTAAAATTGTTGTTAGAAATCCGTTTCAGTCTGCATTGATACTTTAAAAATGTTTCAGTTAATATACACCAAAAATTTATGAATATCACCCTAATGATCAAAATCGTAATTTGATGGGCTATAAATTATTAATTATATTACATATGTGAAGATGTATTTGATTGCATTAAAAATAAACAAATTATCCACCATTCAAGATATGATAATACATAAGAAGAAATTATAGTATTTAATTAATTTTAATATTTTATAGTGTAATTCTTATATCTATTTATTTTTTTTTGTTTCCCATCCGGTATCCGGAGCTTTGCCTCGACTAATCCGGTTCGACCTGGATCACACAGAACCTGCAGCTGGAAGATCTGGACAGGCACCACTCACTAAACCGACTTGGCAAGCCCCCGCTGTAGGCTGGATCAAACTCAACACTGATGTAGCGTGGAGTGCACACGCGACACAGGTGGGAGTTGTTGCTAGAGGACCCGATGGACATGTGTTGTTTAGTGCAATGAAGATTCTGCCCGGAGTTGCAGACCCCACGATCGCGGAAGCGTTAGCAGGTGTTTATGGAATACAACTGGCGGCAAGTCATGGGATCGACAAAGTTATGTGGGAGACGGATTGCAAGCCTTTGGTCCAGGCATTAGTAATGAATGAACTCCCTAACAACCGCACAGGCCTAATCCTTCATGACATTCGCCAATTATCCTTGTCTTTTCATGCTTTTCAATTTAAGTTTGTTAGCAGACATGCTAACCGAGTCGCGCACTGTTTAGCGCATTTGGATTTACATTCTGAGTCCTTTCATGTTTGGGAAAACTCTGTCCCTCAGGCAGCCGACTCCATTGTATCAGCGGAATTTATTATGAGGGTCAATCATATTTTTGATCCCTGTGTTTGCCGCTTTGAACATTTTTCATTCTTGTGTTGCAAAAAGAAAATTTTTCATCCTCATGTTTATTTTTGGGAACAATTTTTATTATCCGCCGATTTTCCCACCCGAAAATGCTGACGTGTCACTATTTTTTTGACACATCAGCAAAGTAGGTCCCACCATAAACGGGTCAATCATATTTTTCATCCTTGTGTTTATTGCTTTGAACATTTTTCATCCTTGTGTTGCAAAAAGGACATTTTTCATCCTTGTGTTTATTTTTGGGAACAATTTTCACTATCTGCCGATTTTTCGAAAAGAAAATGCTGACGTGTCATTTTTTTGACACATCAACAAAATGGAGCCCACTTAGAACCCGGAATGCCCTACCCATTAGCACCCGCCCGACCCGTTTTCGCCCAGGTTTTTTTTCCGTTTCTCAATTTGTTAATTACTAAAACACCCAAAAAATTACCCAATCCTAGAAAAAAAATAACAAAAAAAAACACACTCCCTTAACCAGCTAAGACGTCACCGTGTTGGCCACACCCATCCCCCACACTTCTTCTTCTTCCTTGACGGCCTTGGAGACGGTAAAGATGGGGGATCGGCGGGGGGCAGAGAAGTGGAGCTTGTGGAGGCGGAGGTTGCGGGATTTGGATCGGAGGAGGGGGGAAAGAGGAGGAGGAGGAGGAGGAAGAAGACTTGAGAGGGTCAAAGAGGGGAGGGAGGTGGCGGGGAGTCCCCTGAGCTGCCTAACTGTCAGCTCTTAGAGGCTGGTGCAGTGGCTCAGAATCGCGTTGAGGCCCTCAGCGTCGTAAGCGCAGGAGGCGAGAGAGCTTGGTGAGGCTCGAGCAGCTGCGGGCGAAGGCATCCACGCCATGGTCGGTCACCGCGCGGCAGCCGCAGGAGCTTGAGGCGGGAGAGGTTGCAGCAGCGGATCAAGATCGCGACCAAGGCGTCGTCGTCGATAGTGTCCTGCACATCCAGACGCTGCCGTCACCTGCACACCCAACTGCCGCCGCTGTTGTCACCTGCACATCCAACCGCCACCGCTGCAAGGACCCGGACTGGGTGAGTGACGAGCAAACCCGTGGACGAAAACCGGTCAGGTGGTGTGATTCGGGTTGGGCGTTTTTAGTTTAATATGGGGCCACATAGCTGATGTGTCAATTTAAAAAGTGACATGTCAGCATTTTCTTTTCGAAAATTCGGGAGAAAATAAAAAATGTCCCAAAAAATAAACACAAGGATGAAAAACGTCCATTTTGTAACACGGGGATGAAAAATGCCCAAATCGATAAACACAAGGATGAAAAATATGATTGACCCGTTTATGGTGGGACCCACTTTGCTGATGTGTCAAAAAAATAGTGACACGTCAGCATTTTTGGGTGGGAAAATCGGCGGATAATGAAAATTGTTCCCAAAAATAAACACGAGGATGAAAAATATCCTTATTGCAACACAAGGATGAAAAATGCTCAAAGCGGGAAACACAAGGATCAAAAATATGATTGACCCTTTATTATGATATAAATACAAGCTCGATGGTTTCCTAAAAAAAAAAAAACTACCAGCATGAATAAAAACTAAAAAAAGAATAATAGTGGAAAATAATGATATAATTTAATTTTTTAATTCATTAATAATATATTTTATTAATTAAACTTATATAATTTAAAATATGAAAATAATAAAAAATATTATTAAAAATAATCGATTTATAAATTCCTATTCTAATACTAAAACTAATTCCAAGCAATGCCTATTTGTTTATCTGGACTATTGATCAAAATTTTGTCTGCATTATATATAAGTTTTTCTCAAAAAATGATTAATATGTAAATATTTATTTATATTTTCTCAACAACTATCATGGATTACGAAGACAATAATAATAAAAAAATAATAGAATTACTGAAGAGCCAGCGATAACTACTAATAGAAATAACATACGCGAAAAAAAATCATAAGAGCTCAGGATATATATATTATTTGTAATTTATTATCAATAAGAACTATGGATAATAAAAGTAGCTTTATAAATTCCTATTCTAATACAAAAATCAATTCTAAATAGTTTGTATTCATTTTTTCACAATATCAAAAAAAAACCATTGTCTACATAATGATTATAAGAATTAGTGAAAACTACGAAGAAGAACAACGTCTACGAAAAAAAAATAATCATAGAGATGAATAATTCAATAACTCAACAAGAACTATCAAGAAAAAAAATCAAAGAACAGCCGAATAGTCAACAAAAACTACCAACAACAACAACGACCTATGAAAATAATAATAATAACATAATTTAATATTCTCTAATATTTTTAATAATTAAATCACATAATTTGGGATATCAAATGAAGCGCCCCGACCCGTATTTACCGTACAGGGTAAACACGTGCCAGAACTGTTCTTAATACAGCAGCAGACAGTACATACAAAATAAAATACAATACATGCAACCCACAAATACAATATTCGTCACCCGATCTCGGGGACCATTATCCAAATCATACACTCCAACCAAGTCAACAGCAAATATAATACAGCAGCAACAGCAACAACACAATAGTAAAGTAAGCAGCGGAAGACTAGAATGCAGATGCAGCGGGGTATGGATCCGGGTCAGGTGGAGAAGTAAGCAGCAGCCAACGAACCTCGTACCTGAACTACGATCAACCAAACCTACGGGATGAAACCCCGCAGGCGAGGGGTGAGTCCGAAGCGCTCACCGACGAAAGATAAACAAAGATATATTCAACCATAATACTTTCGAAGTAATCACATCAATCACAACAATAAGCACAGATAATCACGACACAAGGAAAACACTATAACATTTATACCAAGACCAAAAGAATGCTTAATTATTTTCTTATTACCAATTTTATCTTCCGGGCCCCGTCACTGGACAAGCTAGGGTCGTACCTGGTTATTAACTAATTCTGGATGCCAGGCCCCACCACAATCCGGGATCAACATCCCAA
>JAKUCV010005086.1:42008-59207 GCA_028386065.3 Turnera subulata | reverse complement strand
TTTTCTTTTCCGGATTTAATTAATCATTAGCATTTATTATTTATTTAAATCGGACTGGGCCCAATTAACAGCCCAATCCATGGAATTCAGCCCAGCAGATCAACCAGGCCCGGTCGCAGAGCCCAGACCAGGCATGAGCTGCAAGCCCACGCCAGGCCCAGACCCAAACTCCAAGCCCAGCTGTCCAATACCCATCTTCAACAAGGGTTGGGCCCAGGTCAAGCCCATCCAAGGCCTGGTCAACGGCCTGGATTGACGCGACCCGGTAGCCCTGAAGTGGGTCGAACCCACCCGGATCCTTAGCCCACGGGTCTGCAACTCACCTCGCAGGCGGCGTGACGGCGCGGCGAGGCAGGACACGGGATGGCGCGCGGCGACGAGCTCGGGCAGGCGACGGCTGGAGGCGCTCGTCTGTTGGACGCGGCTGCAGGCTGTCGTCGGCAAGAAAGGAGGCAGTGGCGCCGGATCCTAGCGAGGCGGCCGTCGGGTCCTCGGCTGCTGGCGGCGCGTCAGGAGATGGGGTCGGGCGGCGGTGGTCGCGGCGAGTTGGCGACGACGAGGGGAGGTCAACGGTGGGGGTGGTGAAGCGAGATGTGGCTCGGCACCCCTTCCCGTGAACAGTAGCGAGGGTGGGAGGAAGGTGACGGGTTGGTGGGTTGTTGCAAAACGGTGACGTTTTGCTTGTTGTGTGTGGGTGTGTGTGTTTTGTTTGTTTTTTTTTTTTCTTTTTGCAAGTGATGAAGGTTTCTTGGATTCGCAGAGGGTCTTTGCAGAGTTGCAGAGGGTGTTTGCAGGTGAGGTTTGTTGGGTTTGCAGGGGAGTGAAGGGTGATGGTGAGTACGCAAGGCAGGAGGAAGAAAAAATAAAAGGATGCAGGTACTGTCCTTTTCATTCACTGGTGAGGCACGGGTGCACTGGCCATTCACATGCTCACAGTGAATGGCGGCTGCAGCCTCCTCACTGTGCAGCATGTGAGGCGGGTTCCGTCCGAACCAGAAAATATTGCTAGTACCCCATCGACTTAATTCCGGGCCCGATAATTCGGGGTTAATACTGACTTTTCTCGATATTCCTGGACCCGAAAAATTCCAACTTTGGTCCAGTAAATCCGCAGGAAAATCCCGAGCGTGGAACAGGGTTCGGTTTCGGATTTTGAAGCGTAAATTACCCTGAAATAATTACACATGATTATTTTTATTTGGAAAATTACTATACAAAGTGTTTTTACAGTCCCGGTAAAATGTAAATTTTTACCCGGGCTGTTACATCAAATGATTAAAAAATATTATTAAAAATGATCAATTTATAAATTCTTATACAAAAACTAATTCTAAACAATTTGTTTGTCTAGATTATGAAATTTTTTTGTCGACATTGTATATATCAGTCCTTCCTAAGAAAATGATTGATATATAAGTCTTTATTTATATTTTTCAACAACTACCAAGCATTAAGAAGAGTAATTACTAAAAAACAATGCAATATGAAGAATAACAACTGAAGAGTCTGCAAAAATTATTAACTAGAATAACGTTTATAAAAAAGAATAATCATGAAAAAAATAATCACAAGTTCTCATGGAAAATGTGTTTGTAATTTATTATCTGTAAGAACTATGGTAAAGAAAAATCGAAGAACAGTCGATTTGACAACGAAAATAAGGAACAGGAACAATGACTACGAAAAATAATAATAATAGAAAATAATAGTATAACTTAATAAACCCCTTCATTAATAATATAATCTAATAAAAAAAATTATATAATTTAGAATATCAGAATATTACCAAACTAACAATAATCGATTTATAAATTCCTATTCTAATATGAAAACTAATTCTGAACAATTCGTTAATCTAGATTATGAAAACACCTCTTTGTGTACATTATATGTAAGTTATTCTCAGGATAATGATTAATATACAAGTATTTATTTCATATTTTTCAATACTTATTAGAAATTTTAAAAACAAAAAATTATTGGAAATAATAGAACTATGAAGAAGAACAACCGAAAAGTTAGCGAAAACCATGAACAAAAATAACGTTTACCAAAAAAAATAATCTTGGAGAAGAATAATCACAAGAGCTCATGACATATGTGTTTGTAATTTTTTTTTCAAGAAGAACTTTGGAAAAGAACAGTTGAGTAGTCAGCAAAAAAAACTATGAACAAGAACAATGATTACGATAAAGATTAATAACGGGAAAAAATTATCATAGGAATTCATGACTATTGTGTTTATAGTTTATTGTCAACAAGAACTATGATAGAGAAAAAGTAAAGTATAGTCGAATAGTTTAAAAAAATAACTATAAAATTTAATAATCTCCTTCATTAATAATATAATTTAACAATTAAAATTATATAATTCTGAATATCAAAAGATTAACAAATATTATCAACAGTAATTGTTTTATAAATTCTTATTCCACTACATAAACTAATTCTGAATAATACATATCTATTTGCCTAAATTATATTTAATTTTTTTTTAACTTTATTGTATATAAGTTCTTCTCAAAACAAACGTGATTTAAAAAATATAATATTATATACGTGCATCGCACGTGCAGAGAAACTAGTTTATTAAAATAAGGTCAAACTTATACGGAGTTATTGAAAAACTAGACAATAAAAAAATACACTGTTGATAGTGGTCCCACCTATAAGGTGGACGCTGAACCCGTGTCATTCATAGTCCTAGACTAAATGTTCCGGAAGTAAGAAGGATGGTCGAGCCACGAGTGAGATTAGTCTCGCTTGTTGAACTAGGATACTTAAGTATAAAAAAACTAGACAATAGGAAAAAAAAAACAAATTTAAAGTATTACGATATAAGCTTGTTTCTTTGTCAAATGATTAACAAAACCGGAAAACAAACTATAATTTTAAGCTAGTCTTAAAAATTGGAATTAATTACACTTTACCCCTCTAAACTTTAGTTTCAAAACAACTCATTACCTAATATTTTTTTCCGACAATTTGCTACCTAATTTTAGTTCACAAACAAATCACCACGTGAACCATTTTTTTCATGATAATTTGCCACCTGAATTTTAGTTTCATATCAAATCGCCACCAGGACTTTCTTTTTGAAAATTTGCAGCTAAAATTTGTTTCATTTTAACTTTTTTATTTATAAAAATTAGGTTTTACTTTAACATTTAAAAACCCTAAAAATAACTTAATTTTTATTAAATCGGCAATTTGTATTCAAAGGTCAGGTTCGTGTGGGGTTGAACATGTATTGATTCCTCATCCCGAACCCAATCCATTTAATAACATTGTTGTGTCGTGTCGACATATTTATAATCATGTTTGATTCAGGTTGACCTATTAAATTTAGCAAATCTATAAATCCGTTTGGATTTTATCTATTTTGCAAGACTTATTGTACTTTTTAAGCAAAAAGGTATATAATTAATTTTTTTTATATATTGAATGTCATTATAAATTGTAGAATATTAATATAAACATATTTTAAAATATCTATAAGAATATTTTGAGATAATTTTGGTAATTTTAGTCATAAATATTAAATAAATTGTGTATTAAATCAGTAAAATATATGAGCCTTAAAATATAATCGGATTATAAATAGGTATCAAATTATCGAGAAAAGAAAGCTGAGGTGGTAATTTGTTTTGGAACTGAAAGTTCAGGTGACAAATTGTCGAGAAAAAGGGTTTAGGTGGCGATTTGTTTTTGAACTAAAGTTCAGGTGGTAAATTATTGAAAAGAATAAGTTTGGATGGTGAATTGTTTTAGAACTAAATTCATGGGGTAAAAAGAATGTAGTTAACAAAAAAGAAAGTGGAGACCAAATATGCGGAATAATAATTATAATAAAGTAATAATAATAACAAAAATAAAATTGTAGAAAATTCATTTCCAAAATGTTGAATTGATTTTTATACTCAACCAACCCAGTTGTGGGGGGTTTCGCCGTTTCCCTCCCAGGCCAGCGGTGGGGTCGTATATAGAAATATGGTACTAAATTAAAAGGAAATATGTGTAGTGTGAATGGATGGATGGATGATGGAATTGGGGTTGGTTGTTTTGTTTCCATTTTCCAAGTTTTCAACGTCATCGACCAACCAACCCCATCAACTAACCATGAAATTCGTCCGTCGATCCATCACGAGAACTTAACGGGGGTCAATCCTTTTTTTTTTTTTTTTTTTCTGATCCTTCCTTCCCATTTCCCTTATTTGTTATCTTCCACTCCCCCTCCCCCCCCATCTCTCTTTTCTTCCCCTTTTCTTTTTTTTTTTTTTGGTTTTTTCACTAAAACGCACACTTCCTCAACTTCCCTCCTCCTCCTCCTCCGCTCTAACTTCTCAGGTAAGCTTCTCAATCCCCTCCACTCCCTGCTTCATCCTCGTTTTTCTATAAAAATAATAATAAAAAAAAAAAAACAATCCATCCCGCTCTTTTTCCTTCATTTCCTTCTCAATTCCCATTTTAGATTCTCGTCATTGTACTTCTCTTCTGCCGTTGGATTTTTATTCTGTCGCTTCAGTTAATTGCATGCGCTCATTTATCACACCATCCGCTTATCTCCATTTCATTTTATCGATCCACTGATTGATTGATTGATTGGTTGTGTATGTACTTTTCATTTCTTTTGTGCTTGATTTGATTGACATTCATTAGGATGATCACATAATAATCATCATCTTCGCTTGACTTCGATCGCCATTTTCTCACATTTGTTTGTTTCAGATATGATATGGATGATTGTTTTTTTTTTTTTTTAATTCCTGAATTATTATCTTAACCTCCTCCAAGTTCTTCCACTGGATGGAATAATTTATTGTTTCCAAACTCTTTACAGTTTAGAAGCAGAGGATCATCCTGGGGGGCCCTCGTTATCCAGCAAAAGGTGTTTATTTTTTTATTATAATTAAAAAATAAAAATGCAGAGCGGGGGAGAATGTTCAAGCTCAACTTCTTGGAGCAGCCAGCAGGAAGTTGAGGATGACCGCATGATTGCTGTGGTCCTGTCCGAAGAGTATGCCAAGCTCGATGGTGCCGTCGCCAAGCGCCTCTCCAGCCTCGCCCCTGTTCCTGTATAACACTCCTCTTCCTCCTCCTCCTCCTCATCATCATCATCAATCACCTCTTTTTTGTTTTGTTTTGTTTGGTTGATGAATTGGCATATGATTTACATGTTCGGTTACTGAATTTCTTGCAATTTTACCAACCAAACAGCATGTCCCTCGGATAAATTCTTTTATCCCCAATCTGAATCAGGCCACCATGGATCACCAGAGGCTTCTCCAGAGGTATGCTTATGCTTACTCTAGGCTTTAGCCTTCCGGATTGCCTCGCTGTTGACCTGATCAACTCCCCTCTGAAATGGCTTTATCTCATGAGTATGCATTTCTCTGCAATGCCATTTCAGGAAATCCAATTAATAATTTAGTACCAGTGATTTCATTGGCCCACGCTATAAGCTACATAATAGTTGTTTCCAGGGAGAAGGAGACTTTTTCATTTTATTTTTAATTTTCAGCTCAGCAAAATATACTTGGTCAACATTACTCATTTTGTTCTACTCTTTCATTTTCGTGCCAACAACTGTTGAACATGTTGACCTGTCCCCTCACTTCTTTCTAACAAACGTGGTAAATGATAATTTTGCCATTGAGCTTGTTAACAACTTTTTCATCTGCAGAGAGCTTGGAGGTGTTTTTTCTCATCTGTACGCTTATCAAGTTCTTATCTTGCACAGGTTACAAGTTTATGGTTTATATGAAGTGAAGGTTTCAGGGGACGGAAATTGTCAGGTATATTTAGTATGAAGGCATGCTGAAATGTTCTCCATCTCTCTCTCTCCCCCTTTTGTCAGCCTAATAAAAATTTAATGTGATGAGGCTTCCCCTTCGTTTCCCTCCATTACTGCAGTTTCGTGCGCTTTCGGAGCAGATGTACAAGTCCCCCGAGTATCACAAGCATGTCAGAAAAGAGATTGTAAAGCAGGTAGAGACTATTTGACGTGCTTTGTAGCTTGTCTAAAATGTGGAATTGGTTCAACAAATTGGAACTGAATCAACATGGGTTTCTTCAATGCTAATCTTACAAACAAGAAGCAAACCATGTTCAGTGTGTATCTAAAAGTGTGCTACTTTGGAAGAAAGCTGCGCATGTTTTCCACCTCCCATATCCCCAATCTCCATGTTCTTTTAAAAACTTGTGTTGTGCAAAGTGCAGTTGAACATTTTTGTCAATACAGCAAGGACTAGCACAGGCCAAAGACACGTAATCACCAATAGCAGCAATGGAATAAAGTTACCCAACCACTCTCTGGAAACTTAGTTTCTATAATTAGACTGTATTCCTTACATTTCATTGCTTATATTCATGGCTGCATGAAATGTAATGCTTTTACAAACTATATAGTCACACATTTTTTTCAGTTGGTCATTAGAATTTTATTGCTGTAATTGGTGCCCCTTAAACTATTTGAATCCTCAGACACCTTGTTGTCAAATTGATCGTCTTTCTTCATTTTCTGTACCAGACATGATACATCTTCATTGATTTTTTTAGAAGTCCACTGTCTATGCCCCCTAAGTAGTTAAACTCTCAAGTTTTGAAGATTCTACCAATTCAATGACTAAAGTAGTGCTTGTAGAAATAATTAATCTGTTTTCTCTTCTTTCTTTTTTTGATTCCAGCTTGTGATTTTTGTATGTTAAAGAAATTTTGTATTTATTAATAAAGGAAAAAAAGAAATGTTGTATTTATATTTGGATTGCTATCTGTATATATATGCTGAAGGATGTCAAAGAGATACCTACTTTAAATTTTGTCTTGAAAACAGCATTCCTTCTTTTTTAGCCAGCTATCTTTTCCTATCACAGCTGAAAGATTATCGCTCTCTTTATGAAGGCTATGTCCCAATGAAGTACAAGCACTACTACAAGAAAATGGCAAAGTATGTTAACTCTTATGTAGAATATTTTCATTTTTCGAAACATTCACCTCTTCTATGATACTGGTTTATGTTCTTTTCCCATTCACTGTATGCGCAGATCTGGTGAGTGGGGCGACCATGTTACATTACAAGCAGCAGCTGATAAGGTTCGTCATCCTTCTGATAGTTTTCTGTTTGTTTTATGTATCTAATAAAATGTACTTTCCCTGCATGTTGCATTTGTGTTCTCTCAGGAAACACTAAGTAATAAAAATAAAGATTTAATTTCACTTTGCTGCTGCTCCATTCTTTTAATCCTTGATACTTACCCTAGTGCTATCTAGGTACACATGCCTTGCGTGGAATTTGGTGATAAATAAACATAAAAATAAGATGAACATGTGGTTCGAATAATCGTTATCTTGTGGTTTGTTTCTTGTTTGATAAACATGTTTGATTGCTAAGGTAACTTCACCAAGATTTTCTTTAGTTCTTAGATTTTACTAATGAAGATAATACACAAATGTGGTTCCACAAAGTGCTTCCTTTAGCTGAAAAAATTTGTGTCCTATAGCACTCAGTTGGTATAAAGTGGACTCTCCAGTGTTAGTAATTTTATGGTCATTGTTCAACGTACAAATGGGATAGCAAACAATAAAGCTAATCAATGCAATCATTGGCATATTCCACACATGTAGTTTTCCCACATGCTGTTGGGTTGATTTTGCATGTGTCATTAGATAGTACTTCAAAATATGGTGGGCAGGAAAGTTTAAAGGTGAGCAAGTGATGATATGTGAAAAACTAGGTGCTTAAAACATGTTCACAGGAAATTAGGAATTACAAGAGTTGTCAAATGATGTCTTAAAAGTGTCACTCTCTCTTAGCAGTAGCACCAAGTTCAGCTGTGATATTCGAAATGGATGTTGCAGTTATTTCCTGTTCGGTTCATCTCATCCATGTAGCTGCATGCACTCATAACTCATGTCATATCAGTGTCACTTCAGTCAGTTTGAATCAGTTGCTTTGCAATGGTTATCTAGTTCTTAGGGCACGCTGAGCGACCATAATTGTAGAACATTCCACCGCTAATGTACGAAAATATAATAGATGGAATACGGTTTGGTCCTATTTTTTGAGAATTTCGTAGATAGTCTGTTCCAAAGAAATGTAGAAAATTTGAAACTTTTGACATCTAGAGGTCATAAGGAAAATGCAAGACACATAACTTGATCGTACGTAGTGCTCTTAATTTTGGTTGGAGGAAATAGGATATTCAAGATATTCTGCAACTTGATGTTTATGGATGGTATGCTATATTCTGAAACTTTATCCTTTCAAATAAACTAGAAGATTATATGCCCTGGCTTATGTGAATGTTATTAGAAGGGTATAATCTCGGTTGATATGCTTGAGAAATATGATCGTTTGTGTGTCCTTTCAATTGCAGTTTGCAGCAAAGATATGTCTTTTGACATCTTTCAGAGATACTTGTTTTATTGAAATCACTCCGCAATACCAGCCACCAAAGCGAGGTAACTGTCTCATTCTCTGATATTCTACCAATAGAGAACCACATAATCAACCAGAGTTCCTTCTGCCAGTGAAAACTGATTTGCAATATAATTGATTTTATTCGCCCAAATTCCCTGATGTCGTCACATATATTTGCCGTCTTTCAGTTAGGATAATATTTTTTAAGACTATGATTTCAGTCTCACTGTGAAGATATCTCCTTTTAAATAATTCCAACTGTCAAAGATTGTTTATAGATTCTATGAAATAATAAAAGTAGCAAATGCAGAGATCTGTGCGCAATTGCTTGATATACTACCTCACTGCAGATTTAAGTCGAGGAAACTCGTGTCTCCATGTATCATAAATTGTTAAAAGAACCAAATACATTTCTATTATGTACCTCCCATTCCAGCAGGAGCGGCTTCCATCAGGTATTAGTTATCTGTAGGTTCGGTAGAAGAGAAGATTCATATACAACCTCTTCTAAAACTCTTATGTCAACATTCTCTCTCTCGTGGAGATTCAATCCTTTCACACATGCCCGCCCATAAAAAAAGAGTGTTTAGCATATATTGACCAGTACCGAATAAGATGGAATCGGTTTACTCTGCACAATGGATTATACATTGCTATGGACTCCCAAGTTTGGAACAGTCCTGAAAATTCTTTGTCCCATTAGGATGTGGCTGCTATAGAACACTTCTCGAGTAAATTTGGAAGTTCGCAGAGGACAATACGAGTTCACTCGAAGCAAGGATCCCTAATATAGTCACACCCATCAGCTGTGTTATGCAGTCATCGGATACTATCTGCGGTTAGGAAATTTGAGTATACCGAAAAGAAACACCACAAAGAACTCCAATCATCAGACTCGGGTCCAAGTTTCTTCTTACTGACAGCATACAATTTTTTCCTCAATGAGCAAGCGAAACGTTAAAGATAAGACGGACACAGTGCAATTATGTTGTGGTAAAAAATGGTAGAGAATTGTTTTTGAATCAGTTAGGAGATAACCATTTCTTTTTGTTTTACATCTTATTTCGTATTTAGATGATGAAGTCATGATGATGTGACATTTACGAATACCTGTAGGATTGTGATTCAGCAGTGTTTATGGTTTTCAAATTTTATTCTCTTTATCATTTTTTCCCTTCTGAATGATGCAGAGTTGTGGTTAAGTTTCTGGTCTGAGGTGCACTACAATTCACTGTATGATATCCGAGGTTGGTTTTAGTTGACAAACATCGGGTGTAATTGATGTGACTTTCGAGTAGTCTTCGATGGAAATGAGTTTCTTATCCTCAAAACATAAAACTCCTATTTTCTTTCAGGTGCTCCAGTTCCACCTAAGCCGAGGAAGAAACATTGGTTGTTCTAGAGGTTGAATGCTGATTCTTATGTTGGTACCCCATACAACACTTGGCATTTACAAGATTTTACTATCATTATATTTTCGCTACATATTTTGTTAAATTTTCATTGTTTCATTATTTCAATTGTTTCTTAATGATGTGTTAGCCTAGCTTGTACAGTTGGTATAAAGATAGTTTGGGCTGTCAAAAAGAGGTGCCATGTATTCCTTAGCTGGTATTGATGGCATTAAGGATTTTGCTAACAAGACTTTGATAGAAGGATGTATCGCTTGCTTTTCTGTAGTTAAATAATCAAGTGGCTAATTAGCATTAATATTTCAATTTTCAGTACAGTGTATTTTTCAGCCTTTTCCCTTACTGTTTGTTTGTTTGGCCTTGCCGAAATCTGTTGGCAAACTATGTGCGTTAACTCTTTTTTTTTTTTTTTCCAACTTGTTGGTTGCAAGGCCTCTTATTTTGACCTTATTTTATGTATTTCTTGATTAATCATCAATAGTACTATTGGAAGAATATCAATGATATGCTAAGAATCTTGATAATCTGAATGCACCTAAAAGGTAATTTAAAATCTCTTGCTATTTTTTAAGGAAATATCCTCTTACACAACGTAATGTTTCAAATATTTCTATTTCAGTTAATACAGAGAAATGCATTTGGAGATTCTCAAGGAACCTGCATTAATGCAATTGTCTTTATTTCTATTTTAATTATTCACTGGATAGTTTGTTGTTTCAAATACTTGGAAGATTCTTTTCCTCGTAATCCTTTTTGGCTATAAAAAGTATTTTTGCTTATGAGAATCTTACGTAATCGTTTTTCTTTATATATGCACCCCAAAATGAAATAGGTTTCTATTATTTTTTAGGCCTATGATATTGAAAATTGTCCTATGTTTATATTTAGTTGAAATATTTAATAAGCTGAGATTCAACTCATTAATACTTTAACTAGCTTATTCTTAAATTTAATTAATTCTTTCCAACCTCGACATGTGTTCTAGTCTTTAGGATAGTTATAATGTACACCGAATGGAATAGGCTCCGTTTCAATCTGGGTAATCCTACTGAGCAGGATTTTGAGCCTTATATAATGAGAAATCAAATTTATGTTTTCTCTTCCTGTTTAACTTTATAAAACTGAGTGAGAGGACGAGACTGGGTAATATGATCAGGACAAATAAAGATAAGATTGTTTTTAGAATCACAGCTAAAGATAAGATTAACTCAAGACGCAAACTCATCAGTAAAGAGGCTAGGAGCCCTGTAGGTTCCTGGGACAGTACTAATGGCTAAAAGTCAAAAGAAAAAGGAAACTTTTTATATTATTTTTATCCTGTGAACAAAGATAATAAAGAAAATTCATCTACATATAAGTTGCTCATTCTTCAAGCTGCCAATGTCTTGGAAAAATTAAATCATAATTTTTCAAACTTAATAATGATGATAGATATTCTAAGGAGTATACCTCTACTCAGGAGGAGTATCTAATCAAAGCAAAGAACTCGCAGCAAGAATGGACAATTAGACTACAGTTATTAATCCTGCTCTGCAATAGAGTTGTGCACAGCTTCTCTTTTTAAAGAGGAGAAATGCTGCTCGGTGGGTGTGTGTTAGTAGTAGTTTTCCCTGATGCATTTGTACTGTTTAGCATTACTTTATTGGTACTGTATGAAACTGGAATTCAACAATGATATTTGGATGAGATAATAATTACTAGTCATGATAATTAGTAATCAAACCAAGACGGGTTGACATTTTAAATCATTGGATCCGGAAATGTTGCATTTAATTAATCAACAATAATTCTTATAATCAATTAATTAATGTCTCTGGATGAGATTGCCGGATTTCCAGCATCAAATGACAGGAACTCTCAGGCTGGTGCCAATGATATAGGGAGAGGACGAGGAGACAGGAACATGTAATATGTAATGTAATTATGTATATGGCGTGGTGTGGTGGTAGACCAATCACATGTTATGTCGTTCCTTTCAATAATGACATTAATCACAAGCATATGCATGCCGTTAACATTAATCAAGAATCTCCTCCATTAACAACAATAATGTATCATATTTTTAGCATATATGATGAGGATTATATCCCCTGGGGAGAACTAGCTACAGCCTACATTTGTTGTCCCCAACTGGCAATGTCACAATTCACAAGCAGCGTAAAGGAAAGGATAGGGGGAGGGAAAAAAAAAAAAAAGGCTCAGTACTCTAAGCAAATGAGAAATGTTTACCATACATATACCAACTAGCTAGTGTAGCTTACTGATGCATAACAAAAGTAATGATATGCAGAAAATAAAATAATCTTATTATTTCCACGCATAAAATGGAGTAATACATATCCAAATCCAACCGAAGTAGAGCAAACAGAGAGTGCCTGGACATGAGAGAGCCAGCCAGAGTATCACAAATAGAAACAGTAGTAGTAGTAGATTATTACACGCACCTCCCCCAGGCTAATCGTTTTGTTGTGTCTGCTTAACTGTTAACATGCAGTTAGGCACGTGTCCAACTTTCTATGGACCTTTTCGTGCAATACAGATAGCCTTTACAGGCTGCAGTCGCTATACATGTGCAGATAGATACAGACCGATTATGAGAGTTGTGCAGAAAAAAAAAATATACTCCCTCTGATCCACAATAGATGACGTTTAAGACTTTTAATTTTGTTTCAGAATATATGACGTTTAGCAAGCATTAAATTTTTTTTCCATATTTACCCATATTTAATTAACCAACTACTTCCTTATTTACCCATGCTTTTATTTATTGGGAGAATAAAAAGGATAGATTAGTAATTTAAATATCAAAATTTAATGAAAATAGATCTATTTAATGCTTCCCTTAATGGGAGTGCAAATACCTTAAACGACATCTATTGTGGATCAGGGAGTATATAACAACTTTTAACATCGGAAATTGCAGAAATCAGTCTAGGCCTACATTTCACCATCACTTGGTTGGAATATACTAACTGAGCAAATCACCGGACTCCTATAGTACTCCGAAGATCAGGGGTTGGGTTTAAACTCTCAATTTGAAATCGATATATGTGTAATCTAGCTAAATATTATGGCCTTTGGTAATGATTATTGAATCCATTAATGATCCTTCGTTTGTAAGGTGTCGGACGGTGAACCATGCATTGTACTTTAATTGGCAACCTCTCCAGGCTACAAAACGGTGGGATATGACTGGGAGTCCAAAACGTAGCTCGAGGGGACATTAATCGACGACACCACCTATGTTAATTTTTTTTTTTTTTAAAAAAAAACTGCTTAAAGGAAAAGGATATATGAACTGCTGACGTTTGGCTCAGCACTTTTTGCTCACCACTTTTTAGAAAAAAAGAAAAAAATGAAAAGATGATAAACTCACCAGTCACAAATGATTGAATATTGTTGTTGCTTGTAACTATAATTTGCATCATCTATCAATAATAAAAAAAAAAAATGAAATGCATCATGGCACTGGGTTGGATTCCTCGTCTGTTTTTTTTTTGTTTGTTTTTCTTAATAATTCTGAAAGAAATGAGATGAGGTCGGCATAATGTCAAGTAGACTAAATATCTACTGACATTAATTAAAATACTAATTTTTATGTACATTGTAGTACTAGTAATTATAATAATGCTCCTCACGCTTGCTGGGGGGTACGTGTGTTCTGCTTTATAGCTAGTCACTTCTGGCCGGTTGCCTATAAATATATCCACCATGTGTATTCAGTCTTTGAACATGCCCAAGATAATGGCTGCTACTAATTTAGTATGGACAGTGTTCTTGAGCTTCCTGCTTTCGGCCTCGTTAGCCGTAAGTGTTGCACCAAAAAGGCCTGTAGATGTGCCTTTCAGCCGCAACTACATGCCTACCTGGGCTTTTGATCATATCAACTACATCAATGGAGGTTCCGAGATTCAGCTCAAGCTAGACAAGTACACAGGTCTGGTTAGTTTAATTAATTCTTTTGCATACATGTTACAACATTAATTTCTAGCTTACATGGCTCTGTATGTATCTCTTAGCTTTAATAATTCATGAATCTTCCCATTCTCTCTCATATGTATACTATTACAGGGACTGGGTTTCAGTCCAAGGGCTCTTACCTATTTGGTCACTTCAGTATGCACATCAAGATGGTTCCTGGGGATTCTGCTGGAACTGTAACAGCTTTCTATGTGAGTATTCCATTAATTAATTTTCTTTTTTTTTAAAAAAAAGAAAAAAACTCTTAACTAATTTGTGTTTAAGATTGATGAGTATATATACTAGTGAAAAATATTAGAAAGCAAATTAAGGAATTTGGTTAATTTTATTTCATTTCATTTAATTGTGCAGTTATCTTCTCAAAACTCAGAGCACGATGAGATAGACTTTGAGTTCTTGGGGAACAGAACAGGGCAGCCCTACATCTTGCAGACAAATGTGTTCACAGGAGGTAAAGGCGACAGAGAGCAGAGGATTTATCTGTGGTTTGATCCTACAAAAGCATACCACAGATATTCTGTGCTATGGAACATGCATCAGATTGTGTGAGTAAAAGCTTACCATTTAGCACGATTTAAGTATACATAATAAGAGAGTAATTGGGGGGATGTTCAAGTGGTAATATATATATTAATTGGTGGTGTGTTAATAAAAACTGCAGGTTCTTTGTGGATAATGTTCCAATAAGGGTTTTCAAGAACAGCAAAGACCTAGGGGTGAGGTACCCTTTCAACCAACCCATGAAGGTATACAACAGTCTGTGGAATGCAGATGATTGGGCCACAAGGGGAGGGCTGGAGAAGACAGACTGGTCAAAGGCGCCCTTCTTAGCCTCCTACAAGGGCTTCCACATCGACGGGTGCGAGGCCTCGGTGCAGGCCAAGTTCTGCGCCACGCAAGGGAAGCGGTGGTGGGATCAGAAGCAGTTCCGGGACCTGGATCCCCAACAATACAGGAGGCTCCAGTGGGTTCGCAATAAGTACACCATCTACAACTATTGCACTGATCGCGTTCGTTTCCCTACTATCCCTCCTGAGTGCAAGCGTGACCGTGACATTTGATTCACTTGAAGTTGTGTCATCTGCAGTTTCTTTAATTTGATAGCCGTTAGTTAATATAGGTGGTGATGAAACAAACAAATATTAATTGTTGGTTGGTGGCCATTTCCCGCCATATGTAGTGTACTATTATCTATCAGAGGGCAACGGGCTTGTTGCTTGCTCCTGTCTTGCACCCTGCTTTATTATGTTACTCCTCCTCATCCCAGCTATTTATCCATCATTAATTAATTGTTCTACTATACTTTATTAATCCATAAATTTTAATAGTAGCTACCGCTATGAATATTTATCTGAGGTACCATGCCTGCATTAATTACTCATCATTATAAATCAGAGTTATCTGTAAATATTAATCAACACTAGATCCCTTATTAAACTTTCTTCCTTCCCTTAATGGTCCGTCTCGCAGCTCGAACTAGATTAGGGAGGAACCCTAAGATTTTGGATGATCGGTGATATATAAATATGTCAATGAGCCAATTCCGATAGAGGAATTAAGCAGGCTATACATGGGTGTTGTGATTTTTGCCAGGATATATATTCTTCTTTTCTTTTGGTTTCTATTGGTAAACTCTCATCCCTTACTTTTTTAAGGCTTGGTGTGTGAGTGAGGTAGTGATTCTTGTGAGGTGATGGAGGCGGCTTGTGTCACGGGATGGGGATATACTTTCAAGTAAACTCTCAATTTTCTTCATCATCAATGTATGCTTAATTAGTTCTTTTTACCAATTTGGCCACTAAAAAGAACCTCTAAGATACATGCCTATCTGCCCTGCCCTGTGCCTATCAATGTCCTTTACAAAGTGGACTTTATATGAAAATGACAAGCTTTAAAATATGTGGTCTCATTCCATGTTCTCAAAACTTGATTTAATGCGTGATACCTGCTTCCAAATAATAGTTTATCTATTTGGAAAGATTTAAGGATTAGAGTAAGCTCCTTAAAATTAAAGACACACATCCATATGCATCATGTGCCCTTGTGTAGGAGTTGCAGGAGCAGGAGGGTACGTAGTATATATATATCTCTACAGAATACAAATCTCAAGGGTTGTCTGGGACATCGCAAAAGGGTGAACTCATCAATCTTAAAAACCAATTTCTGTTCCTCGCATGTGAGGTCAAAAACAGAAACAGAAACAGAAACAGAAAGAATGAGCCGGCAATTCTAGCAATTTTATAGAGTAATCCTCTCTTTTCTTTTTCTTTTTTGTTATAGGGTGATGTTCTTTAGATAAAGGTACTTGGTAGCAAAATGCGTATGAATCACAGTATATATATATATATATATATATTAAAAGAAAAAAGAGAAAAAACAATGAATTGCACTTGATTATAAAGAGTGAATCCGATTCAGATCTACTTCTTACCATATTAAATGACTCTCTTACCAAAAATTTTGTACACGTACAAAGATTTGAACTGTAAATAGACCTAGTCAAACCACACTAGGTATAGAATCCAAGTTTTTTATTAGCTGATCTTCTCCATGTTGCTTCAACCCACAAGGTTAAGGTTAGGCCAGTGACGGAAGATTGATCATTGAACTTAAAAAATGGTTTGTCTGGTGGTGATGAATTGGGTCTGGCGAAGCCGAACAAATTAAACGGATGTTAACATAACACAGCACAAAATTAGCACACCACTACTACTAAGGACTAAACTACTGAGTAATATATGTTTAATTTAACTTCTAAGACTTCCTCGAGATGAGAGAGCGCATCCATGTGAAGTGATGTGTGATGCTTCCTATGTGAAGTGATGTGTGATGCTTCCTTGTTGACAGATCGACCGACCCCCGTAAATCTTTTGCCAGTCCCATCCCATGTTCGAGAGCAGGATGGATGCCTTAATCGAGGAATGACTTCACTTTTCTGCCAGAGGAAGTGGAATGACTTTCTTCCCCACGCCACGATGGGGCAGTACTGTCAAAGTGTTTTTTTTTACTCTACACTCTCTTTATTCCCCAAGAAATTCCAGCAATGTAGTCAGCCCCAGTCCTATAACTTATGATTGTTTCTCGACTGAGTCTTGTAATTCTAAAATTTCTCTTTTTTAAAATTTTATTTTTTAAAATTAGTTATACTATAAAATTTTCTAGTCAAAAATGTTAAAATTAAAAATATTTAGTTTCTCAAGTGCTCTTAAATGTTTATTATAATCTCTCTTTTCATAATTCAAATTAATTCAGTCTTTAAATCTTAATTAAAAATTATAAATCATAAATTGTAAATTCTAAAATCCTAAATGTTAAACATTGAATCTTAATCTTAATTAAGACCTAAAATTGTAAATATAAAGCTTAAGATCTTAAACATTAAATCTT
>JAKUCV010005086.1:0-40723 GCA_028386065.3 Turnera subulata | reverse complement strand
GAGAAGTTTTCAGCTCCAAGTTTGGTTAACTTGGTGTAGACCGGATCATCGATCGGCCCTTCGTTGCGGACGGTTTGGTTATGGAGAATTTGCGTCATCATCTGCATCATCTCCATGGGTAGCGCAGGTGGTACCCCCTGTGCTCCACCATACGCTGGTTGCGCACCTCCAACTTGGGGCGGTTGGTCAACTGACACTTGGTCTCCTTCCAAGTGCATCTGTTCAGCAGGCTGGTGTCCCTCAACCGGATCCATGTCGCGGTACCTATATGGAAATGCATGTAATATGTTAATCATGTGGAGCGAGCTATGCATAGCAAACAAGCACAACAATCACCCAAGGACCTACAGCCCGCTCCGCTACCAAAATGAAACAACCTGACCCGAATTTACCGCTAGTCACAGTAAACACGAGGCCACCTTAATATTACAACGTCTAGGTCATACAATAAAGACAAACCCAAGCATAGCTTAAGATAACAAACCACACACATAACACCCGAGCACGGGGGTAATTATTATACAAACAGTCTCATCAACATCCAACAAAAACAAGAAACACACAACAGCAGCGGAGGACTTGAAATAACAACAGCACACCACAATGATAAGATGCAGCGGAATATGGATCCGGGTCTGGCAGAGGGTACGCCGCAGCTTGCCTGGCACAATCCTGTACTAAAACAAATCAATCTACGCGACCGGGTCACGTAGGCGAGGGGTGAGTCCGAAGTGCTCACCGGGTAAAATCCACAAGTAATAATTAATATACAAGCAACCTTTATAACCAAGTTACCGGAAACAAATAAAATATCACAAGGCAAAACCTTAACTTGATTCTACGATTCTCCGGTTATCTTCCTAAGGTCTAACCTGTTAAACTAATCCCATTTTTATTATCAGGGCCCCTATCACAATTTAAATGTTGGCCGTGCCTGGTAGCCAGGTTAGCTAACCCCAGGGTACTCCCCGTAAAACCAAAATATCTCAAATCACAATATCTCAAAAACCGAGTCCCGCAGTCCTCGGTCGGGAGTCCCGCAGTCCTCCCTATCATAAATCAAGTCATAACTCAATACACAAGTAGACTACCATCTGGCCGTACCAACACTTAATTGTGATTATCTAACTGTCTAGGTGATCCCGTTGTTAATACCCACAGTCAAACAAGTTCCCATAACTGAACCCGTATAGTCTCTTTCAACTCGTCTAACAACCTTAAACATATCTCGAGTTCACCCAGTTTCCACTCTTCATAGCAATAATAGCAAACGTAACATCACAGTACACATCCAATCAAACTTTCATAGTCACAAAATTATTCACAACAAGGCACACAGCAAAACGACAACAAACCGTAACTTGGTATAACAGGCTGAATATTAACAATTACTTGTCCTCACCTTAGTTGACGAATTCCTCGGGAATTTCGCCCTCGGGTTCCAAGTCCACGTTCTCGTTCACTTCACCTAACATATATTATCACACAATCACGTAAATGCACACAAAATGATATGCATGTATAATTATCTATTCCCGTAATTATTTATAGTGTCTTATAGTAATTATTATTTTTATCCAAATTATTCCCTTGATAATATATACTTTCCTAAAATTATTATTATTAATAACTATTATTTATTATACTTCCAAACTATAGGTATGTATTTATTTCCGTATAAATTCCACTAACTAAATTCTGTTATTATTTATTTATTTATTTTATTTTTTTTTCTTTCCTATTTTCGGACTGGGCTAGACCAAGCCTTGGTCCAATTCAAAATTTCAACAGTACCAGGCCCAGGTGCAGAGCCCAAGCCAAGGAAGGCCCAGGCCTTGACCCGGACCATCAGCCCGACCCGGGAATCGGCCCACCCGGATGCCGGATCCACTCTCACACCCGGGTTGGACTCGACCCGCGAGCTCCTCATCCGGGTCGTCCTATTTTCGTTCTGCTCACCTAACAGGCGGCGGCGGCGACGGCTGACGAGGCGACGCTGGCTTCTGTTCGGCGAGGCGACGCGCTGCAGATTCGGTGAAGACGGCGAGGTGACCGGTGATGCACTCGGGCTTGGCTCGGTCACGTGGCTGTCGGTGGAGTGAAGGAGGAAGGTTGCGGCGACGGCGTGTGCGGGTCCTGGTGGTAGCGACGGAGGCGCGAGGAGGAGGAGGGGAGATGGGAGGCGCTGCGCGCGGTGGCGGTCGGTGGGTGTGGCGGCAGTGACAGTGAGGAGGCCGGTGTGGGTCGATGTTAAGGCAGCAGATGGGTTGTCTAATTCTTTTTTTTTTTATATATATATATATATATAGGAAACTGAATGTGTGAAATTGGACAGGATGGTAAGGGATTTCTTGCTGGGTCGTCGGTGGCTAGTCTGTGGATTGCAGGTGCAGCTTTTTTTTTTATATACAGAATTAGAGAAGAGAAATGACAAATATTGTTGGCAGACAAAGTGAAAAAAATCTTCCAATTATTGGTGAATTATTAGGTTTCCTGTGGGTGCATGATTGCAGAAAAATCTGGTTCAATAAATGACTTCTTTGCCCTTCTAGTTTCTTTTAGGTTTTGTTTTAACCTAGGGGCATTTTCGTCTTTTCGCACTTTTACCAATCCGAAAAATTCTACCTCGTCCCGGAAATTCCGTAAAAATATCCGGGGTATGAATCGAGACTCAGAATTGGAATCCGATGCTCGGTTTACCATGAAATAATTACTAAAGGTTAATTCCTTCCGGTGAATCACTATGCAAAGGAATTACGGTCGCGGTAAAAACGAAAAATTTACCTGGGTCGTTACACTCCATCTCCCCGGACACCCTCCCCCCGGAGTTGTTCCCCCAGTACACCACCGTCGAGTACCAGCAAGACGACGCCTCCTCACCCCCGCCCCTGACTTGCCTCTTCGTGGTCGACACCTGCCTCCTCGAGGAGGAGATCGGCTTCCTCAGGTCCGCCCTCTCCCAGGCGATGCACCTCATCCCGGCTCCTTCGACCGTGTCGCAGAATCCGCCTTCGCCACTGACCTCAGGCTCCGAATAGTCCACGTGCACACGTCCCGCAACGAGTCTGCCCTGACATTACCAGCAACATGGAGCACAACCTCGCTCTCAACGGAATCCAACAACGCCAACTTGGTATCCCGCCTGTGCTGATCTAGGTGGTGCTCGACGTGATCTTCGCTGAGTCGAAGGGCATCATGCAAGACCTGTTCCAACTTCCAGCGGCCATGACCGTTGGTTAAAAGCTCCTGTGAGAGAGCGACGGCGGCGACTTTTCTTTTAATGTTGTGGGGAAGAGATGAGCCTAGGTTACTTCCCATATACAATACATGCTTTTTTCTCTAAAAACGACATCGTCGTTCTGTTTTACTGGCCTTTTATTAATTGAAAATAGAATTTAAAAATTTAAAATTGGGGAAAAAATTAGGGAAAAGAGAAAAGATTTGAAGAGGTTGAAGCCTGTTTTTTTCCTTTCCATTTTTATTTTCTTTAAAGATTTAATCATTTTTTTTAAAAAGTAAAAGAATTTTTTTATTCAAAGAAACAAAATCAAAAAAAAGGAAAGTGAAACAATACAATAATAAATTCTTTTTTTCTCTTCTATTTATTGCAAAAATTAATATAATAAAACCTTAAAAGGATTTCTGGAAAATAAAAAATAAGAAAGAAAGAGAAAAAAGAAAAATAGAATCAACTAAAGTGAGCCCCACGGACACATGTCAGCCTCACATGCACCAACCTGCTATAGGTGGTAATAAGGACAAGGTGACCCGGTAAATTACGAGTTGAGGGACAGGTTGAGTGAAAAAAAAGGAAGAGGGACAACAAATGCTAAAACAGAAAAGTGAAGGGACAATAAAAACTTTTTTACCAAATTTTAAATCCTAAAATTCTAAACTTAAACATTGAATCTTAATCTTAATTAAGACCTAAAATTGTAAATATAGAGCTTAAGATCTTAAACATTAATTCTTCACCCTTAAAATGAACGTAGTATTTCATATAATGTCTTCTTAAAATTCATTCATGATGAGGTGACTGAAAATCTTGCCATCTTATGGAAGAACAACAAATCTCCAGCATTTATGTGTCCAGAAGCATCTCTAAAGGGCAATTCCGGTAACTTTTAGCATGGTTACTACAAAAAATGGCGCCACTTCCGTCAATTTGGTTTGGACATGGACATCCTTAATTTGGATTGGTCTTTTGGGCTGACCGAATTTCTCTCAAGGTGTCCGGACCAATGTCCAAACCTAGAATGACCAAAGACCAAATTGACCGGAATATTTTGGTTCGGACACCTTTTGCCCGAATTGTCCAAATAACAAAAAAAAAAACACATAAAAAAAACTAAGTAAAAAAATTATAAATCTGAATCAAAGTTATACATTGTCAATTGCCCACCATAAAATCCAACTTGAAGTTATACATGTCCAGTATTTAAATTTAGGTTACAATTCTATTCAAATTTGCATCTAAATTTTTTAAAAAGACTTCAATTACATAAAAAAGGTTGACAAACCTGAACTTGCTTGTTATTTTTAACAATTTTTCTAATCCTATATAACCGCAATAATTAATATTTTCTTCTTTTCTCAGTTTATTGTTTTTGGTAAATATTTCTCAGTTTATTTTCACCTCATATGTGGTGGTCCCTAGCGTGGCAAGTGCTAAGAAAAATTCTCACCAACCAGATGTTATATTAAGCAAGTTTTGGGAGTGTGATGTGTTTTTTTTCAGGCTTTCTTGGGCAAAGAATGGAGCGAGTTTGTTCTTGAATAGATTAAATAATTGAAATTAATTAAGCATTATATGAATTACTGAAGGTTGTTGGAATATGAAGGTTTTAATCGCTTTTGAACTAACCACAATTCTTTTATGTGTATTCTAGATTTGGCTTCAATTTTTACTAAATACTTTCTATAAAAAAAATATTGTTACTAATCTCTCTTTTTTTTTAAGACATAGAACTATATTAGATTATCAAACTAAATCACGAGTTATAGTAAAACCTGCTGCATCGGCTAATAAAGCATCCATGCATAAGTCAGGTGGAACATCTAAATCTCTTACTTCCTCACATAAATTAAGAGTTTTTCTAGCTAGTATGTGTGCTACAAAATTTGTCTCACAGTAATTATGATAAAAGGTGACTACCCAATCACGGGCTAGCAACGAACGAATACACTCCAACAAGGGTAGATGCTCCAATCGACTAGTAGGTGCAACGCTTAGGAACAATGCCTCCTCTTGGTTATCTGTTTCCACCATTAGGTGAATTATACTCATACTCCAAGCAATGCATAGAACATCGTAGATGGCCGTTAACTCTGACTGAAAGCTTGTGCAAGTGCGTAGGCCATGAATAAAACCTTTGCACCATCTCCCTTCAGAGGAGCGAATGAGGCCACCAGCTCCCGCACGATTGTTATGAGAAGACTCAGCACCGTCAGTGTTGGCTTTGTGCCAACCAATGTCAACTGTCATCGTAGGACCCTGGACCAGGATATCAACCTTGAACATGTTCTCCTGCATCTGGAAATAAGCAAGGTGAAAATGCGGCCCAAAGTCTCTTCTGGTGTTGGTGCTAGGCTATATGCTCATTGCGGACCTTCCAGAGCTGCCATACTGCAACCCCGAATACTAGACTCCAAGGGCATCTTAAGTTGATATTGAAGGTGGCATCCAAAGAAGTTTGCACCCACTCAACGATATTGCCACCTGCGAAGAAGACAGAGTAGCAGTGGCGGCGCCTTGGGGGTTGAGGAGGGCCATGGCCCCCCCTGGGCTTACATTATTACTATGTTATGTACAACAAAGCATAGAGTGAGGCTTGGCTTGGTGGTAAAGTGCTTTGTTATTTCACCTTTAACCAGGGTTCAAACCTTACAGCCAATCCTTTTTAGAACATGTTTTTTTGGGGACTGAGTTCTTGTTTGGAAAAGTTGTCCTGAAAAAAAAAAAGTTTTTGTTTTTAGAACAGGTTTTCAGTTTTGATTGTTTTTTTGGGGAATGAGTTCTTGTTTGGAAAAGTTGTCCTGAAAACTCAAAACTAAAAAAAAAATATTTTTGCCTCTTCCTTAAAACTGCACGGTGGCAGTGTTGTAAATATGTGAAAAAACCATTTCATTAATAACATTATTGTAAATAAGAAAGGAAGAATAACATAAGAGGAGCCAGTTAATTTTGTCCAACACTTCTCTCGTGCCTTACCTCTCCCTTCTTATCCACTCCTCTCATTGGTGGTTTTTTGGTTTTCTTCCCCACTCTTCTCTTCCTCCTTTTCCTTTGTGCAATCCAACTCCCTTGTCCATTGTAAGTTTGTAACAACAATCGTATCTTGTATCCTTTTCTTTCTACAGTGTACAACCGTGCTTGGGTGGATATTTTCTTATGATCCACAGTTATGTTTTGGCTAAAATTTGGATTTAACATGATTCACCCCAACTGTTTGATAATATGCTTGAAAGACTAAGCAAGTTCTATTTTATTTTTCTCCAAAGTTATATTTGTGCATTTCATGATGCATGATTAATTTCTTTGAAAGAGACTTGTGTTTGTGAATTATCTTTGAACCAAGAGTGTGAAGTTCAACTTGAAGAGGCTGAAATAAAGAGAAAATTGGGATGGTTGCCAGCTTTTGGAAGATTGCAAAAATTGTGATTGCCAATAGTGATATCTGAAAATTTTGGAATGTAAAACAATTATATAGTTAAAACATTTCAGAAAAAAGAAGTAGAATGGTTTTCATTTTATTCTGTTCATGCAAAGATTGTGATTGTTAGTGATAATTTTTTAAAATTTTAGGATATAAACAAATAACATAGTTGAGACAATTGGGTGCATATGCTAAAAAAGAACAGCCTCCTTCTAAAATAAGTTGGAGAAATAATCTATTGGTTAAAAGATACACATTTAATATAAATATTGAATAAATTACAAAGAAAATATCCTGTAAAAATTCGCAGGCTAATATTTTATTAAACAAATAATAAAATCATACAATATCAAGTAATATACAAATATTAATGTTTATAAGTATTGAACAACCAGTTTTAAATTTTATAAGTTCGATAACAATCTCCCAAATAAGTTTTGCATTTTTTTGTTCTTTCAGAATTATTAAAGTCCAAAGTATCCAAACGGATTTTCAGTACTTCAAACACTCTCAAAACAGTTCTCAGTTCTCAATTTTCAGAACACTTTTTAGAGAACTAAAAATACAAAACACTCCCAAATGCACCCTTAAATTTCTAGCTTTTGTTTTGATTTTGTGGATTTCTATGATTATGAATGGACATGAATTAAAAAGAGATCTCACAATTTAAAACGGGAAGATCTCATATAGTAACTTTTTAAAATTAGGAAAAAAGTTCATTGGATTAAACATTAAATACAAAATATTTACACATTAAAAAAATAGAAATCAATACAAACATTGAAAAAGTTTTGTCTGATAGAAACACAAATTAAACACTAAAAGAAGTGAGGTTTACAAACCAATTGTCTTAACACAAACAAGTAAGAAACAAAAACTTAATAACTAATTATATAAAAATCGAAATCTAAAAGTCCTACAAAAAGGAAGAAGGTGTGAAAAGAAAAATTAGCAGATTATATTCTCATGTGTTGACCTTCTAAAATCTAAAACCTAACACCATAACATATATGTGAAAAAACAAAGTAGAAAAGGATTGGGTTGGCTTTGATCAACTAGTCTAAATATGAACCGCCAACATGAATATAAGTTTTAGGCCCAGATATATAAACTGAAATTCCCCTGTTTTGAACTAATGGCTCATGTCGCAAATGAATTCCAATCAGCCGCTGCTTAGGAATCAGGATAGATACAGTGACCAAAAAGTTTCATCCGTTAAGATCAACCAACCAAGATGCAATTTTTTTTTTTTTTTATTATATGAAAGAGATGCTTTTGGTCTCATTTGTCATAACACAATGCAAATGTCTTGTTAAAAGTCATTCATGATGAGAAGACTCAAATCTCACTACCTTATTCAATAGAACAACAAATCCCAAGCATTCATGTGCCCAGGAGTATCCCCCCAAAAGGCATTTTCGCGGTAATAACATACAACCTACTGAGAATGCAGCCAAAATACTGGGAGACTTTGCTTTAAAGTAACTTCCAACCCATGAAATTCAACACTTATCAGCAAAACAAAACTTTCCATAGACACAGAAAACTGATAATGACTTGTACTATCATTAATATATCAATTGCATGCTACTTCTATTCCAATTTCGATAAAAGCATGGTCAAGCTGTACAAATTTTCACTTCAATGTGTGATTAGGCGTGCTACAGCCTCTGCAACTAAAATACAGAAACCCCACCATCGAGAACTTGCAAGGGTGCATTAACTATTAAGCACTTAACTAAAGATTTTCAAGGAAAACCCCATTTTCTACAACAAGAAGTTACTGGCTGCAAAACCTTCGTAAATCAAATGATCTACTTGAACATCTACATGTTTACCAGGTAACTCGGAGGATGGCCAGTTATTCTGTCTCTCTGTGTAATTTCAAGTAAGAAATACTAAATCTTTCTCGACTTGCATTCTTTACTCAAATTTTAATCTTCTTTACACATTCACTCCAAGCCTCCAACTGACTAAAGCTAAACTGCTCACTGACAAAACATATCTATACTCATGAAGGAGAAGCTAAACAGCTTGGCATCCAGACTTAATAACAAAAGGTAAAATAAAAGGGTTCTCATCCACCGTAAAACCACGGAGATAATGAGATGACCAAAAAAAAAAAAAAAGAAAAAGCATCACATACTCAATCTGTTGTATAGAAAATTAAGATTTAAGATAAGTTAACTGAAAAAGGCTGATGGCGTAATGATCATAGGGTAGAATGTTCATGTGATATGCGAGGTACTTGGTCGTAATTGTCTGAGATTGATATCTGATTCGCTCAGCTTTCATGGCATAGTTCTCATTCAATGTCTGTCTGATCTGATAGCATATACCATCTAGGAAGGAAAATGGATGTTTCTCACTCTTCAAAAGTTCAAATGCGTAAGATCCGCCCATTTGAGAGATGTATACAAATACAGCATGCCCTTGATTTGTTTATCTCTAATGCTCTCATAGGACCGTTAATTTGAGGATGAAAGGAAGTATTGAAATAAATTTCTAGTCTTCTATTAGATGAAAAACTTGGCACATTGTAATACAGCAAAAGAATCCATGAAAAGGAAATAATTTCCAGCAGGTAACGCGACTATGCAGTATACCTGTCAGGCACTTAAGATATTCTTACAACGACCTTATTCTTTTTGCCTGCAGATAGAAGGAGGACCTTCCCATCCACAATGTCTTCAGGCTCAATTTTCTTACCTTCACCATCTATTCTGAGGTTATTCAAATAAAGTCCCCCTTGTTTCAAAAGACGGCGTGCGGCTGATTTACTCTCAAACAAACCGGCAGAGACTGAAAGATCAATAACAGAAAGATTCAGGACTTCATCATAAGCCAAAGAACAGGAGGGAACATCCTCAGCGATACCCTCAATTGTCTTCCAGTCCAACTTAGTCTCCGCTCCAGGTCTCAAAGCCTGGGTTGCTTTGAGTGCCTCGTTAAGTCCTTCTTCCCCATGGACAAAAAGGGTAACTTGCTCGGCCAGTTTACGCTGGGCCGTGTTGGGCACGTACCCTGGCTTCTTCATTTCCCTCTCCAGCTCATCAATCTGCTCCATGTCCATAAACGTAAGTATCTTAAGGAACCTAATAACATCTGCATCCGGGACAGAGAAGAAGTACTGATAAAACTTATAGGGAGACAACATTGCCGGAGAAAGCCAAATGGCACCATCCTCAGATTTTCCGAACTTGGTACCATCACTCTTCAATAGAAGAGGGAAGGTCAATCCAAAGGCCACATCACCTTCAGGCTGCAAAATTTTTCGGATTAGTTCAGTGCCAGCAGTAATATTGCCCCACTGGTCACTCCCTCCAATCTGCACATTAACACCCTCATTCTTGTGAAGATACAAGAAATCATAACCCTGCAAAAGCTGATAAGTGAATTCAGTGTAACTCATTCCTTGCTCGGATTCAAGCCTCTTCTTCACACTCTCTTTACCCATCATCGTACCCACACGGGCATACCTCCCTACTTGTTTCAAGAAATCCAGCAACCTAAACTCCTTCCACCAATCATAATTATTCAAAACCACAAAATTGGCATCAGCATTTAAAGTATTGTTCATGTCCAATATTGTGGAGATGGTGCTAGTAATCCCCTGGGTATTTTTCTCCAGAGTGTGAGCATCAAGCTCCGGCCTTTCGAGGCTTTTCCCAGAGGGGTCACCGATTCTGGCGGTGGCGCCGCCTATCAAGGCCACAGCTTTGTGGCCGCACCTCTGGAACCAGGATAACACAATGATACCCAAGAGGTTGCCCAGGTGCAAGCTCTCAGCTGTTGGGTCAAAACCACAGTATACTTTGAGGGTATCAGAGGCAGAAGCAGACCTGAGAGCGTCACTGGTGACTGATTCGAGCAAGCCTCTCTCTTCTAAGATGTCAAGGACGTTTCCGCGGCTGGTTGCGTCGTGGGTTCGCGGCGGAGGGACGGCAGCGGAGGAGGAATTCTCTTGGTGTGTGGAGTGCAAGCACCTGATGATGGGGGAGAAAAATAAGGTTTTGGGGTGGTGTTTGTGTAAGCAGTTGAGGAATGTTGGGAATTTAGTGGAGATAGAGGAAGAGAAGCACAAGAGTCTGTGATGATGAGAAGAGTAGAGGCTGGTGGCTCTCGCTGCCGCCGTAGCCGCCATCCTCCACTGCAATACCCTGTTAGTCTCTGCTTTTTGCCGCTTATCGCTTTGTTTGAGGTTGCCGTCCTATCCTATGATGCCATCTAACGAGCTTACGGCCCTTTTTGTCACGAATATTGTATTTGAGTTGGACTTTATATATTGTTGGGCTTGTAAGAGAGACCTAGTTAGTTTTTAATAAGTGTTTTGTGTTTATTACAAATTATCCATATTTCATTAATTTGGACGTCTAAATTCATTCTCAACTCAAAAATAAATCATCTTAATATAATTGACTTAAAACTAAATAAGTACATTCAAATTACCAAAATATATAAATTTCACTAAATTAAATTTTTATCATGCCGTAACTCAAGGCCAAATCTTCTTATTAATCTCAAAGTTCAAGCATGTTTGAGTCAAATTTGGGTGTTCACAGAAACCACTCTAAAATCACTGTGTCATCCTCTCTTATTTCTGTTCTTTCAATCTTTAGTTTGTATGTACGGACAGATCTGTGAGGGGCGTGGTTTGAGAAAAAAGCATTAAGTTTATCTCAAACCAGGCATGCGATTAAGGGAAAATCCTTGATACTCTATTCCTATCTTATTTGTTGAGTTTACAATTCAAATTGAAAAATCATGTAAAATAAGAATATTTGTTCAAACATATTATTAGTTGTTCCTTATTCTTATATAAATTGTGTAGAATTACTGTAATTATGCAAAATAAATTTAACATTCTCATTTGCTCCAACAATAGAGGACTAATATGAGTAACCAATTCATACAAAGATTGCCTCGAAAATTTTTGTTTTTGACAAAAAACTGGACGACGAAAATTATATCTTTAAGTTGAGCATCAACTTACCCTACCAAACCTTGAATGAACAATATTTGCCTTGTGGCCAATGTTTCAGATATCATCAATCGGTTAGCCACATCTGCAATTTTTGGACAGTTACGTTAACGTACATATATGGTTAGAGACAAAAGCAACCAGGGTTGTATGTTAGGTTCAGTTCAGGCCCTGAACCACACAACGTGTAGACGTCTCTAGCCGGACATCGAGTGACGTAGCAATTTTTGCAATTCTTTCAATAATTTTTCCATGGGAAGAAAACAAAACAAAACAAACAAATGAAGACAAATAAACAGAAGAGGAGGAGAGGAGTGGTTCAAAGTTAACATATCAGAATTCTTATTGCGTGGTAGATATATAGGTAAGAAACTGAGAGCAGCTGTTCCATAATATACTCAAAACACCAAAAATAGGAATATCCAAGAGCCATACAAGGAATGAGGTACAACAAAAATCATAAATTACAAATTAAGGCTGCAAATTTTGTGGGAGAGACAAACACTACTGATCAAAGGCAGAGCATGATGGGTATTTTTTTGATGATGATCTACTTCCAGTTGTTGGCAACAATATCAGCCAAATCAACAACCCTTTGGGAGTAACCCCACTCGTTATCATACCAGGCAATGACCTTAACCAAGTCATCACCCATAACCATGGTGAGGGAGGAATCCACGGTGGAGGAGACATCGGAGCATCTGAAGTCAACAGAAACAAGCGGCTCGTCGCAGACGGAAAGGATGCCCTTGAGCTCCTTGTCTGCACTTTCCCTGAAAGCAGCATTCACCTCTTCCGCAAATGTCTTCTTGGAGACCTGGACAACAAGGTCCACCACCGAGACATTTGGGGTGGGAACACGGAGGGCAATGCCGTTGAGCTTGCCCTTCAATGTTGGGAGGACCAGAGCCACTGCCTTGGCTGCTCCGGTGGAAGTTGGGACAATGTTAAGTGCAGCAGCACGTGCACGTCTCAGGTCACGGTGGCTGGCGTCCAGTAGCCTCTGGTCTCCGGTGTAGGAGTGAGTGGTGGTCATGGTTCCCTTGATGATGCCTGCCACACAAGCAGTTAGCTATATAGTGATGGAAAGAGCCAAGAGGCCAGGGATGAACTCTGGGGCTCGAATCTCACTTAAATTATCGCTGATTGATTATATGTATGCTTATTCTTATTAAAAAAAAAAAAAAAAAGAGAGAGAGACAAGAGTAGCAAAACATTCAAGCTAGGAAGTGAGTTTAATTACCAAACTTCTGGTCAAGGACCTTGACGAAAGGAGCAAGGCAGTTGGTGGTGCAAGAAGCATTGCTGATGATGGGTTCGTCAGGACTGTAGGCGTCTGCATTGACACCAACAACGTAGGTTGGGATATCTCCTTTGCCAGGAGCTGTAATGAGAACTTTCTTGGCTCCTGCCTCAATGTGTTTCCCAGCACCTTCCCTGTCCACGAAAACTCCAGTCCCTTCTATCACCAGATCAATTCCCATTTCCCTGCAAAATCATGATGCACCGTTTCTTCCTTCAGTCAATGAAATGAATATGGCAAACATTTGCAGAAATAGGTAAGGAACAAGGAAGGGGGCAGGTCTTGACTTACTTCCAGGGGAGTTGAAGTGGGTTACGGTTGGAGACGACCTTGATGACTTTGCCATCAACGGAGATTCCATCATCACCAACAGGCTTGACATCTGCGTCGAATATGCCCAGGGTGGAGTCATACTTGAGGAGGTGAGAGGCCTGCTTGACGCCTCCGGTGTCGTTGATAGCGATGACATCAAGAGGGGAGTTCTCTCGCCCGTGCCAGCACCTCAAGAAGTTCCTGCCAATCCTACCAAACCCATTTATGGCTACTTTCAGCTGTGCCACTGTGGTAGATCTCCTGGATCCTCCACTGCTGCTGCTGCTACCCAACTTCATCCACATTCAAAAACAAACATAGATGCACCCGTCCCAAATTAATTTAACCAGTTATACATATATGGGGGCGAATGTCTAGGAAAGATGCGTATTTGATTGTGTTCAAGCGATAAGCATGGAATTCAGGGTAGCTCCTTGAGGGCAATGTCAACATATTTGAATCACAATATATATGTAATGGTGTCACACACAACAAAATGCTCGGGGTACTTATCTGTAAATTAATCGAGACATTGTCACCAAATGTATGTGTTGTAATTCAAGTTTTAACCTCCAGGTGACCTCATCAGCATTCAGTTTATCCTACATTTTTAGGTTCCAGTGCTTTACTAAGTAAAATTCTTTTGTAGTAGTGATAAAAGCATTGCAAATTTGGAGCGTAAAGTTTTGTAGTACCCGTGAAAGGTTTTGTAGTTCCTTGTTAGCACATTTATGTGTTCTGTGTATGTAAGAATCATAAAATTTGTCTTGCACAGTACTTGTGCTTGGTTTGATGCCGGGAAGTGTATCATATGGATACTAATGCATTATTAATTGGTTTTTCACTTTATATGCCAGTCTAGGAAGCACTAGTTAATTAAGTTGACACTTTAGTAATATCACTATATACATATATATATATATATATATATATATATATATATATATATGGAACTCACAGCAGAAGTCTGGAAAGAGACGAGGGAAACAAAGTCATCGGTTCTCTTGCCCAAGGGAAGGAAAGCTGATGAGGTGCGGTAGCCATAGAATTCTGGGATTCCCTTTGCATTACCCTGAAATAATTTTGTAACAGAAAAAACAACAGAAAAGCGGCATTTTCAATCACAGTAACTGTACAATATGTGATCAACAAGAATAACAAGTTACATATATATATACATTATTTTGATCAGTGCCAGTTCAACAAAGAAGAGTAGTAGTAGTAATAGTAGTAGTAGTAGTAGTAGAATATGATGAGGAGGCAGGCAGGGGATGAACCTGAAGAGATGGTTTGGCTACAGAAAGAGTAGCCGAAGCCATACTGGTTCTGAGAAAATGAAGACTGACAGGAACAGGGAAGTTGGGCTAAGTAGGTGTAGTATAGATGATGGTTTGTGTAAGAGGAGGGAGTGGCAATGGAAGAGGGGAGGTAATTGGTGGGTGCTGTTAGAGATGACACACCAAGTAGGAAAAAAATAGGAGAGGATGAGATTATGGATAGCCTCTCATTCAATGTATGGCTGTGGTTCTGCTTTGTGTTTGTGCCTCCCAATCTATTCTACACCATCTCATTCCAATTTTCCATCATGCATTCTCATTTCCATAAGTTAGTCTATATGCAATTATGCATAGCTTCTGCCTCCAACTGTTTTTCTTAAAAAAAATCTCTATATATATATATATTTGGGCCTTAGCCTTTGATTGTGTGTGCGTGGGCCTACCTTCTTCGTTGTGGTTCTAATTCCTTTTCCTTTTCTTAATCTATCGGAAAGTGAGTTCTAATTTCCTCATTTGCGAAACGCTTTTGAGTTCTTCCCTAAAATTACCTAACGGTGTCGTATCAGTGTTTTTGGCGTCGCTTTCCCTCTGGGGCGGAATTTTGCGTACGTATCCTTCAAATACAAACCAAAGCCATGTCCCCCCCATCTGCAATCTTTTCTATTTTTCCTGATGAAGCTACACCATAACACCAACACCAAACACCAATTCTATTAGATCATCGATTATACCATGTACTTTTAAAGTGCCAAAACGAATTTTTAAAAAAGAATCAAATTGAACCGGGTCAAACATGTAACATGCCAATTACCCAGTTAATTTTTTTTTAATTTTCGTTCAGTTAATTAATTTTGTATTTGTTGTCTTTCTTCGTTTCTTTACTCTCATGCTGTCCTAACGAGACACATTGTCCTTATTACCACACCTAGAGATGGTGGTTTGCTAGGATGCTGACATGTGTCTTGTAGACTCACATATAATGTATTTGTTTAATATTTTTTCTTTATTTAACCCAATTTGATTTTTAAAAGCCTTTTGAACTAAGGAAGTCGTTAAAAAAAAAAAGATCAAGTCTTCCAATCATTGATCTGCGTTTGGCCACGTGTCCTCCTTCCGCTTCGCTCTCATTAGGATATCAATGCATTTGTTCAGCTTCGGCCATGAGGGGTGGCTACACCCACCAAATCTTCCATTCCCCAATAATCCTTACATCCAACTCTCCACCCCCACTACTCTTCCCATCCTCCCTAACCTCCTCTTCCTCCACACCACCTAGGGATGGCAGCGATGCGGGGATCTTGCATGTAGAGGAATCTCCGCCCCATCCTCATGACTTAAAAATCTTCCCATTCCACGCGGAGGGAAATTTGGTCCTCATTTCTGCTCCTCGCACTCCACGTGACTCAAATTGTTCGTTTTAAAATATTTGAATTTTTTTTTACTTGAAAGCTTGAAATTTAGTTCCAAGACATTACAAAGTATATATTATTGTTAGTGTCAATACAAAGTATATATTATTATCTAATACTATATATTAAGTAAGTGAACTGAACTAAATTGTAGTCTATATTATATTATATTTTTACCTTTTTATTTTATATTTAAACAAAATGATTAAAAACTCAAATTTGAAATATATGTATATTAGCTAGAATAACCTCCAAAGACGGATTGAAATTACGTGGCACAAAAGCTTAAGCTTGAAGTTATTTGGTAGCCAACAACTGGGTCATCACATTCTTCCCTCCTTTGGACCTCGCGCCCAGATCTAAATCATAGGTACCCCGATCACCGGCCTGTACCGATCGTAATCTCAATATCAACCCCTGAGACACGGGCCATATGGCCCAAGCCTACCCGAAAGTGGAGTGAGATCGGCTCCGCAACCGTTTGTCACGCCCCAAGTAATCGACTGGCCCAGAACAATCTCCAAAGCTGGACTGAAACTACGTGACCCAAAATTTTAAGCTTGAAGTTATTTGGTAGCCAACAACTTGGTGCATATATACCCAAAACCTTTCTTACTCTCTTCCGATGTGGGACTTGGGTCATCACACCCTTCCCCAAATTAGTGTCGGGTTAAAAATTCTCTCCGTCCCCATTCTCGCGGGTCATTAACCGTCCCTATCCCCATCCCCACCGCAGGGATTCCACGCGAATCGCCGCAGCAGTAGGGATTTTTGCCATCCCTGACCCCACCTCTTCGTGATCTCCAAAACCCTTGTCAAAACTTATAACTACTCCCTTGGCCTTCAAAGAGGATCGAGCAGCTGTGGCTGTGGATCTAAACTGAACGTGTATGAGATTAATCTTCTTATATTGCTTTTTCTGTTAAATTCTTCTTTCAACTGATAAAATTTTTGTTTTGATTGGAGTTTTGGGGTTTTGATTATATGATAGTTATTGAACCAGAGATGAAGAGAACGAATGACCTTGAGCATGTGGGGACAGGCCGCACTTGGCATCTACCTCTCTCACTCTTTCAATTGTGTGTGTCTAAATGGGAAGTTTGATTTTGGCTACAGATGCCTTCTCCTCCCTGTGCACTCACATCCTTCTGTATCCAGGTACTTTTCCTTTTTTTTTTCTTTTTTAAAGAATACTACATGCATTGGAAGAGTATTTTTCCATCGTATCACATAAAAAAAAAGTATTTTTCCATCTTCAGAAAAAAAAAAAGCTTACTCGTAATTCCATTCTAATACGTGTTAAAACTTAAAAGTCAAATGTGATTTTCAGATGCGCCTCCTAGCCACATAGCCGGAGTATGCCGATGGTCGCGCCGCTGCAGAAAGCTCAATTCACAATGCAAAAAAATGGAAATTTTAGGGCCCGCAGATAAAACAGATTTTGAATCAAATCCAAATTCAAGTTTCACTTATAAAAAAATACCTAATTATTCAGAAAATTTAGAAAATGGTGATAGAAAATAGAATTTTATGTTCAAAGTTTATTTTTTTTAAAATAGAAAATAAAAAATTATTTTTACTAATTTTCCAACTTATAACTGACCATTGGAAAACAATAAAAAGATGCTTTCAACTTTTTCTTGCGGATGCTTGTCTCCCAAATGGTAAACAAGCATATCCACCAATCCTCTCTTTAATAAATTTTGTATTAGACCAATATGCCCAAAATAATAATTTAATATAACTACAATAACACTTCTTCAATCCTAATCTATATTTTTATCCACTTCTCCTCTAATTTTTTTTTTTAATATAAATTTGTATACTCTTTCGACATTTTTTTTTTGAGAATGACTCTTTCAACATCTTTTTTTTTAACTCAAAGTGTGCAAATATTATCCTCTTTTTTCTCTCTTTTTTCCTTATTCCCTAATTATTCCTCATTTCCTTTTCTTCTTCTCTCATTTTTTTATTTTTTAGTCATTTTTATTTTCTTGTCTCTACATTGGGAGAAAAAACATAATTTGTCTAATGAATATGTTTTCTATTCTTTCTAATATTCTAATAGAAAATGAAAACTAGAAAAAGAGTAGAAAAATAGGATTAGATTAAGGAAAATATTTTCCATAACTACTAAACATGCTCATTTTGCTATTATTATTCAAATAATCTACTACTAGTACCATTTATTTACAACTAGAATTGATGTGTTGCTGTTACTTCATCTTCTATACAGGTTGAATTGAAGAACCATTGCACCAGCCAAATGTGATATGTCTTTAGTACGCAGGCTTATACTTTCTTACCCAAACATTAAAATAAAATATAATTTATTTAATTCAAATAAGAATATTTATAAATTAATTTTTGAAAGAAAATAATAAGGGAAAGCACCAGACTCTGGTCTCATCAGATACAGGGCAGCACTCAAGGTAGTTAAAAGGAGTGAAGTATGCCCCCAACAAAATAGGATTTAGGAGACAACAAGGGTGTAAAAAGACGAAGAGGGACAACAAATGCAAAATCGATTAACTAGAAGGACATAAAAACTTATAGAAAGTAAAGAATAATTCATGGTTAGGTTTGGTTTGTTTTTTTTCTTCGTCAGTTAACTCGGGCATTGTCTGGTGTTTGAGGCCCACTAAAGGGACATGCCTTATATAGTTTTTGGATATTGGTTTGAAATAATATGCTCGCTCTCAATTCAAGAATTAAAGCTATTATTACAAAATTGAAGATGAAATACACTCTTGATGGTAATTATACAAATTTGATGGTAGTAATATAACTTTAATAACATTAATAATGAAGAATAATTACACATAGAGGGGGCTTGAAAACAGGTAGGAATAAGAAGAGAGGTAAAGGTTATGGTGGGGTGCTAAGTTTATGGTGGTGAATTAGCCTTTTCTGATTAAAACCTAATTTGGCGTCTCTAATGCCAAACTGTTTTAATCTCTGGATTTTGTGTTTAGGACTACTAATGAATACACTAATTGAAATGCTAAGAGGAAAGGTTAGAGACAGTTTGGACACAGGATTTATAGTGGTTCGCCATACGGGACTACCTCCACTACTCAAGGATGCCCCCTTGAGATTTCTAACACACTCTATTATGGTTTTTCACGGGTTCAACCAATAACCCTTAGTACAAGTTTTTCTTTAGGCTCAACTCTAACCTCACACACTCACCACAAAGCTTTCCCTAGCTTTGTCTTACACAAACCCACTGATACAAAGTGTACAATTAAGTACTACAACTTTTTCCTTCAAATATTTTCTCTCAATGTATGAACTAAGAAAATTCTCTCTTTCTCTTTACTTGATTGAGAACTGCAAGTGCAACTATGTTTGCTTGAATTCTGAAACTCGTTTTAGCAGCTCTAAAGTTCTTCTTGAATCAGCATCTCTTTATATAGGCAAGTTGGATGGTTTGGATTCAAAAGATCCGTTATGTGTCTCTTTCCATCCAGCTGTTTTGTCTCCCGAGGTGCCAGAGCGTCAACGTTCATAATGCCTGTTGTCCCTTTCACTTTGGCACGAGATCCAGCGGTCTGCAGCTTTTTGTCATTGATGTCTTTGTTTAGCATAGTCCTAGGTTGGTCCTAGGAAGTTTGAATTCAGCTGACATTTGATTTGTTTAAGGTAGGCTTTTTATTGATTCAGATTCCACAAATGGTAGTGTCCTATGTTGTTTGACCAATGACTATAGGGATTAAATAAATCAAGTCACATGGTTGGCTTTTTGTTGAAAGCGACATGTCAACCCCACTAACACATCCTCCAATCCCACTCACACTTCTTCCCACATGTTGATCACGATTTGACCATCTTTGTGAGCTGCAATTGATGGTTAGAAGCACAAGATGCTATACATAGGTTTGTATAGGTTTGTCATAATCATAACCTAGTTAGTGCATTTAATCGTATAATAATAATTGGCATATTAAATTGTATTTAAAGGCATATTATAATATTATAATCAATGTCACAATTTAATCCATACCTTATGTTAATAATCATACTTAATTAGGCCTAAGCATACTTAATTAACCTTAAGCATCTTCCTAATCATCAACCGATTCACATTCTCCCCCTTTTTTATGATGACAAACCTTAAACTATGTGGAGATGTGAATTTTGTGTATTCTAAGCTCCCCCTCAATATATGCTCCCCCTATCTAAAATATTTATCCAATTTGTGCATCATTTAAATGGTTAGAGCATAAGGAGTAGAAAAATAAATTGAAGACATAGAATTTAGAAGCCACATTATATTAAAAGTGAATGAACATGTCGAAAAGAAAACACAGATCCACATGCTCCCGAACCTAAATCTCTCCCGCAACCTAGTAATCTCTCCCCCTTTTGGAATCACAAAAAGTACAACAAGGCCAGACAGATTGGTATGGAAGAAGCCATAACAGAAACAACAGCAACAGATATTAAAGATAACAACCAAATAACAGCAGACAGAAAGACATATTGGCATCGCAAATGCCACAACTAACAGCAATGATAAAGACCAAGCAAAGATAAAACATGCATGATCCCAAGTGAGCATCAGATCTGGATAGCCATGAGAGGTCAAACACTGGCAGATTTCTGGCCGGACGAGGAATCAGTGGACTCAACATCATCACTACCGTCATCATCCTCATCTCCTTCAACGGTTGTCTCAACCTCATTCTCGGCAACCAACAGATCCAGTTGAGCTTTTTCCATCTCCATATTCTTCTTCAACATACCTTTAAGCTCATACAGCTCTTCCTTCACATCCTTTATCTCCTCAGTCAAAGCCTCAATGCGAGCATCCTTAGAGACACTTGGCTGAACCACATAGAAAACCCCATGCTTATTCTTTTTTAGGTGCATTTTGCTAAGAGTGGTAGTGCATATGGAGTCACCAAGTACTGGATGATGCGCTTTGGTGGGAATTACACCAAAGTGACGAGCAATCAGGGTGATGAGGCTTCCATAAGGTCGAGCAGCAGAGAGACGAAGATGGTGAAAGATGATGTACACATAGTTAATAGGACTATTCGTCAGCACACAACCCAGAAGCCACATGTCATAAGTCTTGAGCAAGGTCTGGTGTCCTCCACGGGGAATTAAGACTCTTGTGATAAAATAAAGAACCAACCTATGCTCAGGACAGAGATCCTGATAGGAACCCTTCTTGGTGAACTGCCCAAATAACAACTTCCTTTACTCAAAAATGCTAGGTGTGTCGGGCACATTGACAGGATTTTCAGAGGTAGTGTTATAGTACCTAATAGATCCTTTCTTCAATTTCAGCAGCTTCTTAATCAATTTGGCATTGACAAAGATAGAGATCCCACAAATCGTGCTTTGAAGACCAATAACATTACCAATATCATCATGCTTAGTAACATATTTGTGTGGAAATCCTGAACCAACGATTCATAAGCAGATACCTGAAGAGTGGCTAGTGTGCTGAGTTGAGCCCGCTCTACTATTCCTACAACAGCAGACCCAATCAAATCCTCAAAGTGGACAGAAATAGATTTCAAAAATTTGAAAGCACTACCCATGATTCTAGCGGGATCCTTCTCTTCCTCCTCATCATCAACAATCTTCTTAGGCTTCATTTTGGACCTGGAGAGTTTCCCAGACTTGCTGACATGCTTGACCAAGGGTTCGTAGCATTCTTCACTTTCAGATCCTTCTTCTTCATCCTCAGGCACCATAGGTGTATCCCCTGTTACTCCTTCAGGGGTTACATCTGGAATCACTTCATCATCATCATCTTCTTACTCCGACTCAGGAACCTCATAAACTACCTTTTCTTTTCCTTTTCTGGACACAGGTGTCTTCAGCCTTTGTACCCGAGTGCTGGACCTTAGCGTTTGCTTTGGCATCGTAGATGCCATAAGCTTTTCAGGTCGAGTGGACTTCTTAGTAGCAGTGGTTTTGGCTCTTTTGGATGGATATTTCTGGGCTAATGGAGTGTTATCATCTGAGAGAGTTTTCTCAGATGAGTTCCTAGGGTTTTCTGGTTGATTTTTAGGAGTAGGGTTAGGAAGAACCTCAAAGATATTCTGGGTAATGGATGGATTGTTAGCAGGAGGAAGGTTAATGAGAGAGGGTTGTTTTTGAACAAGCTCAAGTACCTTGGCCTGCTTTTCGAGATCAAGTTCCTTCACAAAGTGATCAATCATCGATTTCCTCTTCAGAGCACGAAATTTTGTCTGCTCAATGGGATCAGTGAGGTGTGGAGGAATTCGAATCTGGGATAGGAACTCATCTGTGGAGGCTGCAATATTTGCAAGAGTTTTTGCAGCCTCTTGGTCAGTGATTGGTTCAGGTGGGTTCAAAGGTGTGGAAGACATCTTTGGAGAGGAGTGTTTTCGCTTTTTAGGAGGTTTTGGTAGAGTATTTGGAGGTCTTGTAGATGGAGTTGATGGAGGGAGTTTTGAGTGTCTTGTAACTCTGGTTGTAGACGTCTTTGAAATAGCTGGGGCAGGAGAAGGAAGGACAAGGGTTTCGGTATTTTGAGATTTTGTAGGGGTTTCAATTCTTCCCATTTTGGGTAACTGATAGGTTAATTTGAGGAAGACATTGATTTTGGGAATGATGGCGAGAAAATCGATTGTGAGGTAAGGTTGGATAAGGAAGGAGGTTATGTAGTGGAGGTGGATAACCGTTTTTATCCATCGGGTAATAAAGAGTTTTAAAACAGCTATAATACTCATCCTTATAGCCTGCTTGGTAACGGTCATCTCCCTTTCATCATGCACTCTATCCAACATACACTATAGTCGCTTTTCCATCCACTTGCATTGTCAGGCCCGTGCTTATTATTTTATTCAATATATCATCTCCTCGTGCAATGGCGCCGATGATGCCAAAACGTCCAGATTCCTTTCCTGACTAGTTTTCCGCTTTATGTAGACCTCTAGGCTTATCACTTTACCATCCATCATAGCTCGGATTTTCTAGGGTGATGTGTGTGCCTTTTGAATGCATGTCACATGTTTTTAGGAGTTAGAAACACATACCTGGATAGCCTTGAATTTTAAGGAGCGTTACACATACCTAGATCCAACCGAATTTTTGCAAATTGTTCTTCCTTCAAGGGCTTTGTGAATATTTCTGCAAACTGCCTCTCGGTTGTGACAAAATCAAGTGTTATATCTTTCTTAAGCACATGATCTCTAATAAAATGGTGCCTTATCTCTATGTGTTTTGTTCTAGAGTGTTGGATAGGGTTCTTTGTTAAGTTTATAGCACTAGAACTATCACACAAAATAGGTATAGTTTCAAACTTTAAACCATAGTCTAGTAGGGTTTGTTTCATCCAAAGTAATTGTGCACAACAAGATCCTGCAGCCACATACTCTGCCTCGGTTGTTGATGTAGCTACTGAATTTTGTTTCTTACTAGACCAAGAAACTAATGAATTTCCTAAAAATTGGCATGTCCCACTAGTACTCTTTCTATCAAGCATGCATCCAGCAAAGTCAGCATCAGAATATCCAATTAAATTAAATGACTCAACCTTGGGATACCAAAGACCTGGAGAGGGTGTTCCATTTAGATATTTAAAGATTCTTTTAATAGCCCTTAAATGAGATTCTTTAGGACATGCTTGAAAGCGAGCACACAAGCACACACTGAACATAATATCAGGTCTAGATGCAGTAAGATAGAGAAGACTTCCAATCATACCTCTATATTTCTTAATGTCCACATCTTTACCGGATTCATCTTTATCAAGCTTTGTAGTTGTGCTCATAGGAGTTGGGCTCACTTTGGCGTCTGACATACCAAACCGTTTGAGTAGCTCCTATCATACCATGCCCTTGGAGCTTGTTTGAGTCCATATAGAACCTTTTTAAGCTTATAGACATGTTTTAGATGCTCATAATCCTCAAATCTGGGAGGTTGCTCCACATACACCTCTTCCATGATTACACCATTCAGAAAGGTACTTTTCACATCCATTTGGTAAAGTTTGAAGGTTTTGTAGGATGCATATGCAAGAAGCATCCGAATTGACTCTAAGCGAGCTACCGGTGCAAAGGTTTCATCAAAGTCAATTCCTTCTTCTTGGTTATAGCCTTGTGCTACTAACCTGGCCTTATTCCTTGTCACATTTCTAGCCTCATCTAATTTGTTCCTAAATACCCATTTAGTTCCAATTATTGGATAATTGGTGGGTCTACGAACTAATTCCCAAACATCACTCTTCTCAAATTGATTGAGCTCTTCTTGCATAGCCATCACCCAATTTTCATCGTTGATAGCATCATCGACATTTTTGGGCTCAATTTGTGAGAGAAAAGCTTGATGGGAATTAAGATTGTGCAAGGAGGATCTTGTGGTTAATCCTTTAGATGGATCTCCAATAATATCACTGGTTGATAGTCCTTTTGGCACCTTCAACGCCGAACTGTCTGGTATTACATGTGGTACAACATGTGTGTTTGTTTCATGTTGAGTTGCGGTATCATCATGCAACTCTTCTTCAATCTCAGCAGACCTTTCAGGAGTGTTAGCAATAATATCTCTAGGCTGCTGGCAGAACACATTCTCAACAGAATCAGCATTGTTAGTTAACTCAATTTCATCAAAGACCACATGTATTGATTCCTTAACTATAAGTGTTCTTTTGTTGTGAACTCTATAAGCTTTACTTCTAGTTGAGTATCCTAAGAACACACCATTATCAGATTTAGCATCAAATTTTCCAAGTGAGTCTTTGGTATTTAATATGAAGCATTTTGACCCAAAGACTTTGAAGTAGCTTATTTTTGGCTTTCTATCATGCCAAAGCTCATATGGTGTTTTCTCAAGTTGTGACCTAATGGTTACCCTATTTAGAACATAGCATGCGGTGTTCAGCTTCAACCCAAAAGTAAGTTGGCAATGATTGTTCATTTAGCATTGTTCTTGCCATCTCTTGCAATGTTCGGTTCTTCCTCTCTACTATCCCATTTTGTTGAGGAGTTTGAGGAGCCGAGAATGTATGCTCAATTCCATTTTCTTCACAGAAATGATTAAACACAAGGTTATCAAATTTGCCACCATGGTCACTCCTAATCTTTGTTATTTTATAACCTTTTTCATTTTGAAGTTTTCTTACTAAAGAGGCAAACTCATAAAGTGCATGATCTTTTTGTGAAAGAAACATAACCCAAGTAAAAATGGAATAGTCATCAACAATGACGAATGTGTAACTCTTACCTCCAAGACTTACCACCTTAATGGGTCCAAAAAAATCTAGATGTAATGGCTCAAGTGGTCTAGTAGTGGAGATGCACTTCTTTTGTTTGAATGAACTTTTGAACTGCTTTCCATATTGGCATGCTTGATATACTTTCTCTTTTTCAAACTTCAGCAAGGGTAGTCCCCTTACAAGTTCCTTCTTTCGAAGATTTGATATAAGCTCATGATGTGCATGCCTCAATCCTCTATGCCAAAGCTCAGCAGTCTCTGTTCTAATATTTAAACACTTGTTTTCCGGATTAGAGACATCAACCATATTTTTCCTTGTCTTTTTCCAACAAGCAAAGTTTGGTTGTTGTCATTGTTAGTTACTAGGCATTTGTTAGATTCAAAAATTACTTTGCATCCACGGTTACACAACTGACTTATACTAAGTAAATTGAATTTTAGATTTTGAACTAACAACATATGCTCAATGGTTGGATCCTTACCGACATTACCTATACCTAATACCTTTCCTTTCGATTTGTCGCCAAAGGTGACAGAACCTTTACCTCTCGGATTTAAGGATGAGAACTTGGACATATCACCCGTCATATGTCTTGAGCACCCACTATCGAGCACCCACTCATCCCCATTGACCTGTTGCAATGTGAAGTTTTAGGTACCCAAACATGCTTGGGTCCTTGTGAATTAGTCTTGGTACCTTTAAGTACCCATATAAACTTTATGGGACAATTCTTTCTCCTAAAGATGCAATTCTTGATTTTGTGTCCATGTCTATTACAATAGTGACAAGTGATGTTATGGCTAGATACAGTCCTAACAAATTCAGTCCTATGATATGCTTTAGTTTTTTGGGTATTAGAGGCATAGTTAGACTTAGCTTGAAAAATGTGGTGTGTAGCTCCAAGACCTACCTTTTGTAATGTATGTCTTTGTTGACTTAGAATCATATCTAAACCTTTACTTCCATGATCAAACTTTTCAAGCATACTTTTCAAAGAATCCACAGTCTTTTTTAGATCCATATTTTCATGTGCAAGTCTTGTATTCTCTTCTTTACATGTATCAAATTGTTGCACAAGAACTTTTTGTGACTTAGCAAGTGTTTCTCTATCCGCTTTGGCGTCTTCAAAGCCATTATTGCACAGGGTCAGATTTTTAGCTATTTCTTCATTTTTTACCATACACTCTTTCTTTTCAGATTCTAAAAGTTCAACCTTCCTTTTCAATGCTTTGTTTGTCTTAGCCATGGCTTTAAAACTTTCATATAATTCTTCATATGCATCATGGAGTTCATTAAAATAAATACTAGATGAGTTGGAATGATTTACCTCTTTTTCTTCTTGTACCATAAGACAAAGGTTTGTCGATTCCTCTTCATCCGATTCATCATCAGGATCAAGGTCATCCCATGCAGTCATTGCTTTCTTACCCTTGTTCTTGAAGTTGTTGAACTTGGGTTTTCGTATGTTGGGACATTCGGCCTTGATGTGCCCGGGACGATTGCAACCATAGCACAAAGGTTGCTCTTTCTTTGATTTATCAATCTTCACACCTCTGAAGTTCCTACCCTTGAGATTTCTCTTTTTCATGAATTTCACAAATTTCCTTGTAATTAAGGCCACATCTGGGTCACTTTTGGAATCACTCTCATGTGAAGACTTGAGAGCTATATCCTTCTTTATTTTTGGTTTTTCTTCAAATTTTGACTCATGAACAATGAGACTTCCCATAAGATCATTGTAAGTGAGAGTGTTCATGTCTTTGGCTTCCTCAATAGTAGTAACCTTCGGTTCCCATTCAGAGGGAAGAGATCAAAGAATTTTTGTCACCTTCTCCTTGTTTGTGATGATTTTGCCAAGACAAGCCAAGTTGTTACACAAGATAGTGATTCTTGTGTCAAGTTCTTGTATGGTTTCATCTGGCAGCATTTAGAACAACTCAAACTCTCTCATCAGCTGATTCATCTTTGATTCTTTGACTTGGTTTGTTCCTTCATGCGTAATACATAGAGTACTCCAAATTTCATGTGATGTTTCACATGATCTGACTCTTTCAAATTCGGTTTGACTGATGCCACAAAAGAGTGCATTCTTTGCTTGGGCATCTAGTTTGGCTTTCTTCATTTCAGCTTCACTCTAGGTCTTCATTTCCTTAGTTGGACGTGAGTAAGGAGAATTTACAACTTCCCACATCTCAAGATCCTTTCCTTCAAGAAAGGTCTTCATGCGAAACTTCCAATGATCAAAGTTGAGGCCATTGAAGAAGGGTGCATTGTTGATGTTGTTTCCCACAAATGCCATGATCTTTTCTCCTGGATGTTAATCCATAAGTGGAGATTCCAACCTAATTTGATTAAAACCTAATTTGGCGTCTCTAATGCCAAACTGTTTTATTCTCTAGATTTTGTGTTTAGGACTACTAATGAACACACTAATTGAAATGCTAAGAGGAAAGGTTAGAGACAGTTTGGACACAGGATTTATAGTGGTTCACCACACGGGACTACCTCCACTATTCAAGGATCCCCCCTTGAGGTTTCTAACACACTCTATTATGGTTTTTCACGGGTTCAACCAATAACCCTTAGTACAAATTTTTCTTTAGGCTCAACTCTAACCTCACACACTCACCACAAAGCTTTCCCTAGCTTTGTCTTACACAAAAGCACTGATACAAAGTGTACAATTAAGTACTATAACTTTTTCCTTCAAATATTTTCTCTCATTGTATGAACTAAGAAAAGTTTTTCTCTATTTCTTTTTGCTTGATTGAGAACTGCAAGTGCAACTATGTTTGCTTGAATTCTGAAACTCGGTTTAGCAGCTCTAAAGTTCTCCTTGAATCAGCATCTCTTTATATAGGCAAGTTGGATGGTTTGAATTCAAAAGATCCATTGTGTGTCCCTTTCCATCCAGCTGTTTTGTTTCCCGAGGTGCCAGAGCGTCAACGTTCATAATGCTTGTTGTCCTTTTCACTTTGGCACGAGATCCAGCGGTCTGCAACTTTTTGTCATTGATGTCATTGTTTAGCATAGTCCTAGGTTGGTCCTACTCACACTTCTTCCCATATGCTGATCACGATTTGACCGTCTTTGTGAGCTGCAATTGATGGTTAGAAGCACAAGATGCTATACATAGGTTTGTATAGGTTTGTCATAATCAAAACCCAGTTAGTGCATTTAATCATATAATAACAATTGGCATATTAAATTGTATTTAAAGGCATATTATAATATTATAATCAATATCACAATTTAATCCATGCCTTATGTTAATAATCATACTTAATTAGGCCTAAGCATACTTAATTAACCTTAAGCTTCTTCCTAATCATCAACTGATTCACAGGAATGAAGGAGTATTTATAATTGAAAGTGGAAGGATAAAAAAAAATAAGTATGATTAATTTAAAAAAATAAAATTAAATATATGTTAAATAAACGAAGATGATATTAGGTTTAAGACAAATGGAATTGTGGAGGTAAATGGACAAGGAGAAGAAACCAAGTGGATGTTAGGTGTGGAAGTAAAATATTTACTGGAGGTAAATTTGGATATTGTCAAAATAAATTTTATTGAATTGTAAAAATGACATTCACTTATATATTTATAACACTCTTAATTGAATGTCATTGAACTTTGGATATAATACGCTTAAGAAGAACTATCTCGTTAAAAACATTAACAAGAAAAGCAGTGGGATAAAAACTTGGTGAAAGAAAAAAGAGTGTAGTGCGTATTGTAATCCCCCTCATTTTGACATCCTTTGATATCTCGAAGTCGACACAAACCAATCGTCTTTATCAAATTTTCAAAATTTGAAGTATGAAGTGATTTTGTACATAAATCTGTCAAGTTGTCACTGGACCTAATCTGTTGAATATAAATATCACCTTTCCATCGAAGGTCGTCACTGAAAAAGAACTTTGGTGATATATCCTTTGCCTGATCGTCGTTGGTGTATCCTTCCACCAATTGAGCAACGTAAGCAGCATTTTCTTCACCAATCGTCATTGGAACATCTTCTCACTATCTAATCCACATGAATCTCGAATATGTTACGTCATCGATCTTAACCAAACACATTCTCGATTGGCTTCATGTGTAGTAACAATTTCTTCATGATTTGAAGAGGTAGCTACAATACTTTGCTTTGTAGATCGCCATAGTATGGTTGTTCCTCCATATGTAAACAAGTAACCCGTGTGTGACCAAGCCTTATGTGGATCAGATAAATAACTTGCATCTGCATAACCAATTACATTGGGTTTCGATCCGTATGAATAATATAATCCCATGTCCATTGTTTCCCCAAGATACCAGAAAATATATTTTATCCCATTCCAATATCTGCGAGTTGGAATGGCAAGAAAAGAAATATCAGGTCTTGTATTGTTAGCAAGATATATTAAAGCTCCAATAGCGCTGAGGTATGGTATTTCCAGACCAAGAATTTATTCATTATCTTCTCGAAGTGTAAAGATATTTTTCCTTTGATCAAGTGACTTCACAACCATCGGGGTACTTATGGATGCACTCTGTCTATATAAAATCTTTTCAATACTTTTTGAGTGTAATGCGTCTAATTGACAAAGATCTCATTCTCTAAATGTGTAATTTGAAGACCTAGGCAAAGTTTTGTCTTTCCAAAGTTTTCCATCTCAAATTCTTTCTTCAAGTAATGCACGGCTTTGGATATTTCTTCAGGAGTTTCAATAATATTTGAAGGATTATGGCCCCCTTACATTCCTGTACTATGTCGTTCAATTCTTTTATGCACCTTTACTTTTTTTTTTGGACCATCCTATAGTTTTACTATATCAATCGGTTCAATTGTATACCTGTACTAAATAAAAACATTAAATCTTATCTTTTCGTCTATCTCCTATCAATTTGACCATTTACTGATACCACGTGGCGTGACATGTGTCAAATTACTGCCCATCCCCTCCACATTCCCGTACTATTTCATTCGGTTGTTTCATGTACCTATACTTTTTTCTGCCTCATCTTATACATACACTATATTAAATGGTGCCATTCTGTCCTACTATCAATCTAAGCCTAACGGGCGTCAACTAATGCAAGGTGGCTTTTGTCATGTGGAATTTTTGTGGGCCACACTAATTGATAAAATAAGAAATGATTCTTTTGAAAATAAAAAAATAAAAGATTAATTTTTTAGTGAATTTTTAATTTTTTTAAAAACATTTAAATAATTAATTTTTTTATTTTAGATTTTTGCAGGACATAAAATATTTTTCTTTTTTTAAAAAAATAATCTTAAATATTTTTTATTAATTTTTCTAGTTTTAAAATTCTACTTAACCAAAAATTATTTTATCGATTAGTGGGATCCTCATAGGTGATTTGCAAGGCATAAAAAGTTTTCCTCTGTTTCTTTTACAAAAAAATTAACCTTAAGTAACCTTTTACTACTTTCTTTCAGTTTCAAAATTCTACAAAATTAGAAATTATTTTATCGGTTAGTGTGGCCCACAAAAATTATTGATGACTTTCAGAGCACAAAACATTTTTTTAACAAAAAATTAACTTTAATTAAAATTTTATTACTTTTTAAAATTTTAAAATTCTATAAAATAAAAATTATTTTATCAAAGACTGTTCAGGATTTTTCTTTTTTTTCACAAAAAAATAACCTTAATTGACCTTTATTACTTTTTTTAGTTCAACATTCTATAAAAATGAAAATTATTTTATCGATTAGTGTGGCCCATAAAAATTATTGGTGATTTTTAGGGCATAAAATTTTTTCACCTTTTTTCACAAAATATTAACCTTTTATTACTTTTTTTAGTTTCAAAATTCTATTTAAGCAAAAATAACTTTATCAATTAGTGTAGCTTACAATAATTGTTGGTGATTTTTAGGGCATAAAATATTTTTCTCTTTTTTTCAAAAAAATTGAACCTTAAAAAACCTTTTATTAATTTTTTTAATTTCAAAATTTTGTTTAAGTAAAAATTATTTCATTAATTAGTAGAACCCACAAAAATTCCACATAACAAAAAGCCAGCTGGCATTCGTTGAAGTCCATTAGGCTGGATTGACAGAAAAACATAATAGAACCATTTGATATAATATAGGTATTTGATGAGCCAAAAAACAGTACAGGTACATAAAAGAACTAACCGAAATAGTCCAGGAATGTGGGGGCCAATAATTTGCTACATGTCATGGCACGTGGCATCAAATTTGCCACATGTCACGCCATGTGGCATCAGTGAACAATCAAATTGACGGGAGATAGATGGAAGGATACGATTGACTGAAGTTATTTAGTACAAGTATATAATCAAACCGATTGATATAGTACAAGTATAGGATGGGCAAAAAAGAATATAGATACATAAAAGAACCGAATGAAATAGTACAGGTATGTGGGGGGGCCATAATCCAATATTTAATTCATCAATATAAATAGCAATGATGACATATTCATACATAGACCTTTTAATCAAAACGCATGGACATGTGGAATCATTCTTGTAGCCTTTTTTCTACACATATTCGCTAATTTGATTGTATCACATACGTTTAGAATGCTTCAAGCCATATAAGGATCTTTTCAATTTAATTGAGTATATAACCCGAGAATTAGTTGCTTTAAGGAACTTGAATCTTTCAAGGATTCTTATGTATATATCATGACTTATAGGTCCGTAGAGATAGGTTGTAACAACATGTATGAGACACATTTCTAATTTTTCATGTACAGCCAAACTAATCAGATATTGAAAAGTAGTTGCATCCACCATAAGGGAGTATGTCATCTCATAATCAATACTAGGACGCTGGGTAAAACCTTGTGCGATGAGCCATGCTTTATATTTAACTATTTCATTTTCTTTATTTCTTTTTCCCACAAATATCCATTTATAACCGACCAGTTTTACATCATCTAATGTACGGACTACAGGTCCAAAAACTTCAAACTTCATGAGCGAATCTAACTCAGCCTTAATTGCGTCTCTCCATTTTGGCCAACCATTTGTGCGCCGGTATTCATCAATAGAATTAGGTTCATGATCCTCATTTTCTTCCATAATATTATGTTAGCATGAGTCATAAACGATGATCAATGCCATAATCAAGATAGATGAATTTCTGAGTTTGAGGAAATCACATAAACAAGATCAGACAGTTGACCCTATGATCTTAGCACAATTTTATGCTATTGATTACATAGATTATTAAGAATATTTCTTAGTGAATCTCCAGATGATCGAAGAGAATATATTGCAATCTAGCATGATATATGTCATATTTTTTGATTTACTATGCATTGAGTGTAAGAATTTATTTTTTTTATATTTGATTTAAACTTTATATAAAGAGTGTTAATTATAACAATGTGTAACATCAATAATATCAATAAAATCAGTGTTTTCTCTCATTCTCTCCCTTTGTTCTTTTCTACACGGTAGAGAAGCAGAAGATCCTGCTATGAGTTTTCTCATCAGATGCTTCCGCTCTCGGCGGGCGACATGATATCGCCCCGTCGGGCTCTTATGTGAAAGAAAAAAAAACCAGAAAATACCAAAACCTCCTAATCAAAAAAAAGCAACATGTGGTTTCTATCTTTGTCCTTAAAAGCCTCACGAAGTAGGTTTCGAGCTTTATCCTTGAAAAGCCTCATGTGGTTTCTAGATTTTCCCTAAAAAGTTAGCGTAGATTTCGAGCTCTATTCTTAAAAGCGTCACATGGTTCGAGCTTTGTTCTCAAAAGCATTACGTGGTTTCGAGATTTATCCATAAAAGCTTCAATGTGATTTCTTTGGCTTTATCCATAAAAGCCTCATATGGTGTCGAGCTTTATTTATAAAAGCTTCATTGTGGTTTCTTACTTTGTCCATAAAAGCATTATGTGGTTTATGACTTTTTTTCTAAACAACTTGGTGAAGGAAAAAAAAAAAGTGGCAAGTTGGGCATCATGTGCTTTATGTCTCAACTTGAGGGGGAGTGTCGGCATGACCCATTAAGCTGTCAACTTGTTCATGTTTGTAATCCATGTCCAACTTGAAAAAGAGTGTTGGCATGAGTCATGGAAGATGATCAATACCATAATCAAGGTCGATGATTTCCTAATTTTAAGGAAATTACATAAACAAGATCAGGCAATTGACGGCGCGATTTTAGCACAATTTTGATTACATCAATTACTAAGAATCTCTCTTAGTGAATCTCCAGATGATCGAAGAGAATATATTGTAATCCGACATGATATATGCCATATCTTTTGATTTATTATGTATTGAGTGTAGGAATTTATTTTCTTTTATATTTGATTTAAACTCTATAAAAAAGAGTGTCAATTGTAACAATATATAACATCAATAATATCAATAAAATCAGTATTTTCTCATATTCTCCCTTTTATTTTTTCTACACACTTAGCTCTGCATTATATGCGAAAAATCCATCCATGGTTATTTGACATCGGTTCCATCTTGTTTTTAATATAATATAATTGATTGAGATCTCATCATTTCACATATATCAGGTACATGAGTTACTTCTAGAACATTATGATTTATGTCAGAAACCTTTACTGGAGGATTGTCCTCTTCTTGAGGATTTTCATTTGAACCTCTACAAGAGGTTTTATTACCTCTTTGAGGCCATGTTGTACCTATGTTCTTTTCTTCTGTCGAGGATTTTTATCCTTAGAATCGAGTAGTTTACCATACTTTTGGCTTTCTTTAGATTCAGTTGTATTCTTTGGATGTCCTTTAGGAACATCTATTCAAACAAGAGCATTTGCAGTTGGTATATGCAATTCGGTCACTCTATTGACATCAGTAAATACTTCTGGCAATTGATTTGTCATATTTTGCAAATGAATCATCTTTTGAACTTCAAATTTATACTGAACTGTTCGAAGATCAATGCATGATAGTGATATAGCATTCTTTTTAATCTCTTTATTCAGCTACTTATTTTTTTTCTTTATTGTTGAGAAAATATTTTCATCAAAATGATAATCAGCGAACTTTGGTGTGAATAAATCTCCAGTAATTATTCCAAAATATTTTATAGTTGATGGAGATTCATATCCAACATATATTACCAATCTTCGTTGATGATCCATTTTAGTTCGATATGGTAGAGCAATTAGCATATACACTGCACAACCAAAGGTTCAAAGATGACAGATATTAGCTTCGTGACCCTAAACCAATTGAATATGGGGGACCTTATGATAACTTATTGGCCTGATTTGCACAAGTGTTGTTTCATGCAAAATAGCATATCCCCAAGCAGTGACAGGGAGTTTACATCTCATCAATATTTGTCTAGGAATCAATTTGAGACGTTTAATAAACGATTCTACTAGACCGTTTTGGGTATGGACATGAGCTACAGGATGTTCAACCACAATTCTAATTGACATACAATAATCATCAAATGCCTTAGAGGTAAATTTAGCAGCATTATCAAGATGTATAGTCTCAATTGCATGATCAGGAAAGTATGCTCGCAATTTGATTAATTGTGACAGCAAGTGCGCAAACGCTAAATTGCGTGAGGACAATAAGCACATGTAAGACATCTGGTTAATGCATTGATTAAAACAATAAAATATCTAAATGGTCCACACGGTGGATGTACAGGTCCACAAATATCTTCCTGAATTCTTTCCAAAAATATCGGTGATTCTAAACCAACCTTATCATATGACGAACGAATAGTTAATTTTCCTTATGAACAAGCAGCACCTAAGAAATCACTAGATTGGAAAAACTTATGGTTTTTCAATAGATGATCAAATGAATTTTCAATAATTAAGCGTATCATTATTGATCCGGGATGGCCCAGCCGGTCATGCCAAATTTTTAACTCATTAGCCAACTTTAGGCTGGTCCTAGCTTTTGACTGGATATGATAACTTTCAATGACTCGAATATATGTATAGTACAATCTAGAGAATAATACAGGTAATTTTTCACAACTTGTTTTTTACCTGCGGCAGTAACCTTTGTAATATAGAGATATTCAACGTCTTCATTGTCTCAATATGGTATCTATTTAAACGGATATTCTTAAAAGTCAACAAAGTTCTTTTAGACTTTAAAGAGGATAAAACATCTTCAATAATCATTTGTATTTTCGATAGTAAAATTTGAATTCTTCTGAAGCCTTTAATTATTTTTATACTACAAATGAAACACCCTGACCTAAATTTACCCGACTAACAGTAATTACAGTAAACAGTACCCCCACGTGGTCAACATATCATAGAAGCAAGAACACATAATAATAAAAAGATAAATAGACAATCAAAATCACAACTACGTCATCTTGTGGGGACATCAACATTTGCACAGCGGAAGCATTTCTAGATATTCAGTAACATTTTTTTTGCAAAACACAATGCATGCTAATGGATCCGAGTCTTGTCCGAGGTGACGCCACAGCCGCCGGTATGCAAACCTAACCTGCAGGAACTGTGTGAGGGGTGAGACCAACCACTGTCTCACCGATAAACAAATAAACCCCTAGTATACATACAACCGCAAATACACCCAAGCCAACATAGAACACAATAGAAATACAGCAAGCACAAACACAATATCGGTATCAACTTACCTGAACTAACTATACGTCAGACGGTTCATGGTTAAGCTATTCTCATAAACTCGCCGTCATATGACAATAGACTTACCAATTTTATTATTAGGGCCCTGTCACGTAATAAGTATTGGCCGTGCCTGGTAGCCAGGTTAGCTAACCCCAGGGTACTCCCCGTTAATCCATAAATATCTCAAATCATATCACAAATAACCGAGTCCCGCAGTCCTCGGCGGAAGTCCCGCAGTCCTTCCTATAACAATCAACTGAGTCCCGCAGTCCTCAGCCGGGAGTCCACGCAGTCCTCCCTATCAAATCACAAATCACAAGGCGACTACCATCTGGCCGTACCAATACCTGTCACGTGACAACCTAGATGTCTAGATGTTATTACCACTGTTTATTATTATTTCTTATTCCACTGTCCAACAGTAACTCATCATATTCACGTTCCCGAGCAGGCTCTCAGCCTCACAGCTCCTCTGGGAAACCAATCACAATGTCACATTATCGGGTCACTGTCACTATTAACTCAAATATCTCGTATCTCGTATGAACATCACAATATTCACGTCAACATCACAAGTTCAGTAATCAATCACAGCAGTCCTCAAACACATAACAGTAAACACAACAGTGGCCAGCAATAACAAGATAAGCACGGCAAGATAACATATAAAAGAAAACGATCAATCAATCAAACGGGGTATCACGGGCAGCATACCGAAGTTTATAAGTTTATATCCTCACCTGATACTCCATAGAAGCCAATATCTGGTTAAGCCTCGATATCCCTATATTAATAACATCCACAATCACTTATGATGCACAAACAATAATGATCATGCACGATGCCGGTTTTAACATTTATTAAACGACTTGTCTTACTCCGTATCCATTTTTATTATTTCCTTAATTTCTTATGAAATCAATCTTTCCAATTACTTGGAAATGAACCGGTTATATGTCATTAACCGATCTACTAGTCATACGTAATTTTTAAGTTACAACTAAAATCGTGCATTCAAGCCGATATCCCGGCTCTTAGCCTTTCGTTGATAAGAAAAGATAAATACTAATATAAACATAATTAAAATACAAAATATACATATATATTCGTATGAATACTTGTATATAAGATAATTCATATATAGTCATATTTATATATTTATACTAGATGTTTCATATATAACCATAAACCAAATTTATAACTCATTTTATTATAGAATAAAAACATAAATAAAATTAATTAATTAAGAAGCATGAATTAAATAAATAAGGCATGAATTGAATAAAAACATAACTAAATAATTAAATAAAGCATAAGTTAAATTATTAAAGTCATAGGTTATTATTATTAATTAGCCGTTTCATTAATTGTCGTTTTAATGTCGGGGTCCGTTTAATATTGTTCGGGTTTGTTAACGTGGCTCGGGTTTGTTATTATGTCCATGGTCCGTTAGATGCATAAGAGTCCAAGGCTCGGGTTTTACCCAACAGTCCTTTCCCGGGTTCGCCGGAAAATCCTCGGGACATCGGAAACTCGCCGGAGGCTCGCCGGAATCCGGCCAGACACTGTTCACGGCAGTTACCAAAATGCTCAACTTCCATTGCTTCTGCTCACTGCCCAAAAGTTCACCCAAACCATCGATCGACAACAACACTACACCCATCATCCAAGCTCCACAACTCACAAAATCCACAAACCCACGCCAAACAATTGAAACCGATTAATCACAATCCAAGCAAAACCAATTGTTTAACTATAAGTTTTAATTATCAAGACCAATAATTAAATAATCAAACCAACAAGCAATTAATCGGCAGAAGGGGATGAAGAGGACGCGGCCGTGGACTCACCCATTGACGGCGGCGACGGCTCATAGTCAGGGACGGGCACGCGAGAGCAGGGGAAGGAAGATCGGCACCGGAGGCGGCTGTCCTGACGACAACGACTTGATTTGCAGAGGACAGAGAGAGGAAAAGGCGGCTGCGCAGAGGCAGAACAAGGGCGGTCGACAGTAGCGGCGGCCTCGCCACCGGTGCTTGACTCGTCTTTTCCGACGACTCCTCGAGTTGCAGGGAAGAAGTGACGGCGGCAGATCGTGGGGCGGTGCCGGTTGCTGGTGGTCTTCGTCGGCAGGGGACCTCTCGCGGCGACGGCACTCCTGCAGTGACGAGTGAAGGCACGGCGACGGCTGCAGGCAGCGGTGGATTTGGGAGAACTGAAGAGGGGAAAAGGACGAGGAGGGAGATGCAGGGAAAGGGTGACGGTGGTGGCGACCTGACGGCGTGTGGGGGTGGAGGTATGGAAGGGGAGAGGAAGAAGAGATGTGAGAGGGAGAGAGGTGTTGATGGTGGCGATTGTGAAGAGAGATGATGATGGCGACAGAGAAGACGAAGAAGGGGGAGGAAGAGGAATTGAGGAAGAAAGAGAGAGAGGGGAAATTAACGGTGATGAAGGAAAGAAGAAGACAAGGAGAAAAGGTAGAGAAAATGGAAAAAGGAAAAATAAAAGAGAAGACAAGAGCCGGCAGGAGGAAAAAATCAGGGGACAAAAGAAAGTGGTAAGAAAAAGAAAGGAAAAGAATAAATAAAATAAATAGAATATCTTTCAATTATTGTAGGGTTAGGCAGAAAAAATCTAAGCCAACAAAAGACCTATATGCCCTTCATGCTTCTCTTGTATTCCAGAATATCCCAGGGGCATAATCGTCTTTCCGAAATTCGTCCCGGTTCCGAAATTACAACTTAGGCTCGGAAAATCCAATTAACTCTCCCGAGCGTTGCCCAAGTCTCGGAATTGAAAACCGAGGCTCGGTTAGTCGTGTAGAATTCTCGAAAGTTAATTCCGAGGCTCGGTTACGCAGATACTCCAAAACGTCGTATGTCCTTGGCGATCCAAACGGTGCTCGGTTACTCCCGGTAAAATTCGGAAAACTCGGTGCGGTAGAATTCACGGTTACAACGGTAGAATCTATTTACCGTTGTAAAAGTTAAAATGTCTCGGTAAAATCTCAAAATTTTTTTTACCCGGGTCGTTACAACAAAAGATTGTACTAATATATGCATTTTCAAACTTCAATTATTTTTTTCTAACATAGCAGCATCAATAATGTTTTCTCCATATAATTTCTTCTGAGAGCTTATTCGGAACGTAGTTGAATTATATTCGTGCACAGATTCAAAATCTTGCTACCTCAGATGCATCCATTTATAATGAGCTTTTGAGAGAATGACCATCTCCTTATGATCATATTTTTCTTTTGAAAAATTCTTCTAAAGATTTGCATAATCTTTGACAGTAAGATATTCAATCTTCAGGCCGTCATGAAGATAATGGCGACGAAAAATTATAGCTTTGCCTTATTTGAACTAAATATTTTGTTTTCTTCTTTTATGGTGTCTCCCAAATTATTAATTTCTAAATGCATTTCAGCATCTAGTACCTATGATAAATAATTTCTTCCAGAAATATGAAGGGCCTCGAATTCAAATTTTGTAGTATCGACCATGATAAACGAAATGAAATAGTAACGAAGGAAATAAAACAAGTAATAATAGTAGTAGGATAATAATAATAGAATAGGTTGTAGGCCAAAACAATAATCAAGCCTATGAAAAAAATGAAAGGATTAACATAGGTAATATATATAGAAAGGATGAAATTAGCAATGTTGAAATAATAACAAAAAAATAAAATAAATATTAACAATAAAAAGATAATAATAGAAAAATAAATAATAGATTAGGAAAGAATGAAAATTATAGAAAAAATTTAGAAACAAATATATTGGTAGGATAGAGACTTGTGCACATTATAAAATTGAAGATGAAATACACCCTTGGTAATAAACAAACCTCATAGTAATAATACAACTTTGATAGTAATAATATAATTTTGATAATATTGATAATGAAGAACAATTAAACTAATATGGAGGTTGAAAAGAGATATATGTAAAAATAAGAAGAGAAGTGAAATTTATAATAAAATACTAAGATAAAAATGTAAATGAATGAAGGAGTATTTATAATTAAAAATGAGGATACATCTAATATGTTCCATTGGCATCGAATGGCAATTAGCGAGTCAATCCGCATGGCTTCTTGGAAAATGTGCTTTAAAATGACTTGTCAATCCCTCCTGTTGAATCAGTTGTTGAATAGCTTCGATCGAGTTTAACATTCCTCTTTGCTTTGGATAAGGCCACCAACCGCTGCACTTACAATGCTACCCTGAACTGAACTGCATCATCATCAACGCATCTTAATTTCACAACCACAGTAATAATATACCATAGGCGGTGGCATGCATAACTTTTTGTGTCGATCGGTTGTTAATATCTCATCCTCAAAATTTTAAAGATAGTTCACTCATATGCTATGCCCACAGCTTATTATTAATCAAGATTTGTAGGGTTATTATGGATATGAATTATTTTGTGCTTTCTTAATTCTCTAAACTCTAGCGATGTTTAGGCAAATTGAGCGGCAAGCAAGTTGGATCAAGCACTAGTAGCAGCTATGTCTAATTTCTAGCTAGAAGCTAACTGCTTGGAAGAATGTCAACAAACGCAAAAAAGAGTATTAATGCAAAGTCAACCTAGCTAGTTCAAAGCCTAGCTAGGAGGTTTCAAGTAAATATGAGATACTCTTTTCTTTCTTTGTTCAAAAACAACATACTCCTTCGTATCTTAAGATCTGAAAAGCAATGCATCTGTGTAAAGAAGAGGTCCATAGAACTCACATTCTTGTAACCCCACAATATATCGAATAAATATATGCCTTTTGCTCATTTTGCTGGTGTAAAATACATATACCAAATGACCCCATTTCCCTTGGTTAACAATGGAACGGAATTATAGATGCATTGATGTGATTCAAAGCTACCAACTAGTCTTTATATACTCTCCCCCTGAAAGCAGCAGAGTCATGCACGTTCAATGCCTATTAAATATGGAATCTGCAAGTGCTTCAATTCCTAATCATT
>JAKUCV010005085.1:42011-106894 GCA_028386065.3 Turnera subulata | reverse complement strand
ATTAATTGATTACCAGGTACGACCCTAGCTTGTCCAGTGACGGGGGCCCGGAAGATAAAATTGGTAATAATAATTAAGCATTCTTTTGGCCTTGGTTCAGTTGTTGAGATATGTTGTTGCTTATCTGTGTTTGCTTTTAAGTATTACGGTTGCTTGCATATCACTGTTTATCCTTGGTCGGTGAGCACTTCGGACTCACCCCTCGCCTGCGGGGTTTCATCCCGTAGGATAAACTGTTTCCGTAGTTCAGGTATGACGTTCGATGGCTGCTGCTTTCTTCTCCACCTGACTCCGGATCCATACCACCGATGCATGTGCATAAGTCTTCCGCTGCTATTCTATTGCTTATATTGCTGTATTGCTGATTTCCTGTGATATGTATATTACTGATACTATCTGCTGCTGCTGAGAGCATTGTGTTGGGTTTGAATAATGGTCCCCGAGTATGGGTGACAGTTGTAATGATAGTTGCTATTGTATAGTATTTGCACGTTGTACTGTCTGTTCTATCATAATGAATAGTTTCGGCACGTGTTTACTGTGTTACGGTATACACGGGTCGGGGCGCTTCACCACAAGTTCTCTAACTTGTACCCGTATGTAGAATTCATATCACATATAAATTCTCAACATACGCTAGTCTTAATTTATTATTACAACCCATCCATAATAATAATCGACTAGGGACATTTAAGAATATATAAATATTCTAGGGTTATAAATATGTGCAAGCGATTATCTCATAATCATATTTATTGGAATAACCTTAATGTGTATACATGACTACAAGCAATCATCCATTGATTGGCTTTTGGGCATATTACACTAACACCTGTTACTCTTTAATTTAGACAAATTAGGCTTGAAACAATTAATCAGAAGTGGAAATTTAGGTAAGTGCAAATTGAAATTTAAAATGAGCAAGAGTAGAAAGTAATGGCAGTGATGAAGTAGGAGAAGATCAGATTTGGTGAAGTCTTAGGCATCCAAAGTTCACATGTCTTGCTTTTATGCTCTAAATTACTCGACAGCATCATAACAAGCTGAGCCTATTTGACGCCCCGTATTTAATAAGATGTCTTGAAGAGGCTCCCAACCTAATGTACTACCAACGGCTTTCGATCTTATTGATAGTTCCCTAAGCTTCCATCTACCCCCTGTCACTATAATAGACGTCCACTTAGAGGTGAAGTTTAGTGTTGGTGCTAGTTACCCACAGTCTCTCCCTATCTTCTTTCGAACGGCTAGGGAGTGAAGGCTGACTATTGCAGGTCTAGCACACTTGGCTTCTCCTTTCGGTCCTTCACCAAGCTGCTACTTGATTAAGAATAGGCTTCTCAAAAGTCAATCAAGAATTAGATTAAAATGGTATTATCTTTTTGACTATGCTGCCACAGGCTGAGCCAGTGCTGAGCCTGTGGACAACACAAAATCGATTATAAGATTAGTTCTTCCAGGTGCTCTCAACCTATACTGAACCCACTTGTTTCACTTACAGGTTCCTCCCAAGTTTCTCACTCATCCTAATGCTTTCATATCGGTCAAACCAAGAGGATTAAGATTTGTTGTTGAGGCTAATTCCTCAATTAGTTTCTAACTTCTGTCAAAACTAAGAACTAAGGATTGGTTGTTGTTGTTCCAGCAACTATGGATTGGTTGTTGTTGTTCCAGCAACAAGAAAAATGGGTTAAGAACATAAGATGAGCAATTTATTGCAATAACAATAGAGACATGCTCACCCCTTCAATCTAAGAGGGGTTGTTTAATTCATGCTCAGAATTACAAAAACAATGGGGGTAAAGGATAGCATGATGTTTGGAACAATCTGGAGGTTAGGGATAACACGATTTCTGCCCAAAAAAGGGTGCAAAATCGTGTATCCCCTTAAACCCTTTGTTCCAGAACTTCTGCAAGTTTTATGGGTGTTTGATCGAGGGTGAATTCGATGCCCAGTTCTTCCTTCCTTCTTCCTATTTACAGGCGTGGATTTTCTTCTTCTCTCTTCTCCCACTTGTTGGAAGGTATGGAGGTTGGGCATGTTGAATTTCAGTTGCCCATATTGCTCCTCGAGATAAGGTAACATGAGAGGCGTGCCGATAGGGTGAATTCTTCAGATCTGCAGATTTTAGAGGACTTTAGGGGAGGATAATAGTTCTTTAATTGCAATATTCTTTTGGGTGTAATGATTATCCCCTCTTTCCCATGCCTAAAGTCTTCTGAATTGCTCAAGTTATAATTGCATAGTTGAAAGTTTTGCAAGTGGTGAAGCTCTGCAAGTGGCTGAGTTTTAAATTCATTCTTCGCTTTTTCTGGTCATCTGTAGATTCCACAGGCTGAGCTTGTGCTGGGCCTGTGGTGAGGCTGTGTGCAATTTTTTTTCCATTCTTCTCTGTAATTGATCATCTCTTCTTGCGAGTGATGTGATGGCATGATGGCTTTCTGGATAAAGGAAAAGGTGGTGAAATCCAGTGGATAACTTGTGATTGGAGGGGGATTCATGGCCTTTCACTGATTCTCCGACAAACAACAGGCTCTCAACATGCTCATGCTGTACCAGAGGCTGTTTCTTCAAATTTCCCAGTAAAATCTCCAAAATCCTTCAAAATGCACCGGGAATCACTAATCATACAGTAAGGGATGGAATTTAAGGGAATATGATGAAATAATGCAAGGCAAGGCATATAATCATGATAAATTGAGAGTAAATACATATAAAATCATGCCTAAAACCATGCACATTTCATGTGCATCAGTCTGCCCATGTTTAGCCAAGTCCTAGGTTGGACCCAAAAGATTGATTCCATCTGATTTAGGAACCCGTTGTGATGTCTTTAATCAGGATAGTCAGGCTGCAAAGTTTATAGAGTCCTAGGATTATTTGACTTAGAGAGATTGAGTTATAAAAGCATTAGTAGAATAAAATAATTTGGTGATAGTGACATTTCATGTCCACTAACTACACTCTCCAATCCCACTTACTCCAATCCCCAATCCCACTTACTCCATTCTTCCATGCTTTCAGATCACGGATTCAAAGGCTGAAAAGATTTGTTAATTCACAAATATAGAGTAATGGGGTTTGTCATAATCAAAACATACTTAAGTGACAAATTAAACGAGTTAGCATTATTATAAACATTTAATAGAATAGCCTTATTCAATTTGAGTAACCTTGTTTAATTAGCTATTAATCTCACACTTAATCATCATCAGATTTACAATAGAACATCAGCTTCCAAACTGAATGCAAGCAAAGGGAAATCATTAGCACGGAAACAACAAAACAGACTACTTCTTGCAAAGTAAATGCAAGCCAATACCATCCATTCCTGCAAATGTCATATAACATAGAAGGTGGTAGATGTGATCAACATCACATTATAAGTAATACCTACAAAATGCATAATGCCATGACTAACCCCGAAAATATCCAAAATTGCATAGTATTCATGACTAAATGAGCAGTTACTATCTAAACTGTTAGAGGGGTTAAATTCTACGCTGCTAAGAAGTTAGTAGGCTACTATCATATATGCTATTGTTATGCTGCACTAAAAATGGCAACACCTACTAATCGGCAATCCTTATTACTTCCCTAGCAGGCTGGACACCAGCTCAACCTTCTGTTTCGCATCCAACTCCCAGAAATACGCCGCAACTTCAGGCTGCCTACCCATCACCATCATCTACTAATCCGAATAAGAATAAATTTTCCTTAATAATCCCAAACCATGATGGGATATGTTTCCACAATAAGTGCCTTTAAAAAAGAAAATCGACCAAAACTAAATTTTAACCTACAAAAACTATACAACGTAATCCATATAAAGTGAGAAAATTTATCTGCTATATTTAGAGTAATCGACTCAAGAGCATTATGGGGCCCAGTCGACATTGGTTGCTAGCCAATAAGGGCCATGTCGACATATCATTTGTCTTTTATTTAATTGATGCCGATTTTATTATTTATAAACTATTATAATTTCGGCTTGGATTTTATTATTATTAGTTGGGTTTAAATTGTGGGCATAAATTTACTTAGTTGGGTTATTTTTGTTTGGGTTTAATTAAGTCTAATATGTTGTTAGGTTGAATTAAAACCTAGTCTAAAAGAAGGTAGAGAATTCGGCCTAGGGTTAAGTTAGGAAGTCAAGTCTAATTTGTCATTGGATTTAAGGTGTTGCCGACTTTAGGTTTAGGGTTTAGTATAAATACTTCTTTTATTTTGCTTATGTCGACTTATGCTTGATATTACTGATAATAAAGTTTGCCTTTGAGGTTTTCTTATTTGATTGAGTGATTCAACCTTGCGAGAGTTATTCTCTTGTTTTACTTTAGGGATTGAGTTTTGCTTATCAAGCTCTTAAGCTTGTGGTGTTTAATTCTTTTCCTTGTATTACTATTCTCTTTGTTGCTTATTCTTTGTTGTTTAGGAGGTGAAGAATAGTTTCACAGAATTCTTGTTGTGATTCTTATTGCTTTGTTGTCTAATCCTTGCTGATTAGGGAGTGGAGGGTGGAATTCACAATTAGTTTGATTTAGATTAAAGATCGGGACAAACAGAATGATTTAGAGGTGATTCTAGGTTGTTGTCGTATCAGTAACAGTTCAAAATTGTAATAAGTGGATTTTTGGTCCCTGTACTGGCCTCCAATTTGAATGTCATCATTGTATTAAAATTTGTATGGATTTTGGTACTTTCGGCCACTGGCCAGGCATCGAGGACACGTGTCAGCATATTATTCGTCCACGTCAAAAAATTGGGCCCCACCGACCGGTTCACCCTAGTCTTGACCCGAATCCTCTAAGAAAACGACCCGTCCCCATTTTGAACGGGTTTGAACCCATTCCAAGCACCCCAAACCATTTAACCATCCAATAACCCATTAACCGTGCCCCAACCTTCCATCTGAGTGTCTAGTTTATAGTTTTCCTCAGATTTAATTTATATTTTTCCTCAGAATTGTTCGTGTCTATCTAGTTTTCTCCTTCTGGTTGCTTGTGGTTGTGTTGAGATTGTTTGCAGGTGTTCGGTTGCCATGGCTACGAGGAAGGTGGCTTAGTTGGTGTTGCAGACGCCGGCAGCGGGTTGAAAGCTGCATTTTTGTCACTGCCCTTACCAGCTCGAAACTTGGTCTGCAGGTTGTGGATGGTGGTGCCCAATCAGAGGAGCGGGGCAATGCTTATGGATTTTGTCGCCATGGCTGGCTTCTGTAGCAGGTGGCGTCTTCTCCAAATCCAATCTGTGGGTCACGCCGAGTGGGCCGTGTTAGAGAATGGTGCACTTCCCTTGTTTCGGCGGGGTCTCCAACCAACGACGGGTCCTGTGGGAGGCAGATCGACGGCCTTTGTGGCTCGTTGCTCTCGCTCCTGCTTCGTCTTCCATGGCGAGTTCGAGCGGCAGATCCGAATCGGGGATGGTGGTTGTTGCCGAAATAGCGATTTTGTGGAAGCTCTGCCATCGGAGCAAGGACGACTTCGTTACTGCCATGTGCTTTGGTCGATGTGGGTAGTCCTCGTGGCGGCGGTGGCCCGTGGCGGTTGCTCCGGCCATTGTCTCTGCGTCATTTTTCTTCTCTTTCTCTGTGAAAGAGATGGACAGAATAAATAAATAAATAAGCATACTTACATGAATATTTAATTAATAAAATATATTATAAATTAAATTGATATTAATATATTCAGATTAACCGTGTTGTTTTATATTAATGGGCAATATGAGGGGCCAGATCTTTTTAAGTGGTTTGGCGGTGTTTGGAATGGGTTCAGACCCATTTGAAACGGGAACGGTTTGTTTTCTCAAATGGTTCGGGTCAAGGCTAGGGCGACCCAGGTTAGTGGGACTCACTTTTCAACGTGAGCGAATAATATGCTAACACGTGTCCTCGATGGTCGGCCGGTGGCCGGAAGTACCAAAATCCATACATTTAGGGTAGTACGACGACCAAAATCTACCAAATTTTAGTACAATGCTGACATTTCAAATTGGAGGCTAGTACAGGGACCAAAAATCCACTTATTCCGTTCAAAATAATAATACTGAACTTTTTGTGCTCCCTATAACCGTAAGTTTGTTTTTTTTTTTTAAGAATCAAATTCAATTTTATTGCAAAAGCAGGTTAAGGAGAACTCTAACAATAAGTACAGATAGAGTCATGTACAAACAAGGCATGGCAGCAGCACTATAGAGCCTTACAATAGAAATGATACAAAAGAAAAGGTTTATCTAGTCACAGCAAACGAGATACACCAAAAAGTATAGAGCCTTTGCAACTCTGCAAATAATGACCGAGGCTTGAGCTTTGCTAAGCCACAAAACCACAATTTAAAATTAGCACAAGCAGCAGTAATAACAGCATCAGGAGTCCGGCAAGTGTGAGTAAAGTGACGAGAATTTCGTTTCCACCATATATGATAGATGTATGCGCACCAGGTAAGGCACAAGATCATAGAATGGATTGTTTTCTTATGCAAGAATCGTTGTGCCCATGAAAATTCATCTTGCCAATTACCAACCGGCCGAGAGACATGACATAAGTGAAGAATAGGGTTCCAAACTTCAGCTGTAAAAGCGCATTCAAAAAAGAGATGGTCCATTGACTCCTCAGGGTAAGAGCAGAAGCGACATGATGCATCAGTAATAACTCCCCAGCTCTGCAGCCTTTTCCGTGTTGCTAATCTATCCAGGATGGCAAGCGAGGAATGAAACTACTAGACCACAATAGCTTAAACCAAGGTACACAGGGTTGCTTGATGCAAATAAACTCCTATGCACTTCTAACTGTGTACAATCCCTAAGAAGTTGAAGTCCAATGATTCTGATCATCATTATTGTATGGTGAAATAGAAGTACTTGTTAAATGCTGCAGATTGGAGATTATCGACAAACGAGATGTAGGCCAGCTCCAACCATGCTGGGAGAAAAGAAAGCTCACCTTAACTTGTAGTGGGATTTTAGAGCTGGGAATAAAAGGGGCAAGAACAAGTGTGGATAGGATTCCAGCAGGGTGCCATGAATTCCACCAGACAAAAGTGCGCTTGCCGTTACCAATAGAGTGAGAAACAACAGTGGTAAAAGAAGATTTTATTTTGAATATCTTGCGCATACTCCAGGAGAAGGCAGCAGGAATTGGTATGCTTGCAATGTGAGTTAAACCATGGCAAGCTTGATTGGAGATGGAGATGGTCCAGATGGAGGCGGTAGGATGGTGGTAAGCAGAGTACAAGCCAAAAACAAAGCAGGCAAAGCAGGCATTGAACAAATCGCAAGAGAAGACAAATATGAAGAATCACCCTAGAAATTAAAAGCAAAATAAATTTTCAGTGTCAGGAGAAATTAAGACATAACTGATAAATTGTTGCATTATATTTCCAACTTAGAAATTTCTCCATATCCACGATACGTTCTTTCCCTTGAACAGCTCCATCTACATATATACGTTCGCATATGCTCTTGCGGACCCGTAACTTAGTTTTATAGAAGCTGGTTTATGTGAGTTACTCAAACAATGCAAAAATAAACAATAACGACAAAAAGAATTGAGAAGAAAAAAACCAACGAATGAACCAAGACCTTGTAAAAGAAAAAAGAGATGTAGAAGAAATAAGTAAGACAATGCATTATCTATGAAGTCTAAGTCACAATTAAATCGATCACCCTAAAAATCAACCACTTCACACGAATGGAATTTGCACCTACCAAATTGCAGCTTCATCCTCGTCCTCACTCGTCAGCTTCAATTCTCACGCAACAACTTGTTTGTTATTTTTCTTATGGCAAACTAATACTTGCCCATGTATATTTATAATGATATATAGGTTGGTAAGTAATCCTAAACAAAATATGTTTAATTGGTAATCCGAATAAGAATAAGTTTTCCTTAGTAATCCCAAACCATGATGGGATATGTTTCCACAATAAGTGCCTTTAAAAAAAAATCGACCAAAACTGAATCTTTACCTACAAAAACTATACAACATAATCCATATAAAGTGAGAAAATTTATCTGCTATCTTTAGAGTAATCAACTCAAGAGCATTATGGGGCCCAGTCGACATTGGTTGCTAGCCAATAAGGACCATGTCGACATATCATTTGTCTTTTATTTAATTGATGCCGATTTTATTATTTATAAACTATTATAATTTCGGCTTGGATTTTATTATTATTAGTTGGGTTTAAATTGTGGGCTTTAATTTACTTAGTTGGGTTATTTTTGTTTGGGTTTAATTAAGTCCAATATGTTGTTGGGTTGAATTAAAACCTAGTCTAAAAAACGGTAGAGAATTCGGCCTAGGGTTAAGTTAGGAAGTCAAGTCCAATTTGTCATTGGACTTAGGGTGTTGCCGACTTTAGGTTTAGGGTTTAGTATAAATACTTCTTTTATTTTGCTTATGTCGACTTATGCTCGATATTACTGATAATAAAGTTTGCCTTTGAGGTTTTCTTATTTGATTGAGTGATTCAATCTTGGGAGAGTGATTTTCTTGTTTTACTTTAGGGATTGAGTTTTACTTATCAAGTTCTTAAGCTTGTGGTGTTTAATTCTTTTCCTTGTATTACTAATCTCTTTATTGCCTATTCCTTGCTGTTTAGGAGGTGAAGAATAGTTTCACAGAATTCTTGTTGTGATTCTTGCTGCTTTGTTGTCTAATCCTTACTGATTAGGGGGTGGAGGGTGAAATTCACAATTAGTTTGATTGAGATTGAAAATTGGGACAAACAGATTGATTTGGAGGTAATTTTAGCGGTGATTCTAGGTTGTTGTCGTATAACTAGTTCAAAATAATAATACCAAACTTTTTGTGCGCCGCATAACCATAAGTTTGTTTTTTTTAAGAATCAAATTCAATTTCATTGCAAAAGCAGGTTAGGGAGACCCCTAACAATAAGTACACAATAGAGTCATGTACAAACAAGGCATGGCAGCAGCACCATAGAGCTGGAACTGATACAAAATAAACGGTTTATCTAGTCACAACAAAAAGTATAAAGCCTTTGCAACTTTGCAGACAATGACCGAGGCTTGAGCTTTGTTAAGTCACAAAACCACAATTTAACATTAGCACAAGTAGCGGTAATAACAGCATCTGGAGTCCGGAGAGTGTGAGTAAAGTGACGAGAATTTCTTTTGGAATAAAGTGTTTTTTTATCCTTGTATTAAACCTCAAAGTTGGAAGTCATCCCTCTAATAGATTTTGGCTTATTTTCACCTCTCTATTTGTGAATTTGTTTTATTTTCATCCTTGTGTTCGCCTTTTTGGCCTATTTAGAGGGATGAAAACAAGCAAAAACCCATGGACAGAGGGATGAAAACAGACCAAAACCAATTCAAGGATGACTTTCAACTTTATGGTCTAACACAAGGATGAAAAAACGCTTTAATCCAATTTCTTTTCCACCATGTATGATAGATGCATGCGCACCAGGTAAGGCGCAAGATCATAGAATAGATTGATTTCTTCTGCAAGAATCACTGTGCTCATGAAAATTCATCCTGCTAATTACCAACCGGCCGAGAGACATGACGTAAGTGAAGAAGACGGTACCAAACTTCAGCTGTAAAAGGGCATTCAAAAAAGTGATGGTCCATTGACTCCTCAGGGTAAGAGTAGAAGAGACATGATGCATCAGTAATAACTCCCTAGTTCTGCAGTCTTTTACGTGTTGTTAATCTTTCCAGGATGGCAAGCCAGGAAATGAAGCTATGTTTTGGTATGAAACTACTAGACCACAATAGCTTAAACCAAGGTACACGGGGTTCTTGATGCGAATAAACTCCTATGCACTTCTAACCGTGTACAATCCCTTAGAAGTTGAAGTCCAATGAATCTGATCATCATTATTGGATGGTGAAATCGAAGTAGCTGCTAAATGCTGCAGATTGGATATTATCGACAAACGAGATGTAGGCCAGATCCAACCATGTTGGGAGATAAGAAAGCTCACCGTAACTTGTAGTGGGATTTTAGAGCTGGGAATAAAAGGGGCAAGAACAAGTGTCGATAAGATTCCAGCAGGGTGCCATGAATTCCACCAGACAAAAGTGCGCTTGCCGTTACCAATAGAGTGAGAAACAGCAGTGGTAAAAGAAGATCTTATTTTGAATATCCTGCACATACTCTAGGAGAAGGCAGCAGGAATTGGTATGCTCTAGACACTTCGTCCTTTAAAGACATAAGCTGAAACTCAAGCCACCCATAATGAGCCAGCACAGAGTAATAAATTGCACAGATATCTGACAATGCAAGCTTGATTCCATTCTTTAATTTTCTTTATTCCAAGACCTCCTTCTTGTTTAGGGAGTGTGAGATCAGAGCATGCAACCTTAGCCTTACGCACTCTAGTCGAGGTTACAAACCAAAAGAAAGAGCAGCATAGTCTTTCAACCTCTTTAAGTACTTTGGAGGGCAGAACAAATGTACTAGTCCAGTAATTTTGAATACTGAAAAGCACAGAGAACCAATCTTAAAGCTACAGATTTGGGTGAATCATATTGCAGCATGATCCGAAACTCCGACCAAAAAGACTTCACTTTTTGCTAGATTAAACTTGAGGCCAGAGAGAAGATAGAACTCCTTAAAGGTGCGAGTTACAGTGGCAGTTTTAATCTAACATCAGAGAAAACCATGAGATCATCGGCAACACAGAGATGGGTGAGCTTGACCTTGGAACATTTTGGGTGATAAGGTAATGCCCATAACCATAAGTTGACAATCTCCATGTAAACTTTAACCTTGCTTATAATGTTATTCATCACTTTAACATGGATTCCGATGTCTAACGTCCTCCCATCCTATAATTTATATTATGATCATTATACCGAGTGTTCTGAATCCTCATTTGGACAATGAACTTGGGTTGCGAGCAATGTTAAGACTTAAGAGGGTGAAAGGAATAAATCAACTAAAAACAACGATAAGACAAGAAGAATAGGATCATGGAAACAAAGTAGATCCCACAATTGATCTTGTGTTTTTGATACAACAGAAACAACTACAACAGACTGAAATGATTTTCGCTAAAGGGAACTAACAGCAGAGTGAAATAATTCACTCGCGACAACTACAACAGTATCGGGCCACAGTCACTAATGATTTTCTTCACCTGTGCAGAGCACATGCACAATTTTCACTCCCTACGTCAGCTGCAATGCAAGGAGGCTGGACTTTTCCGTCCTGGTACCAAGTTGAACGCTTTTCGATTAACTCATTCAAGAAATCGTCCAGCTTGTCAACGGTAACATTGGGCATCACCACTACATGTGCAATGTTTCCCTGGCAAGCTAGCTGCCATCGACGAACAAATCCCTCGTCCAGAGGCCGCTCAAATACAACTGTGCTGCTAAGTTCATTCAACATGGCCCCAATTCCAGCATCACGTAAGCGGTCTTTCAAGTAATGCGCATTTCTGAGACACTTTTGCACTTCTTTCTGAAACCCTTTGTAACCTTTCCTGTTGAGGGTGTACCACAGGAATATAGGGGCATGTCCATTGCGGCTTCCCATGATTGTGGCATCCCTTGAAGCAAGGTACTCCACATTCCTTGATAGGACATTGATGTGCTCCATCCTTGTGATTTGCACGCCACATGGCATTGGACATCCAACAAACTTATGGCCAGAAACACTGACACTTCCAATGGGCTTTTTGAAACTTACTTTGGGTGCCTGTGCACAGCCAAGAAGGATGATAGGTCAAGAACACATACAAAGACAACAACGATAATGAATAACATGGTTTAGCAATAGGAGAATTTATTAAAAAAAAATTGCTTGGCAGCTTCATGGTAGATAACAAAGAGGAGATGCAATATAACTAGCAAAATAGAATATAGACCAGCTCTTTTTCTTAAGAGGTGACGGAAATGAACAGAGGACCAAACGATATGGTGCTTTACTGTGAGGTCCTCACAATCCAGCAGTGAAAAAGTGTCATCTAAAATCCATATAATGAGTTCGTCCCTGAGAGACTCCACATCTTTGGTGGTAAAGACCACATACTCGCCTATAGATAATTTGTACCCTTCCACTTTGGCCTCCACTGCCTGGACTCCATCCAAATGGCCCCACATGGGTTCCCATCTCTTATGAACATGCTAATTCTGCCACAACAACCATATATGAACGGCAGGTACCAATACCACAAACCATTTTGGACCTTCAGAAAGATTGTATTCATCCGTATTATGAGATCTGGATTTACATATAGCGGCTCTAATTTTCATATTTTTGGAGAGTTGGGGTGATCCTTGATAAGCTACGCGGAAGATTCCAAATTACTCCAATGCTTTACTGCTTATGGTAAAGCATGGACTGATATCCCAAATGAAACGTCCCCTGATCCAATTGCTGATTCAAAAGGTAGCATGGAATGCCTTGCTCATGATAAAGAACATTCTTATTTTTTTTTTCCGGCCTAAATAGCACACTTTGAATAAAATTCGTTTCAATCCCATGTTTTAAACCATTCCCATGTCCAGGTGAAGTAAGTTGAAGATTGAGTGACTTACACGTTTGACAAAGGGCATCATAAGTCCGAATAAAGCTCCATCACAATGGATGTAGAATCGATCATGGGTGAATCCAGTTTCTTCCAGAGTTTGTATGACAAGATCAAGGTCATCCACTGCTCCTTTGACAGTAGTGCCTGAACTCATAAGGTGCAATGAAACGGAAGAGTAATAAGTGGGCGCGCAGAAGGATAAAACAGGTAGGTAGGTGATGGGGAAAGATATGAGAATAAAGAGTGAGAGAGAAAAACCTATATTAACATTGATGATGGCGGGTTTGTCTTTGTTAGACAGGAGTTTAAGCTTGAAATCGGCACAGTCAATCTCACCGGAGACCAGGCAGTCAATCTTGACACAGTCCATTCTGTACATGCGAGCTGCTTTGAAGACGGAATAATGTGATTCTCTTGATGCGTACAGAATACCATCAGGGAACACTTCCCTGCCAACAAGGATGCCGTGAAGATTGCCCTCGGTGCCACAGTTAGTAATGTAACCCCAGTACTGATCTTTCTCAATCTCCCAGAGGCGGGCAAACCAATCAAGAACACCCACTTCGAACTGCCTAGAATGCACCCCGTAGTTGCTCTCGATGAAGGGATCCCCGAGATTGTTGATGGAGAAATGTTGCAACTGCCCCAAGGCACCGTAGTCGAAGTCCAAGTTATAAGGATAACCTGTGTAGGAGAAGAGGAGATCATGTCATTTTCATTGTCGTAATTTTATCTATTTTGATAAATCAAATAAAAAAATGATACATACAAAATAAAATAAAATAAAATATTTAAATTAAAAATTAAAGGCAAAGAAAGAAAGAATATACTAGAGGGAGGGAGCGAGGGGGAGAGAGAGAGAGAGAGAGAGAGAGAGAAGGAATGCATGCCTAAATGATGCTTGGTGCGGTCAGTGAGGGTTTTGCGGTAGCGAGCCAAGACGCTGGCCATGTAAGCGTCCTTGTCGCCGGTGTCTTCGTCGTTGGCCTCGGGCTCCGTGACCTCAAGGCTGGTGGTGTGCACGTTCTTCCCCAACACGATCTCTCTCTCTTCCGCCTCCACCTCCACCTCCACCTCCACCTCCACCTCCACCACGGGGGGCAGAGGCTCCGCCTCCACCTCCACCTTCAACTCCTCTTCCACCAACTTCGAGAATCCGTTGGCGAGCGCCTCAACCTCCATTTCGCTTCGCTTCGATCTACTACCGGATCAGATCTGATATTACTTACTCCTCCTTGTTCTTATTGTACTAAAACAGTGAAAAGAGGGAAGATAGGGACTGGGGCTGGGGTATTGGGGATTTAAGCTGACGTTAAGCCAGAGCTGATGGGAGAGCGAGCGAGGAGCGAGGAGCGAGGAGGAGGAGGAGGAGGAGAGAAACAAACACACCAGACACACAGCCAGGGAGGGAGGTAGAGTAGGCGGCTGCTTGGCTCTTCCTCCATTAAATACACACAATTTATTTCTTTTTTTATTTATATATCGTCACACTTTCTTTACAATACTACTTTCTATTATTATTAAAAAACCAACAATTTATTTGTTACAAATAAATTATGTGGATGTCCTGTTACCATCCACTAAAATTTATTTTTACCATACTCGAATTTATTCCGGTAAATATTTTATCCATATACCTAAATTTTAATTGGAATCTTCTCTTTTAGCTAATTATCCTCCATAATCCCATTTATCCTAATCATGGGCGGATATAGGGGGAGCAAGCAGGGGCCGAGGCCCCTTTAGGATTTGATTTTATCTAACTATGGTAATAATTTGTACCAAAACAGTTTGTAGTTCAGTGGTTACTTATTTTGGAAATAGGCGTGTGCTAGTCGTGAGTTTGAACCCCATCTAACCTATTTTGGCATTTTTTCCCCTAAAAAACTAATTACACCTCAAAGTATGTATATTTGGCCCTCCCTAGAAATTATGAAGCTAAATTTGGCTCTCCCTAAAAAAAATTTCAAGATCCGCTCCTGATTCTATTCTTAATATCATATTCCTTTACCTAACTTTTATTTGTCCTAATCTTAATATTATCTCCCTTTAACTAACATCTATTTGATTTTATCCTTTTATATTATTCATACTTATTTGTTTTTATCTTCTCATTTCTTTTTTTTTTTTGTCAGCAAGGATAGGTATTTCATTAATTCAAATATGAGTACATAACAGCCCATACGGGTAAATACAAATCCAAATACAACTTAAGTAGAACTGGCCAGATACATTGGCCCAAAACATAAGATGCATACCTAAGGAAATGATAAATATGACTTAGGAGGAACAGATAAACATCACTTAGGACAAAGACTTCGAATAGTAACTCAAAGTTCAATTTTAGGCCAATAATATTGGACCTAATCAACATGAGAAAAGTGGGTGATATAATACTGGTTAATACCAGCACAATCCCCAAATTCCATGAAATTGTCTTAATACCTTTCACAATCGGCATTTGATCTTTGATGCAGACAAATTTCGATGTCTTATTCCTAAGCCAAATTTCCACAAACCACTCCTTTTTCAAAACCGGGTCTGGCTTGATGTAGGTACAGCCACCACCATCGTCGTCCCCGTCAATGTCACCGCCACCACCAAATTCCACAGCTTGCAGTAGGAACTGTAGTGCAAGCACAATCCAAACTGGACTACCATTACCACCTTCACCGTCACCGTCGTCACTGCCGCTGCCATCACCGGCAATCACACCTCTACCGATGCAACTCTTGCTTCGGAACTCCATACGAAACAGCAAACACACCACCTCAAGCAAAGCTTGAGAACTCTAATAAACTTGATGAAATTTGGGTCAAAGGGACCCTGTACCTGGTTGAATCCGGTACTGGACAAATAGATTCAGAAGATCCCGATCGATCTCAATTGAACCTACTGATTTTAAATGAAAGAAGTTGATACCTCGCTCGGCTTGGCATTGCGTCGAACACTTGGAGTGCACAACCGGCTGCATCCAATACATTCCTTGCATATGCTCCTTGCCACCAGCTGCGTGCACAAGCAATTATAGTAGCGTGGATTAACAGATTATATTAGGTGGAGGGGCATTAGAGTGGAAGAGAGGGTGACAAAAGAATTCAGAAGAAAGTATGAAGGGGGGGAAAGTATAAACTTGAGTTTGATGAAGCTAAAGGTTAATGTTGGGGCTCACATCATAAGTTTGTAATGGTTATGGGCTTATGGTAGTTGTTGTGGGTGTGAGAATCATTAGATTTGAAGGAGAAAAGGAAGGAAGGAGACGATGAACAATGCTGCAGTTGAGAGCATTTTGAAATTTCAAAACTAGTCGTTATTATCTTCTCATTTCTAACTACATACCCCTTCACTCTTCACATTTATATACTTTTGATATCTTACCATAAACTCCCCTTCTTCTCATTTTTATACACCTTTCTTCCAATCTCCTTCTCCATATTTTATATTATTATTAAAGGTGTATTACCTCCCACAAAGTTGTATTATTACCTTGATTAACTTTGATCATGTTTGTATTATTCCATCAAATAATGAATTTCTCCCACAATTTTATAACACGTTATCAGTACGAGTCTCTAGCTATGTAACAGCCCAGGTAAAATTTTTCGTTTTTACCGCGACCGTAATTCTTTTGCATAGTGATTTACCGTGAGGAATTAACCTTTGGTAATTATTTCATGGTAAACCGAGCATCGGATTCCAATTCCGAGTCTCAATTCATACCCCGGACATTTTTACGGAATTTCCGGGACAAGTTGGAATTTTCCGGATTGGTAAAAGCGCGAAAAGACGAATATGCCCCTAGGTTAAATTTAAACCCAAAGGAAACAAGAAGGGCAAATAAGTCTTTTAATGGATCAGATTTTTCTGCAATCATGCACGCACAGAAAACCTCTATAATTCTTCAATAATTGGCAGATTTTTCTCCACCTTGTCTGCCAAATTCTGCAATCATGCCGTCTCTTCCTCTCCACGTCGCGCCGCCACCGAGCTTATCCGTCCTCGCGTGCAGTCCGGTTCCGCCGTGGTGAGTTGACCCGTCGGTTGTGAGCTGGACTGAAGGCCTGATTGGGTATGATTGCGTGGGCTATAGTGTTGGCCCAGGTCTTGTACCGGGTCGAACCTAACGGGCCTGCTCATGGACCTTATGTGGGCTGGCCAATTTTTTTTACATTGTTATATTTATGGCCAGAATTATACTAATGGAATTATAGTTATAGTAGTTATAACGTTAGTAATTATATAATTACATGAACATTTATACTCCGAAGGTATATATGCAATAATAATAATAAAAATAATAGCAAACATGCAGTACAATATATTATAATACGTATATATATATATATATATATATATATATATATACCGAGGACATAAATTGGGTATAAATAATAATGTTAGAACGGTTCTATAAACGAGTTACGGAAATAGACAACAATATGCTATATGGACCGTGGAGTATATCCCCAAATAATATTTTGCACATATATAATGGATATATAATTTAAAAATATAAATTATGGTATAATAGTACCATACCAGTTAAATACATGCATATCATTTTGTTGTGCATTTATGTGATTATATGTTATTACATCTAGGTGAAGAGAACGTGAACGAGAACTTGGAACCCGAGGGCGAAATTCCCGAGGAATTTATCAACTAAGGTGAGGACAAGTAATTGTTAATATTCAGCCCGTTATACTGAGTTATGGTTTCATGATGTTTTTGTAAGTTTCCGGACATGCAATTGACACTCAAAAGCAAGCAAAATATGCAGCGGAAAAACCAGAAACAACACAGGAACACATGTGAAGCGTATAAACCGAATAACAAAAATTCCGTACCTGAAAGGTTAGGATCTTCCACCTAACTGAAGTGCCGGAATCAGCAAGAGCAAGACAAGGTATCCCGCCCCTCTACGGTATCCACACGAACCGTGATCAAGCCAGAATCATCACACGATCTCCAACTTCGAGCTCTCCCGAACTGGTGTGCTAGCAACAGATTTTCGGGAGGATGAGTTTGTGGTGTTTCTCTTCTTTCTCAAAGAAGGTGATGTGTGTATAATCTTTCAAGCTCTCAAGAACACTCTCAAGAACCAAAACTCAGTGAATGGCATGAAGGAGAGGAAGTAATCAGATCACTCCAATCCACACATCAAAAGCTAATGGAGATAGTGGAGGTCATAGCCAACACATTGGCTCATTACCCACCACAATTATGTCTATACATAATAATGTCTCCACTAAACCTTATCAACATACACAGCACCTAAAGTGGCTCAATAATGCTGACAATTAGTGAACCAACCAGCCCAAAACGACCCTGGTCCAAGCACGGTCCGACCACAAACCGGTCCAACCACGGTCCAACCACATGCTCGAATCAACGGTTCTATGTGTGTGACCTTGTAGGCACTTGTAACGTCCGGCAATAATTGTAAAATCTCATTTTACAATTATAAGCAAAGAGCGGCGTCTAGCAACACATCATTGCTACCCGAACGACAAGATCAGTACTGATTCAAAATGCCTCGCAAACATGTCATCGTCCCTTCGTCCCATTATCAAGATTAAACCGAGACATGGAATATGTCAATCTCGTATATGTTTAATCTCGGTTTCTTGATCCTCGAGTTAACTGTGTAAAACGGATACCAATGATATCACCATATCATAATCCGAGCACGGCCGTGCATTTATAGTTCAACTCTATCAAGAAAACATCCGATAATATACCCGTTATATGGGTTGGACGAATCCCCTCTGGATTATACAAAACCCACTACACACTTATCATATACCCAATGATTACCCTTAAGTCCACCCAGTTGCGAATGACTAGGAATAATATCAAAGTATATGACTCACATGTTGGGAACCTTGACGATCTCAGGTCTAAGGACAATACATAAAAGAATCGCTATCGACAAACATAAAACGCTCCATGTAGCATTCTTATGTGGGTCGGTCCAGTCCACAAGTTCTCTAACTTGTACCCGTATGTAGAATTCATATCACATATAAATTCTCAACATACGCTAGTCTTAACTTATTATTACAACCCATCCATAATAATAATTGACTAGGGACATTTAAGAATATATAAATATTCTAGGGTTATAAATATGTGCAAGCGTTTATCTCATAAACGATATTTATTGGAATAACCTTAATGTATATACACGACTATATACGATCATCCATTAATTGGCTTTTGGGCATATTACTAACAGTTTTGTCGTGTGTGCCCTGTTGTGAATAAATTTGTGACTGTGAATTATTGATTGGATGTGTACTGTGTTGTTATACTTGTTGTTGTTGCTGTATGATGTGGGAACCGGGTGTACTAGAGTTGTGATTAAGATTATTCTGACGAGTTGAGAGAGCCTACTCGGGATAGGTTATGAGAACTTAAATGTCTGTGAGTAATAATAACGGTATCACCTAGACAGTTAGATAGTCACAGTTAAGTGTTGGCACGGCCAGATGGTAGTCACCTTGAGAATTGTGTTGTGATCTGATTATAGAAGGGAGGACTGCGGGACTCCCGGCCGAGGACTGCGGGACTCGGTTTTTGTGATATTTGTGATTTGTGATGTTATGGTTTCACGGGGAGCACCCTGGGGTTAGCTAACCTGGCTACCAGGCACGGCCAACATTTAATTTGTGATAGGGGCCCTGTTGATAAAATCCGGACTAGTCTAACAGGTTAGATGTTGGGAAAGATAACCAAGAAGCGTAGATTCAGGTTAAAGTTATTTCTCTGTGTTGTCTTGATTGTTCATGGTAACTTGGTTATAATGGAGGCTTGTATATTAATTATTGCTTGTGGATTTTACCCGGTGAGTACTTCGACTCACCCCTCACTACGTGACTCGGTCACGTAGATTGATTTATTTTAGTACAGGATCATGCCAGGCAAGCTGCGGCGTACCCTCTGCCAGACCCGGATCCATACTCAGCCGCATCTTTCACTTGTGGGGTGCTGTTGTTATTTTCAAGACTTCCGCTGCTGTTGTGTGTTTCTTGTTTTTGTTGGTGGATGCTGTTGAGACTGCTATTTGTAATAATTGTCCCCGTGTTCGGGTGACGTGTGTGTGTGGTTTGTCATATTACCTTGTGTTTGGATTTGACTCTGTTGAAAATTCTGGATGTTATCTCAGTAATAATAATAGGACCCCGTGTTTATCGTGCTTACTGGTAAATACGGGTCAGGTTGTTTCATTTTGGTAGCGGAGCGGGCAGTCGGTCTTTTGATGATTGTTGTGCTTGATTGCTGTGCATAGCTCGCTCCACATGATTAACATATTACATGCATTTCATATAGGTACCGCGACATGGATCTGGTTGAGGGACACCAGCCTGCTGAACAGATGCACTTGGATGGAGACCAAGTGTCGGTTGACCAACCGCCTCAAGCTGGAGGTGGGCAACCAGAGTATGGTGGAGCCCAGGGAATGCCACCTATGCTACCTATGGAGATGATGCAGATGATGATGCAAATTCTCCACAACCAAACCGTCCGCAACGAGGGACCGATCGATGATCCGGTCTACACCAAGCTAACCAAACTTGGAGCTGAAAACTTCTCGGGAGCTACAGATCCTCGTGTTGCAGATGAGTGGTTACGCCAGACCACCAGGGTTATGTACAAACTGAGATGCACAGATGATCGTTGGGCGAACTACGTCGCATCTCTCTTTAGGGAAACAGCTACTGACTGGTGGGAATCCGTCACACAGGACATGCCAAAGCCCGTAGTGATGCCATGGGCAGAATTCACGGAGATGTTCAGAGATAAGTACATCACTGACCAGTTCCGAGAGCGCATGCAGTATGAGTTCCTGGAGCTGCGACAGAACAACATGACCGTGACAGAATATGAGGAGAAGTTTAACCGCCTGCCCATGTACGTGGAAAATCTTGTGGCTACCGTGGAAGCCAAGTGTCAGCATTTTTGGAGAGGACTACATCCCGACATCAGAGCAATTATGGGGTGTAAGGAGTATTTTGAATACCAGGCTATGGTGAAAGATGCCCAGAAGGCTAAAGGAACCTGGCTAAACCAACAGGCAGTTCGTCGAGCAGCCCAAAAGAGGGCAGCCACAACAAATCCTATGAACCAGAACAAGAGGACCGCCAGTGCACCAGTAGTCGGACGAGGCCAGAACTCGTCAGGGACATATGGACGAGGATGGAACAACAACCGCAGAGCTTCCACCGGGGGATGGACCGGGACCAGCGGAACCACCTCTGGTGACAATCGTACTAGAGCTCCTTTGTCCACAATTAGATGCTTCGAATGCAACGAGTTGTGGCACTATCGTTTTGCATGCCCGAAGCTTGGGAGGGCTGGGAATCCAACCCCAACACAGACCGTTCCAGCCTCCGTGGCTAGTGTACCGAGTGGACTTGAAGGTTTCGGACAAGGCCGTGGACGAGGAAACTCTGCTGCACAGACACAGTCTGCAACCAATCAGAGTGTAGCGGTCCCTAGAGCCTTTGTGATCACTGCAGAGGATGATCCTGATGCTGCCCAAGTGATTGCAGGTACCTTTACAGTTTATGATAATGTTGCATATACTTTAGTAGATCTTGGAGCCACACATTCTTTCATAGCTCAGAACTTCGCCATGCAACAAAACTGTGAGGATGAGAAGCTAGAACACCCGATGAGGGTTAGATTACCTGCAGGCATTATAGTAAGGTTAGACCGTGTGTGTAAGGACGTACCCTTAGTATACGGCAAAGAAACCTTTCCTGCCCAACTTATTGTCATGAGTATGGGAGGTTTTGATATAATCTTGGGCATGGATTGGTTGTCGAAGTACCGAGCAATGGTGGATTGCCGAGCTAAGCAAGTGACACTGACATCCACCGGAGATCGACCAATTGTCTTGACTGGTATAGGAGAGCTGCGACCACATGCAGTATCTCTGCTACTCAGGATTTCAGAATGAAGCAAAATGGCCTGAATGCCTTATTGACCCATGTCTCGGGCGAAGAAACCCGGGATCTGACTCCCAAAGACATATTAGTAGTAAAGGAGTTTCCCGATGTGTTTCCAGAAGATCTACCGAGATTGCCACCTGGCAGGGAGGTGGAGTACACTATCGACCTAGTACTTGAAGTTACCCCCATCTCTATGGCACCTTATCGGATGGCACCAACAGAACTACAGGAGCTGAGGAAACAGTCAGATGATCTTCTTGAGAAAGGTTTCATTAGACCAGTACCTCAACTTGGGGTGCACCGGTGTTGTTCGTAAAGAAGAAAGATGGTAGCATGCGGATATGTGTGGATTATCGACAACTGAATAAGGTGACAATCAAGAACAACTATCCCTTGCCAAGGATTGATGACCTTTTCGACCAGCTACAGGGAGCTACGGTGTTTTCCAAAATCGATCTCAGGTTACCATCAGATCAAGATTGCGGAGAAGGACATACCAAAGACTGCATTCCGCACCCGATATGGCCACTTCGAGTTCACAGTGGTACCCTTCAGGTTAACCAATGCACCAGCAGTGTTCATGTGCTTGATGCACTTGGTCTTGAAGGAATTCCTTGACAAGTTTGTTGTAGTTTTCATCGATGACATCCTTATCTACTCGAAGGACAAGAAAGAACATGAGGAGCACCTGAGGATAGTTCTTCAAAGGCTACGGGAGAAGAAACTGTATGTCAAGTTCAGCAAGTGTGAATTCTGGCTTGGAGAAGTTTCCTTCCTCGGACATGTAGTAAGAGGAGATGGGATTAAGGTGGATCCTGCCAAAATTAAAGTTGTTCTGGAGTGGGAGCCTCCTAAGAATGTATTCGAAGTTAGAAGTTTTCTTGGCCTTGCAGGATACTATCGGAGGTTCATTGAAGGATTTTCCTTGATAGCCAGTCCCATGACGAAGCTATTAAGGAAAGAACAACCCTTCACTTGGAGTCTCGAATGTCAGAAGAGCTTCGAAGAGTTGAAAAAGAAGCTAACCACAGCACCAGTGTTAGCAGTACCCAAGCCAGGAGTGGAGTACGTGCTGTTCTGCGATGCTTCTGGTCATAGGTTAGGAGCGGTGCTTATGCAAGAAGGTCGGGTGATTGCATATGCCTCCAGGTAACTAAGGCCTCATGAAAAGAATTACCCGACACATGATCTGGAGATGGCAGTTGTGATTCTGGCGTTGAAGATTTGGAGACACTACTTGTTTGGAGAGAAGTGTCAGATCTTCACCGACCACAAAAGTCTCAAGTACATCATGACTCAAAAAGAGCTCAACTTACGACAAAGATGTTGGGTTGAGCTACTGAATGATTATGACTGTACTATCGAGTACCACCCTGGAAAGGCTAATGTAGTAGCTGATGCCTTGAGCCGGAGACAACCGGACGAAGCCTCCACTACTTACTAGATGTCCGCACTCATCGAGTTAAGGAAGTTGGGAGCTGACCTGACAATTGATGATACAGGGGCCTTGATAGCTCACATGAATGTCAAGTCCAATCTAAGGGGGTGGATTGTGGAATTACAAGATGGAGATTCAGACCTTGTCAAGCTAAAAGAAGGAGTACGTAGCGGCAAAGAATATAAGTTCCGTATAGCAGAAGATGGAGCGTTGATGATTGGGAAATGGCTTTGTGTACCCAAAGTCAGAGACCTGCGTAATTAGATTCTGGAAGAAGGACATATGACCCTGTATGCTATGCATCCAGGAAGTACCAAGATGTATCAGAATCTGAGGAGCCATTATTGGTGGCCTCGTATGAAGAATGATGTGGCAGAAAATGTTGCGAGATGCATCACCTGTCAACAAGTGAAACCGGAACACCAAGCACCAGCCGGGAAGATGAGATCTCTCACAATACCAGAATGGAAGTGGGAGATGATCACGATGGACTTCGTGATAGGGTTACCAATGACTCAAAGGAAGCATGATGCCATTTGGGTCATTGTCGACCGTTTGACCAAGACTGCTCATTTTCTTCCAATACGCCAGACCGATACCATGGACACTTTGGCGAGAAAATATGTTGCTGAGATTGTGAGACTGCATGGTATACCCAATTTTATAGTGTCCGATCGAGATCCGAGGTTTACCTCTCGATTTTGGAAGAGTCTACAAGAAGCGCTCGGTACCAAACTGAGCTTCAGTACTGCTTTCCATCCGCAGACGGACGGACAATCTGAAAGGACTATTCAGACTCTAGAAGGTATGCTCAGAGCTTGTGCACTCAACTTTAGTGGAAGCTGGGACAAGTATTTACCATTGGTGGAGTTTGCATGCAATAATGGTTACCATTCTAGTATTGGTATGCCGCCCTTTGAAGCTCTATACGGAAGGAAGTGTAGAAGTCCGGTTTGCTGGGATGAAGAAGGACTGCGATTGATCGTTGGTCTGGATTTGGTCAAACAAACAGTTGATAAAATCCAGACAGTTAAACAATGCATGAGAGCCGCACAGGATAGACAAAAGAGTTATGCAGACAAACACCGACGAGAGATGGAGTATCAAGTTGGTGAAAAAGTTTTCCTCCGAGTTGCGCCATGCAAAGGTGTAATCAGGTTTGGGAGGAAAGGAAAGTTAAGCCCCAGATATATTGGACCTTATGAGATTGTGGAAAGAGTCGGACCTTTGGCATACAAATTGGCATTACCTGAAGAGTTGTCACGCATTCATAACGTATTCCACGTCTCGATGTTAAGGAGGTACCGGTCCGATCCAAGTCATATAGTGACACCGACAGAAGTTGAGGTAGCAGAGGATCTGACGTATACAGAAGTGCCAGAAAAGATCCTTGCACGTGAAGTACGACAGTTAAGGAAACGCACCATTCCCATGGTAAAAGTCAAGTGGAGTAAGCATTCAGCTAACGAATCCACATGGGAAGTTGAAGAGCACATGCGAGCGCAGTACCCGCATCTCTTTGAGGAACCGGGATCGAATTTTGGGGACAAAATTCCTTAAGGGGGGAAGGCTGTAACAGCCCAGGTAAAATTTTTCGTTTTTACCGCGACCGTAATTCTTTTGCATAGTGATTTACCGTGAGGAATTAACCTTTGGTAATTATTTCATGGTAAACCGAGCATCGGATTCCAATTCCGAGTCTCAATTCATACCCAGGACATTTTTACGAAATTTCCGGGACAAGTTGGAATTTTCCGGATTGGTAAAAGCGCGAAAAGACGAATATGCCCCTAGGTTAAATTTAAACCCAAAGGAAACAAGAAGGGCAAATAAGTCTTTTAATGGATCAGATTTTTCTACAATCATGCACGCACAGGAAACCTCTACAATTTTTCAATAATTGGCAGATTTTTCTCCACCTTGTCTGCCAAAATCTTTTGTCTCTTCCTTTCTTTGGTGATATATAAAAAAAATTCTGCTCCCTGCAATCCACAAGTTAGCCACCAGCAATCCAGCCAGAAACCACCTTATTACCCTGTCCAAATTCGCAACATTCAGTTTCCATAAGCATAAACATATATACTTATATTAAAAAAAATTAAAAATTAAACAACCCATGTTGCCTAAACGACGTCACACCGGCCTCCTTACCCTCACCGCCGCCGCACCACCGACCGCCACCACCGCGCGCAGCGCCTCCCGTTTCCCCTTCTCCTTCTCGCGCCTCCAACACCACCACAAAACCTGCACACGCCGCCGCCAGCAACCCCTTCTCCTCCACTCTCTCCTTGCCGTGCCTTCACCCGACGATGGAGCCGAGCTCAAGTTTGACACCGGATCGCTCACCTCGCCTCCGCTCGCCTGCTCACCGCCGTCCCCACGGACAGTAACCAGCGCCGTCTCTGTCCTCTCCACGTCGCGCCGCCACCGAGCTTATCCGTCCTCGCGTGCAGTCCGGTTCCGCCGTGGTGAGTTGACCCGTCGGTTGTGAGCTGGACTGAAGGCCTGACTGGGTCTGATTGCGTGGGCTGTAGTGTTGGCCCAGGTCTTGTACCGAGTCGAACCTAACGGGCCTGCTCATGGACCTCATGTGGGCTGACCAATTTTTTTTACATTGTTATATTTATGGCCAGAATTATACTAATGGAATTATAGTTACAGTAGTTATAACGTTAGTAATTATATAATTACATGAACATTTATACTCTGAAGGTATATATGCAATAATAATAATAATAATAATAGCAAACATGCGGTACAATATATTATAATACATATATATATATATATATACCGAGGACATAAATTGGGTATAAATAATAATGTTAGAACGGTTCTATAAACGAGTTACGAAAATAGACAACAATATGCTATATGGACCGTGGAGTATATCCCCAAATAATATTTTGCACATATATAATGGATCTATAATTTAAAAATATAAATTATGGTATAATAGTACCATACCAGTTAAATACATGCATATCATTTTGTTGTGCATTTATGTGATTATATGTTATTACATCTAGGTGAAGAGAATGTGAACGAGAACTTGGAACCCGAGGGCGAAATTCCCGAGGAATTTATCAACTAAGGTGAGGACAAGTAATTGTTAATATTCAGCCCGTTATACTGAGTTATGATTTGATGATGTTTTGTCGTGTGTGCCTTGTTGTGAATAAATTTGTGACTGTGAATGATTGATTGGATGTGTACTGTGTTGTTATACTTGTTGTTGTTGCTGTATGATGTGGGAACCGGGTGTGCTAGAGTTGTGATTAAGATTATTCTGACGAGTTGAGAGAGCCTACTCGGGATAGGTTATGAGAACTTAAATGTCTGTGAGTAATAATAACGGTATCACCTAGACAGTTAGATAGTCACAGTTAAGTGTTGGCACAGCTAGATGGTAGTCACCTTGAGAATTGTGTTGTGATCTGATTATAGAAGGGAGGACTGCGGGACTCCCGGCTGAGGACTGCGGGACTCGGTTTTTGTGATATTTGTGATTTGTGATGTTATGGTTTCACGGGGAGCACCCTAGGGTTAGCTAACCTGGCTACCAGGCACGGCCAACATTTAATTTGTGATAGGGGCCCTGTTGATAAAATCCGGATTAGTCTAACAGGTTAGATGTTGGGAAAGATAACCGGGAAGCATAGATTCAGGTTAAAGTTATTTCTCTGTGTTGTCTTGATTGTTCATGGTAACTTGGTTATAATGGAGGCTTGTATATTAATTATTACTTGTGGATTTTACCCGGTGAGCACTTCGGACTCATCCCTCACTACGTGACTCGGTCACGTAGATTGATTTATTTTAGTACAGGATCGTGCCAGGCAAGCTGCGGCGTACCCTCTGCCAGACCCGGATCCATACTCCGCTGCATCTTTCACTTGTGGTGTGCTGTTGTTATTTTCAAGACTTCCGCTACTGTTGTGTGTTTCTTGTTTTTGTTGGTGGATGCTGTTGAGACTGGTATTTGTAATAATTGTCCCCGTGTTCGGGTGACGTGTGTGTTTGGTTTGTCATATTACCTTGTGTTTGGATTTGACTCTGTTGAAAATTCTGGATGTTATCTCAGTAATAATATTAGGACCCCGTGTTTATCGTGTTTAATGGTAAATACGGGTCAGGTTGTTTCAAGCTAAATAAGGTACTCATTTCTAAACTTTTCTTATTACTACTTTCCTCCTTTCTATATATACTATATATTTTATATTAATATTCTATTAATATTGCTGAAATATTTATCGAGTACGCGTATATATATTACATATTTATGTTATTATTGTTATACTGCTCTTAATATTTGTTTTATATCTTTTGTTATTATTACTGTTATAATGGTTAATTGTCACGCCCCAAGTAGTCTACTGGCCCATAATAACCTCCAAAGCTGGATCGTAACCACGTGGCCCAAAAGCTTAAGCTTGAAGTTATTTGGTAGCCAACAACTTGGTGCATATATGCCCAAGACCTCTCTCACTCTCTTCCGATGTGGGATTGGGTTATTCTGGGCCAGTCGATTACTTGGGGCATGACAAATGGTAGCGGAGCCAATCTCACCCCACTTTCGGGTGGGCTTGGGCCTTATGGCCCGTGTCTCAGGGGTTTATACTGAGATTACTATCGGTACGGCTCGGTGATCGGGGTACCACTTTGATTTGAATTGGGCTCCCCTCGCGAGGACGCGAGGTCTAAAGGAGGGGAGAATGTGATGATCCAAGTCCCACATCAGAAGTAAGTGAGGATCGGAAGGGCAAAGCAACGGCAGAAAGCAGCACTCCGCAGCAGACACTGACGCAGCTGAACGTCTCACTGAAGAAGATCAGCTCGGCGGTGATGCAGATAGAACTGGCGTGCGCAGAGCTCTTTCCTCACATGAAAAACGTCCAAAAGCTTGTAAAAGACCTAGAGAAGCATGTAACTCAATAGAGTACTTCTTCTCCGTTGTAAAACTGTTATAAATTAAATAAAATAAGTTTTCCTTTTTAAAACAAACTCTTGTTAAATTTTGAAAACTCATGCTAACAGAAAGTTAAAAACATCTCCAAGCAAAACAAAAATCAACAATAAGAATACTAAATCAAATATAAGAAATTAAAAACAAAATTCGTTTAACAAAATCAAACATAAAAAAATTAAAACAAAAACATTTTTTTGTGTTCGACGCTCTAGATCGGTCATAAACATCCCCGATCCCGTGAGACGTGACACGCACAACTAACGGTGACGTCGGTTTCCCTCGTGATAAAGATATCCGTTAACTCGTAAGGTGATGATCACGAGCACGTCCTGTGTCCCTCGAAAGAAACGTACCCACTTGTCAACAAATTCCGCATAAGCCAAAAACGTCTGTCAAGTCTCGTATCTCTCCACGATGTCCGAACAGTTGTAAGCTTGTCGCACATGCGCTCTACTCGAGGTGTGGTCCCATCAGTCTAGCCTCAATGATCACGGATGCATGTGACAAAAGATGCAGGAAAATATAGAGAAACCATAAAAAGAAAGGACAAAGTAGCCAGGACGAAAGAAAATCGTAAGGTGGAAAAGGGCTGAAAAACACTGGCATTCGTAGCCCGAAAAACGTATAAAGTGATGAAGTAATAAATGAAGCAACGGCAAAATTTCGAAACAACACCTTGAAACATAAAAACGATTTGGAGTTTTGTGAAGGGAAAGGCAAAACATTTTTCTATAAAAGGCAAGACAACGGAAAGCAAAAACACAAAGCATCTTAAGGCAAACAAACCGTTCAGGCAAATTGTCACGCCCCCGCTAAGCGCGACCGGCCAGGTGCCATGTGCACCCACTACGTGCCACAAGGCACCCAAAGGCCTTTCATCGACACAACCAAAACCCCGTTGCCTCTGCTCGGCGGGTTACCAACCAAGAGAATGCGCAGCGTAAAAGGAAGCAACAACAAACAAATGCAGAGGTAGTAAAGATGATAAAAAGTACCAAGACTCATTTATAAAGACAACTTCACCAGTGTCATTAAACCGTTGCTACAAGGGGCACTAACTCTTACTTACAATGACACAACCTCCATGTAAAAATAATACAATAATATAATTAAAGAAGACCGACTCGGCTATACCCATCGACCTACTTCCCATACTCTCATTCTCGCACCTGTAAGACATGGGGAGGAAATAGGGGGGGTGAGTATAAAACTCAGTAAGTAAATAGGCCATGCAAGAAAGCAACCACATACTGCACACAAGGCTGGACATGGGTAACACATAGTCATGCAACACATACAGTAATGCATAATGCACAAATACCGGGCACTCACGCCACGGAACAAGCACGACCGTTTTACTCCTAGCGGCCATCTAGCACCGCAAGGCCCGTCAAATAATCTCGACCGTTTTACTCCATGCGGCCATCTAGCACCGCAAGGCCCGTCAAATAATCACGACCGTTTTACTCCAAGCGGCCATCTAGCACCGCAAGGCCCGTCAAATTATCATCAATATGGTAAGTGCCACATCTTAAGCACTACCTGTGCACCACCTCCCAACTGGCCAGTGGTATCCACAATCACAAGCACAATCAAGGCAAACACATGCCATCACAAGCACATCAGTGCAATGCCAAACATCAGCACAACAAGTGCAATGCAATGATGCCAACAAGGGCAACAAGTAATTCCAAGCACACAACTCAATCATAATGTACCAACAAGTCACCAATATATCACAATTACGCATAAATAACCAACAAGGCAACAAGTAGCCATGATCAACCAAAAATGGCTAGTTAACCAACAATGACCAGCAAGGTGATCCCACACAAATACACACACAGCAAGCACACACAAATGGCCTTCCGCCCAACAAAGGTTGCACTAGCAATCACTACCCGCATAACAAACTTACTTACCATCACTTAGGTATTCCTAAACCAATTCCTCTCCTTTACAGCCTTTAGGCCTCTTGGAACCTTAGTCCCTGTTTTAAACACACAATTAGACATCACAATCAATCCACAGCAGTAATAGCTTGTGAAACACAATTCTACCCACAATACTTATCTTTTCTCAATTCGGGCAGAACCTGCCCTGCACCAACAGAAACTTCACCGAGAATAAACAGGAAGCTACAGGCCGATTCAGCCTTAGGCATAAACATAAAGGTTGTAGCCCTGTCTCTTAGCTTGCAGAGCCACCGAGAACACTCAATTACAAGCTCTCTAACTCCAGATATGGCTCCTACATCAACTTGGGGTCTAGCAGCAAGTCTGCTGCAGAACAGTGAACTTGGAGAGTGCATAACTCTCTCAGTTCAGCTCCAAAATCCACCAAACCGGTGCCCAATTAACGCTATAGAAGTTAGATAACTCTGGGCTTTGGTTTCACTCAATTCTAACCAGTGGTTCGGCCAAAATCCTTATTTTAGTAGCCAGGAGTCTGTCTGGCCGAGAGCATAACCCCATTTGGCTCACTCTCTTCTTTCTCTCTTTTCTCTCTTTCTCTCTCTCTCTCTTTTCTCTCCAGGACCTAGCCACGAATTTGGCTGATAAGAGTGAGGAAGAGGTGCTTGTTTTCACCTCTTAATCCCTGCCCAAGTAGGTGAGTCACCACCCCAATTGCCACCAACACACAACTAGGTGCCACTTGCACCTAAATTGCCACCTCGTGCTTATTTTCCATCCAATTGGTATGTGGCAACCAACCTGCTAGCTTGCACACCCAAACCACCAGAGGCTTATTCCCGAGCCACACGTCTCATTCTGATTGGTCGGTTTGGCCAATTACGTATTTACCCTCATCGAGCCCAATTGCGCACCGACGGGCACACCATTGCCCCGATTATGCACTATTTCGCACCAAATCGAGCCAACCGATATCTCCATTGGCCAATCGTGCCTCTAATGAATCTATTACATCAAGTAATCACATTCCTATCATTTTCGACCATTTATTGGCCCATTAGACAAGTCGAGCAATCGGGACACCAAACTAGGCCAACCGTGCCATCGGATCACTACGAACCTACTTGTGTGCACTAGGCCAAGCCTATGCTAACCATCTCATCTAAATCTAACATCAACACATATCACCAAGCCATAACCGAACCTATACCAACATTTACACCAAGAATATGAACATCCCTCACAAACTCCCGAATATAGTATCCAACCTACACGAACGTCAGAGGAGGACAAGCAACGCCCGACTCTCATCATGTAAGTACTTCTCTATATTGTAGGGTGTACCTGGGGTATCACACAAATAAACACAACATTCATAAAACAAAACCCCGCGCGTTCAAAACACGATGCCTGCTCCATCATCCGTCTTCTTCGTCGAAGATGCCAACCTAGGCCGAAGAAACCGGTTGGCCTACAGCATGATCAACGAGCGTCCAGAAGAACTACCGAACGAGCTCGGCAGAATGCCACGTCTAGTCTTCATCGACGAACACTACTCCTCCATATTCTTTGTCACTCCCATGGAAGAGACGTTCTTCCTGGAGGACCATGGCACTCTGAGGACCTCTTTCTACGGCTCAACTAACTCCGTCATGTTTTTCATCTCCGAAAGACTTCAGGAGTTCAACCTAGAGTCCACTTGCCAAACTCTGGAGCAAGGTTTCTACTACCAGCTCTCGATGACTGCCCACAACATGCCCAGAATGACTCAATTACCTCCAACTTGGCCAAAGGCCCGACTGCTGGTGTGGAACTGCAGAGGAGTCGCTAGGCGTTCCCAGGAGTTCTCACGTACCCTGAGGGACCTGAAGAACCAATACAAGCCAAACATGGTTCTTCTCACGGGGACCCAGTGGCAGCCTAAAGATGATCACGGTCTCATCCCACTCCGGTTCCCTACAGCAAACTGGTTCGAGCTTCCCGGCCAGAACAACGCAGGCGGCATGTGGTTCTCGTGGAGCGACAGGATTATGGCCAACATCAACAATGACCCCAACAGCTTCAGGGTCAGCGTCGTTCCGAGAAGATGAATGTATTTTTCTTTTTCATAAAATACCAATGTAATATTTCTGTTTGTAATCAAAATATTAGTATTATTAATAATATTTATATTTCCTCTTATTTATGGCATCATTACCTCTTATGTGTATGTGCTCCGACACTGGCGTCCCTTGACTAGATCCATAATGTACTAACTAAATGATATAAAATAAAAAACAAATGGAGCGAACTATGCAAACAAGGACAACAAACACACAAGGATTGCCCAACAAGACCTAACGCCCGCTCCGCTACCAAAATGAAACGCCCCGACCCGTATTTACCGTACACAGTAAACACGTGCCGGAGCTGTGACGACCCAACCAAGTAAAGTCCAACATACAGTGTATACAGTAGAAAATCGGGCTCCACAGCCCAAAACAAAAACATTAATAACAACATAACCGGCCCAATGGCCCAACAATAGTAAAAATAATGCACAACGGAAGACTTAATAACTCACAAAACACTGTATGCGACATAAATGCAAACTATGGATCCAAGTCCTGTCCAAGTGATGACGCCGCAGCCTGTCTGGAATGCACCAAACCTGTACCACAAATAACTCATCCTACAGGATGAAAGCCCGCATGTGAGGGGTGAGTCCGAAGTGCTCACAACCATGGATAGACTATCAATATGCAACACTAAAATTACTCAAGGTCAAACACAGGCTAAACAACCAAACATACCAAAACAAACACTCGACCCAAAACCGATCCAAGACTGTAAAGACTAAAACAAAAATCCTTTTTCCAATTTTATCTTTTCAGGCCCCGTCACGGATAAGCTAGGGGTCAGACCTGGTTATCAACATATTCCGGGTGCCAGACCAAATCAAGAGAGCCCAGGGATCGACATCCCAAAAATATGAACCCAGGGATAGACATCCCAAATATAATCACGGGATAGGCATCCCAAGCATAGACATGCTTATCACAAGTAACCCAGGTCACGGCCACCACAAAATAGTCTTAAACCATCGAGTCGTACCACTACTTACCACGTGACAATTATATTATAATCATCAAAATCAAATCACAGGGATCAACATCCCTAACCAAAATACCGGGATAGACATCCCTATCCAAATCCAAGGATCGACATCCTTATCACAAATTATTAATTAATCCATTATCTGTTGTACCAAAAAGACTCAAGATCAACATCCAAATACCAACCAAGATACTGGGATAAACATCCCGACAACAATCAAGTCAAATGCAACACCAACAGAGCAATAATCATCAAACACAATAACCGAGTAATACAGGCACATATTGAAGGAAATCCATCCTCACCTTGGCCGATTACTCAACTCCGAAGACAATGTCCGGTACCAAGGCCGGCTCCTCGGGAAACTGCCCGATATCCAAACATATACAACAAAACAATATATACACATAAATGCACATAATCGGTATACTATGATGCCAATACTGCGAAATACCCCATCCCGGTTCATATCCTTTATTTTCTTCTTTTACCGAAAATATATCGTATGCATATAAGGTTACAAAAATATATTTCTAAAACTATTAAATCAAAACATTTTCATAAAATAATATACTTTTTCCCAAATAATAAACATCATAATTTCCCAAAAAAATAGTAACGTATTTATAATTTCCATAAAATATATATAGTATTTATCTTTTTCTAAATATATAATAATATTTTCCAACACAAAATATAATTATCTTTAATTTTCAAAGTATATATATACATATATTTCCTCAACCATAATTTTCCAGGGAAAACAATATATATTTTAAATTTCCAAAAATTATTTTCATGGTATATATATATTTTTCCAAATAATATTAGTTTTTCCAAAGCATAACTTAATTATTTATCGAAGTATATATATTTGTATTTTTCTCAAAATACAAGAATTAAATTGATCATAATTTTCTCAAAGTAAATATATATTTTTTCCTCAAAATTAAATACCAGAATAATAAATAAAATACATATATATAAATATATATAATTTTTTTTAAAATAAAAATCGGACTGGGCCAACTGAAACAACCCAACGGATCAACTTGCAGGCTTAGGCGTGGAGGCCCATACCAGTGCTTGAGGCACAAGCCCAAACCAAGGCCAGGCCCGCACCAGCCCATACCCAGCTGACCCATTGGAGAAACGGGTCGCACACCTTCGGGACCCGAACTCAGCAGCAAGTCGACGGCGCGACGCGATGGGATCGAGGCGGCGGTGCAGACATCGCGAGCAAGGGCGACGACGAGGTAATGGCGACGGCTGCTCGACGAGGCAGTGCGAGAGGAAGACCGGTGGCGGTGGAACGGCCCGTCCATCTGGCCCGTTTCAGCTGCGGGTTGACGGGCGCGTCGGGCGGCAGAGGCGGATGGTGGAGGTGTCGTCCGGTCGGCGACATCGTGGGGAAGGCGCCAGTGTGGGTGGTGGTGTGCACGGCGGCGCGGAAGCGTTCCGCGTGAACAGTGACCGGGGGAAGACAGGTGACGCACTGTTACCGGCCTTTTTTTTTTCTTCTTTCTTTTTTTTCTATTTTTTGTATTTTTTCTCTTTTTTTTCTTTTCCATCTTTCTTCTTTTTTTTTCCTTCTATTTCCGATTTCTTCTTCTTCTTCTTCTTTTTTTTTTCCTTTCTCTCCTATTTTTCTTCGTTTTCTCTCGGTTTTCTTTTCTTTTTTTTCCTTCTTTTTTTTTCCTTTTCTTCTCTTTTTTTTCTCTCTTTTTTTCTTTTCCTCTCTTTTTCTTTTTCCTCTCCTTTTCTCTCCTTTTTTTTCTCTTCTCTTCTTCCCCTTCTCCTGCTTCCTTTCTTCTTTTATAGATCGTAATAACACTGTGCAGCATGTGACAAACAATAATGCAGCTTGTCTGCATTACGGAGCGAGTCCTGTCCGGACCAGAAAATAATCGATACCCCCTTAGTTATTTTTCGGTGTGATTTTTTCTGAGAATTCCGGGACCCGAGAAAATACCAACTTAGGCCCGAAAAATCCACGGAAAAATCACGAGCGCGGGAAAACTCTCGGTTACGAAAACGACGCTCGATTTACCTTGAATTAATTACCCAAGATTAATTCAACAGTAAATCACGGTAAAAAGACTTTTACAGTCCCGGTAAAAATCCAAATTTTTACCCGGGCTGTTACAGTCTACCCACCTTAAAAAGAATTTCGTCCCCGAAATTCCGTCTTATCCGTGGGTCCTACCACGATAAGCTTCTGGTATACTCCACCAGGTGTCCAAACTCAACATGAGATACCGCTTATACCCTTAAGCGACATCTCATCCGCTTATAAATACCAAACCTCATGACTGGCAAACTCACACACAGTCATGGACTCTCCACTGAGGACAAGAACTACCTCAGACTCCGAGGACAACAGCTACATCGGCGGCACTGCTTTCCCGACAAGCTCCGATGAAGAACCTCCCAAGAAGCGGTTCAAGACCAACATCATCGGCCTGAAAGAGCACATGGTCGTCTCCAGCAGACGGCGAAAGAAGCGTGCTCCCAAAGAAGCTGAGGATCGGAAGGGCAAAGCAACGGCTGAAAGCAGCATTCCGCAGCAGACACTGACGCAACTGAACGTCTCACTGTAGAAGATCAGCTCGGCGGTGATGCAGATAGAACTGGCGTGCGCGGAGCTCTTTCCTCACATGAAAAATGTCCAAAAGCTTGTAAAAGACCTAGAGAAGCATGTAACTCAATAGAGTACTTCTTCTCCATTGTAAAACTATTATAAATTAAATAAAATAAGTTTTCCTTTTTAAAACAAACTCTTGTTAAATTGTGAAAACTCATGCTAACAGAAAGTTAAAAACATCTCCAAGCAAAAAAAAATCAACAATAAGAATACTAAATCAAATATAAGAAATTAAAAACAAAATTCGTTTAACAAAATCAAACATAAAAAAATTAAAACAAAAACATTTTTTCGTGTTCGACGCTCTAGATCGGTCGTAAACATCCCCGATCCCGAGAGACGTGACACGCACAACTAACGGTGACGTCGGTTTCCCTCGTGATAAAGATATCCGTTAACTCGTAAGGTGATGATCACGAGCACGTCCTGTGTCCCTCGAAAGAAACGTACCCACTTGTCCACAAATTCTGCATAAGCCAAAAACGTCTGTCAAGTCTCGTATCTCTCCACGATGTCCGAACAGTTGTAAGCTTGTCGCACATGCGCTCTACTCGAGGTGTGGTCCCATCAGTCTAGCCTCAATGATCATGGATGCATGTGATAAAAGATGCAGGAAAATATAGAGAAACCATAAAAAGAAAGGACAAAGTAGCCAGGGCGAAAGAAAATCGTAAGGTGGAAAAGGGCTGAAAAACACTGGCATTCGTAGCCCCAAAAACGTATAAAGTGATGAAGTAATAAATGAAGCAACGACAAAATTTCAAAAACAACACCTTGAAGCATAAAAACGATTTGGAGTTTTGTGAAGGGAAAGGCAAAACATTTTTCTATAAAAGGCAAGACAACGGAAAGCAAAAACACAAAGCATCTTAAGGCAAACAAACCGTTCAGGCAAATAAACACAACATTCATAAAACAAAACCCCGCGCGTTCAAAACACGATGCCTGCTCCATCATCCGTCTTCTTCGTCGAATGTGCCAACCTAGGTAGAAGAAACCGGCTGGCCTACAGCATGATCAACGAGCGTCCAGAAGAACTACCGAACGAGCTCGGTAGAATGCCACGTCTGGTCTTAGTCGACGAACTCTACTCCTCCAGATTCTTTGTCACTCCCATAAAAGAGACGTTCTTCCTGGAGGACCATGGCACTCTGAGGACCTCTTTCTACGGCTCGGCTAACTCTGTCATGTTTTTCATCTCCGAAAGACTTCAAGAGTTCAACCTAGAGTCCACTTGCCAAACTCTTGAGCAAGGTTCCTACTATCAGCTCTCGATGACTGCCCACAGCATGCCCAGAATGACTCGATTACCTCCAACTTGGCCAAAGGCTCGACTGCTGGTGTGGAACTGCAGAGGAGTGGCTAGGCGTTCCCAGGAGTTCTCGCGTACCCTGAGGGACCTGAAGAACCAATACAAGCCAAACATGGTTCTTCTCACGGAGACCCAGTGGCAGCCTAAAGATGATCACGGTCTCATCCCACTCCGGTTCCCTACAGCAAACCGGTTCGGGCTTCCCGGCCAGAACAACGCAGGCGGCATGTGGTTCTCGTGGAGCGACAGAATCACGGTCAACATCAACAATGACCCCAACAGCTTCAGGGTCAACGTCGTTCCGAGAAGATGAATGTATTTTTCTTTTTCATAAAATATCAATGTAATATTTCTGTTTGTAATCAAAATAATAGTATTATTAATAATATTTATATTTCCTCTTATTTATGGCATCATTACCTCTTATGTGTATGTTCTGCGACAGCTGGCGTCCCTTGACTAGATCCATAATGTACTAACTAAATGATATAAAATAATAAACAAATGGAGTGAACTATGCAAACAAGGACAACAAACACACAAGGACTGCCCAACAAGACCTAACGCCTGCTCCGCTACCAAAATGAAATGCCCCGACCCGTATTTACCGTAAACAGTAAACACGTGCCGGAACTCTGACGACCCAACCAAGTAAAGTCTAGCATATAGTGTATACAGTAGAAACTCGGGCTCCACAGCCCAAAACAAAAACATTAATAACAACGTAACCGGCCCAATGGCCCAACAATAGTAAAAATAATGCACAGCGGAAGACTTAATAACTCACAAAACACTGTATGCGACATAGATGCAAACTATGGATCCAAGTCCTGTCCAAGTGATGACGCCGCAGCCTGTCTGAAATGCACCAAACCTGTACCACAAATAACTCATCCTACGGAATGAAAGCCTGCATGTGAGGGGTGAGTCCGAAGTGCTCACAACCACGGATAGACGATCAATATGCAACACTAAAATTACTCAAGGTCAAACACAGGCTAAACAGCCAAACACAGCAAAACAAACACCCGACCCAAAACCGGTCCAAGACCGTAAAGACTAAAACAAAAATCCTTTTTCCAATTTTATCTTTCCGGGCCCCGTCACGGATAAGCTAGGGATCAGACCTGGTTATCAACATATTCCGGGTGCCAGACCAAATCAAGAGAGCCCAGGGATCGACATCCTAAAAATACGAACCCAGGGATAGACATCCCAAATATAATCACGGGATAGCCATCCCAAGCATAGACATGCTTATCACAAGTAACCCAGGTCACGGCCACCACAAAATAGTCTTAAACCATCGAGTCGTACCACTACTTACCACGTGACAATTATATTATCATCATCAAAATCAAATCACAGGGATCAACATCCCTAACCAAAATACCGGGATAGACATCCCTATCCAAATCCAAGGATCAAAATCCTTATCACAAATTATTAATTAATCCATTATCTGTTGTACCAAAAAGACTCAAGATCAACATCCAAATACCACCCAAGATACTGGGATAAACATCCCGACAACAATCAAGTCAAATGCAACACCAACAGAGCAATAATCATCAAACACAATAACCGAGTAATACAGGCACATATTGAAGGAAATCCATCCTCACCTTGGCCGATTACTCAACTCCGAAGACAATGTCCGGTACCAAGGCCGGCTCCTCGGGAAATTGCCCGATATCCAAACCTATACAACAAAACAATATATACACATAAATGCACATAATCGGTATACTGTGATGCCAATACTGCGAAATACCCCATCCCGGTTCATATCCTTTATTTTCTTCTTTTACCGAAAATATATCGTATGCATATAAGGTTACAAAAATATATTTCCAAAACTATTAAATCAAAACATTTTCATAAAATAATATACTTTTTCCAAAATAATAAACATCATAATTTCCCAGAAAAATAATAACGTATTTATAATTTCTATAAAATATATATAGTATTTATCTTTTTCTAAATATATAATATTATTTTCCAACACAAAATATAATTACCTTTAATTTTCAAAGTACATATATATATATATATTTTTCCTCAACCATAATTTCCAGGGAAAACAATATATATTTTAAATTTCCAGAAATTATTTTCATGGTATATATATATTTTTCCAAATAATATTAGTTTTTCCAAAGCATAACTTAATTATTTATCAAAGTATATATATATATATTTGTATTTTTTCAAAATATTAGAATTAAATTGATCATAATTTTCTCAAAGTAAATATATATTTTTTTCCTCAAAATTAAATACCAGAATAATAAATAAATACATATATATATATTATTATTTTTTTAATTAAAAATCGGATTGGGCCAACTGAAACAACCCAACGGATCAACTTGCAGGCTTAGGCGTGGAGGCCCATACCAGGGCTTGAGGCACAAGCCCAAACCAAGGCCAGGCCTGCACCAGCCCATATCCAGCTGACCCGTTGGAGAAACGGGTCACTCACCTTCGGGTCTTTTTCCTCTCCTTTCCTCTCCTTTTTTTCCTCTTCTCTTCTTCCCCTTCTCCTGCTTCCTTTCTTCTTTTATAGATCGTAATAATACTGTGCAGCATGTGACAAACAATAATGCAGCTTGTCTGCATTACGGAGCGAGTCCGGTCCAGACCAGAAAATAATCGATACCCCCTTAGTTATTTTCCGGTGTGATTTTTTCTGAGAATTCCGGGACCCAAGAAAATACCAACTTAGGCCCGAAAAATCTACGGAAAAATCACGAGCGCGGGAAAATTCTCGGTTACGAAAAACGACGCTCGATTTACCTTGAATTAATTACCCAAGATTAATTCAACAGTAAATCACGGTAAAAAGACTTTTACAGTCCCGGTAAAAATCCAAATTTTTACCCGGGCTGTTACACATCTAGTAAGTCACAGTTAAATGTTAGAACAGCCAGATGGTAGTCTTATTTTATGGTGCTGGGGGAGAGTGTGCTTGGGGTCTGCTCCCTGTCTGTACCAATTATTATTTTTAGGCGCTGGGGGAGAGTGTGCTTGGGGTCTGCTCCCTGTCTGTGCCAGTTATACGTGGAGGTACCAGGGCGGGGTCCACGGGCTAGCTAGCTTGACTACCAGGCGACGGCCATCATTTAAAGTGATAGGGGCCCTGATAATAAAATTGGAATAGCGTGTCTAGAATCACAAGTGTGTATTTAAGGTTCGTGAGAACCTTAGTTAATTGTTGGTGATGTGACTTGGAAATTTACGGTTGCTTGTATATGTATATTTGCTTATGGATTTTACCCGGTGAGTACTTCGGACTCACCCCTCACCTGCGGGCTTTCATCCCGTAGGTTGAGTTATTTGTGGTTCAGGTATGATGCATTCCAGACAGGCTGCAGCGTTATCCCTCGGACAGGACTCGGATCCATTAGTTTGCATCAAGTTTTGCATATGTTGATATTGGGTTTAAAATTGCTTCCGCGGTGCTATATTTTGGGTCCCCGGGTTTGGGTGACATGCTTTGATGTTGGGCCGATGGGCTAGATTTTGATGTTTATGACGTGACATTGGGCCGTCGGGCCGGCACCTTTGATATATTCATTGATGTTATCTTTGGGCCATTGGGCTGTATTTCGTGTTATATTTACTCTCGTTACAGTTCCGACACGTGTTTACTGTGTACGGTAGATACGGGTCGGGGCGTTTCATAAAAGTACAAGTGCATTCAATATAAAAAATACATAATCATCAGCTTCTAATATTCCCCAAAAAATGATATAATGCTGGTTCATTACCGTTATAAATTGGTGAAAAATGAAAATTTTTAATATTATTCAAAATTTCTACACATACTTCATTGAAAACAATAACAATGACAAAATTAACATTCAATCCCTTGTGTCTTGCAAATCCACTAATTTACTACTGAAACTTATACTGTTAGCAACTGAATGTTGCTTAACAAAATTAAAACACTAACCAAAAAAATTAAATTAGTAATGTCAGGGTATATATTAATGAATTGGACCACACTTGAATCAGGATAAAAATTGAAATTAGTAAAACAGAATCAAATTAAATTCTTAGGATAAGAAATTGAATTAGTCAAAATAAGATAAAGTTGAGAAAGAAAGAAGTGAAAAAAAACGAAAAATCATAATTTTAAAAGTTTCCATGCTTAAGTCTTGCTAATATTTTAAGCAATGCCGTACCAAAATTTTGATGTAAAAGGACTAAAAGTATATTCCTTTGGAAATTATTTAATTACTCTCACAAGTATAAAAAAAATAAAGAGTAGAAAAAGCTCTAAGCTCCATGCAAGATATCTAGGTGGGTAAGGAACCTTTGTGGTGGTTGCGACCACCATAAAGCGTAAGGACTAGTGGGGAACAATTTTTATATAGAATTAACGAAAAATTTTTTATTTATTATAACTATGATAAACAATTTTGAGTCCAAAAATTTCATACACATATATGTTATTATAAAAATATAATTGCAAGCACGAAAAACGATTCATTGATCACATTGCCCTGTGACTACTCTCACTTTTAATCACAACCTTTTTAAATGATTTTAGATGCAGTTTTGCATTCTCCTCAACAACAACAACTGTGTAGTCTTTGGTATCTGCTCCCTTCTCCTCCACGGTCAACACGAGGCGGTATGTGATGCCTGAATCCTTCTGGGTCTCCCCTTCTACAACTTTGTCCAGCTTCAACTGGAGGTGCTTCAACCTACCATGCTCACTCACTGCATACTGCGCTACCTCTCTCACGTGCGGGTCTTCCACATCCTTTATAGGTGCCCATCCCCTAGCTTCAATTGTCACTACTGCCAAGAGGAGACAGAGCACGAGGAGGGGAAGGAAAGCACGGTAAAAACTAGACCTTCGCTCCATTTCAAAAACACTGTGGTGGTTGATTGTTACAGGTTTGTTATGGAAATGATGTGGTGGTACGAGTGGTGGGTTTCATGTTATATACTGTTGGACTTCGAGGCATACGGAGAATATATCGTAATGGGTTGGCCAAGGATGACCTTGATAATGGGACTTGCGGAGAAATCAATGGATTTACTGGTGGTGGAGGTAGACGGGGCAAAATGAATTTTAAAATTTTATAAGAATATGTTAGTTAGATGGATATATAGTAATTATTGCAGTAACGTGAATGGCAGTGCTTGCCGTGTAAATCTGCATGGGTCTATGTCCCCATAGCATGTGTTTATTGTTGAGTTTAATGTCTACGTATTTTTTTTTTGATAACGATATGCTTTATTAATGAATAAAAATGTCTACGTATAGTTACTGAATGGAAGTCGAGTCGGTTGAATAAAAATATGGGAGGAGAGGTAATGGTTAACTATGAAAGAATGTTAGCAAATCATGTCTATTTCTACTATTTGATTACACTTTCTTACTTACCTTACAAACTCTTAACAAACTTCAACGTATACTAGTTTCACCCAACTATCTAAATACATCATTAGTAGAATAAAAGACGGATTAAAAAAAATAGAAAAAGATCTATATATTAAAAGAAGATACTAGTCACATACTGTTGTGATTCTTGTCGTACAAATTATCAAGAAGCTTTTATAAAGAGAAGGTTCTTTCATAAAGAGAAGGATGGGGGAGTGAAGAGAGCTGGAAGACCTCATTTGTACCTCCTCTTCATCTATTTGTCCGCATCTTATATATATACAAAACTTCTATAACTTTTTAATTGTCATATATTCAGATTCAACGTTAGTAATGAATGCATTTTCTTATCAATAACAACAATGAATGAATCCATTGAACCTAGAAGATAAATAAATGTCCATGAGTCTTTGTAACATCATTAAAGAGGATTGTCCTCCTTTAGTGAAAAGAAGTTGATGTTTAGAAGTTCAATAAAAAAACACTTAAAAGAGTTTTAAAGGCTATGCGTATTGAAATGCAAAATCTTCATGATTTTGGTTATCATGTATACTCTAATTTAATACTAATAATGAATGAATTTTTCTACTAAAATAAAATTAATGAATAAAAAATTTTAATAATTACACGAATATAAGAAAGACCATTCATGTATTCATAGATAAATTTATTTAACATTAACAAATTTTAATAAATTTTTCTACTAAAATAAAAATAATGAATAAAAAAATTTGATAATTGCACGAATATAAGAAAGACCATTTATCTATCCATATATAAATTCAATAAATATTAATAAATTTTGACTCTCTTTATATTATTAATCTACAAAATGACACGTGTACAATAGCCACGTGGCACGATGAATTTAAATTTTTGTAAAATAGGATTTGTGCCACCATCAAAATCCACGAGAGAGGTCTCTAATTTTAATATGGATATATAGCTGTAACTGAGAAGGAATGAAGTTTATAAGAAAATATTTATTTTTGATGTAATTTTTAAAGGGTAAAAAAATAATTAGCCCCAAATATGTTATGTACCCTTGAATTTTTTTTTTGTTGTCGAAAAATAATCTTGGCATGGTAACTTAACTTTAAAGAACCCTACATAAAATGGAGAGAGAGCGAGTTAATTGAGGAGGATTCATAAAATGAAAGTTGAGGAAAAGATTCACTCCTTTGTTTTTCTTGTCCTTTTTCAGGGGCTGATTTAATTTTGACCAAAGGAATAGAAAGTAATTAACCTTTGGGGCCACGAGTAAGAAGAGTAGTAGTACTAGTTAAATAGTTAAATACGCTCTCTCTCTCGCTCTGGCTCGCTCGCGGTGTGTGTGGTGGTTTCTCTCTTTGGTGCCTGTTTGGGTGGCGTTACTGTTACTGGTGCTACCTTTACCAGTCTCAGCTTCCAGGTACTAATAAAGACCTAACATGGAATACCGTTGGCTTGTAAGTTTGTCTATACTTTTAATTTTTATATATATTTATCCCGAAGGTATGGTTAGCTTAGCTAGCTTTGGTTATTTGGGGGGCGATGATGTGATTAGTATATGATTTCTTCTTCTTCTTCTTCGTCACCAACTGGGTATTGTATTGTATTTGTCTTTAATTTAGTTAGTAGTCCTCGTCGGATCTTTGATCACTGTGTCTGTCTGTGTGTTTTTAAAATGTTTGGAGGGAGGGGATTAATCATTTACTTATATTCTCATCATCAAATCTTAAAGAATCTGAGATGCTCTCTACGATTACCATTACTCACTCACTCTGGTCAGTTGGTTGGTTAGAGTGGGAGAATTTTGGTTTTCTTTAAAACTCTCTGGTTAGTTTTTAAGTTAAGAGCGTCCCATCTTGGACACTGGCTATGCTCTGTTAATAATGAAGCCTTTGATTTTATTTGTTTACCCTTAATTTCCAGGATCGAAGATGCCATCTCGGAACCAAGTTCCTGGGTTTCCCGTAAGACGACCTCTGCTTCTTGTTCGCTGACATGGCGGCTTTATTATCGGCATCTCTTCTTGCTTTTCTCCCTCTTCTAATCTAACATGGATAAAAACCTGGGAAAAGCTGCTGTGGACCGCCACCAACTTCATCACACTAATGTGGAGTCTAGAAATGAGGCCCTCGGCTCTGTAAACCCCAGATTTTTCAATGATCCCTCCGCCAATCTTAGTACCAACATACGCCCTCCTGACTACAACATGTCAGCTGGAGCCAGGCCCGTCTTAAACTACTCCATTCAGACTGGTGAGGAATTTGCTCTTGAATTCATGCGGGAGAGGGTGAATCCGCGCCAGCAGCTCTTCCCCAATTCTTATGCCGATCCTAGTGCCACACCTGCCTACATGGATCTAAAAGGCATTCTGGGAATATCTCACACCGGCTCAGAAACTGGGTCCGATATTTCCAGGATTAACGCAGCAGCTGAGAAAGCCCCGGCCCATGAGTTCGAAAGGAAGGCTTTGTCTACACGTGAAGACCGCCGTTACTATGATTCTGTCCAACCCGCGCCACAGACCTCGTCCAAAAAAGACACCAATCTCGGTTTTAGTTCTTCACAAGCTTCTGATAGCTCGCCACTGAAGATCAAGTTCCTCTGCAGCTTCGGGGGTACAATTTTACCCCGTCCTAGTGATGGTAAACTTAGATACGTCGGAGGAGAAACTCGCATTATTCGACTATCCAAGAACATTTCATGGCAAGAATTTATGCACAAGACTTTGGCAGTTTTCAGCCAAGCTCACACCATAAAATATCAACTTCCAGGTGAAGATCTTGACGCATTAGTTTCTGTCTCATGTGATGAAGATCTGCAGAACATGATGGAAGAATGTAGTGTACTTGACGATGGAGGATTGCAAAAGCCTAGGATGTTCCTTTTTTCTAGTGACGAGTTGGAGGATGCACAATTTGGTCTGGGCAGCATTGAGTGCGATTCTGAAATTCAGTATGTAGTTGCTGTGAACGGAATGGACTTGGGTTCAAGGAAAAACTCAATTAACTTGGCAAGATCATCGGGTAATAATTTGGATGAGCTGCTCAGTCTTAATGTTGAAAGGGAGAGTGGTCAAGCTGTGGTTGGTTTGTCTAGTGGGAGCACAGCTCCCATGCCAGTTAATGTGAATTCATCAACAACCCAATCTTCTCTTCCTATACCAGAAAGTTCTTCTAGAGCTGTTGATTCTAATTCACAGCCTTATCAAGGACAAAAGATGTATCATGGAGATTCCATTCAGCATCCTGGATCCTCCATGCATACAGTCGATAGCTTCCCTAAGGTAGAAGGAAAGAGTACCAATCCCTTATCTGTTCAAATGCAATATGGTTATGTTTCTCAGCCATCCAACCATGCAGCACCTGCAGAAACTTTAATGTCTATGCCTCTCCATGTTGACCCAACTCAACAAGGGGTTTTTGTTGATGAGCCAGCACATGGAGGTTTTCATATGCAAAATTCTGAAGTACTTGCGAAGGAGGCAAAGCTGAAAAGAGATAGCTCTAGTCAGAAAATAAATGAACCTGAGAAAACGCAGAGCCTGGATCAAGAAGATCCTGTAAAGGAATTGAATATGAAACGTGATGGTTCATTGCAGAAGGTTAATGAAGCTGCTAAAAGTTGGGCATTGGAACATGAGAATGTATCTTCTTTGCATACCTATGATGGCTCCATTCAAAATCCCACTTCCAGGGATGAAGTACTACCATTTGCCAATTCAGCAGCTGAGTTAACACCACCTGTTTTCCCTAACCAAATTAAGAAAAGGCCTGAGGAACCTTTGCACAATTTGATGCATGCTGAGGCTGCAACCGGAAACAGAAAGAATGGTGAGGATGTCCTGCTACATTCATCTGGTGGTCCATTTGCTCCAGGATATGGTGGTTCTGAGGTTGATCCAACTGACTTTAGCTACCTTGAATCATCTGTTGTTCCTCAACGAGTTTTCCATTCTGAGCGAATACCTAGAGAGCAGGCAGAGTTAAACCGCTTGTCAAAATCTGATGATTCCTTTGATCCTCAGGTTCTAATAACACAAGCACGTTCTGGTTGCTTTAAAAAAGTCTCAGAATCAGCTAATCAACTGGAAGAAAGGAATCTGGATTCCCAGTCTGAGCAATCCTTCAGTTCTGCAAAACCTAGTTCTTCAGTTCCTCAGACTGTTGAAGATGCTTTGACACAGTTTGAAAAGTATAAGGATTTTGCTGACAACATGAGCAAATGGAATTCCAATATCTCTCAAGGGCATGAAGCGAATCTTCAGAAATCTGAACCAAAACAATTGGTGTTTACTTCAGTGGATGATCACGACATTGGCTGGGGAAAGGATAGCAATAGTGATATCTCTATCAATGACCAAGATGCACTGAGAATGATGCGTCCAGCAGCTAGTAAAGGAACTTACTATAAGCACCCAGAGGGTTCAGCTTTCGTACGATCAGAATTTGAACAGACTGAGACAACTGGAGGAAAGAATCATGGAAATAATCGGTTGGAAAGTGCACAATCTTTGGCATTGACCGAAAACCCACTTACAGCTGTTTCTCAGGGGAACTCTACCTTTGGTTCTGGAACGGCAGTTCAGGGAGACATAAGTATTGACATAAATGACAGATTTCCGAGAGATATTCTGTCCGATCTGTTCTCTAAAGCAAGAATCCATGAAAATCCATCTGGGATCAGTCCTATGCTTGTCAATGGTACTGGATTGAGCCTCAATATGGAGAATCATGAACCTAAGCGCTGGTCATATTTTCGGAACTTGGCTCAAGATCAGTTTGTCCGAAAGGATGTTTCCCTTATTGATCAAGACCATCTGGGTTTTACATCCTCAGATACAAATCATGAAGGAGGACGACCTACTGATTACAGCTATCCACCTTTAAATTCTGATGCAGTTGCCTCGTCTCATGTTGACACAAACTATGAGGACATTCACCGGGATACATCTGGTATGAATGGTCCCATCACTATGGATTTACGTGATGGTCACTCTCAACTGAAGGGCAGTGACAGTGCTCAGTTTGATGCTGTGAACCCTAGAATTCAGGAATCAGAATATGAGGTATGCTTGCCAATTGCATGTTTGTGGTAATCCTATGCCAGTAAAATTTTGTTATCTGGAACTGTATAATTGGATGTCTTATTTCTGTCAGGATGGGAAGGTGGATATTAATTTTGGTGCACCTCTTGTTGATCTTTCTTTGGGAGATTTTGATATCACTACTTTGCAGGTAAAGTGACTTGGTATTTAATTTAACTGGATTGATCAAGATTTTTTATATGTTTTAAGAGCTAGAAAGTTTTAATTATAAAATGTTTTGCATTTAGATTCACTTGTGGTTTGTTGAAACTCGTGAATTATTCCCTTTGATCTCTGTTAATAATGGAAAATTCGGATAATAGTTGTCTAGCAGCAGATTGTTTTTCTCTATATCTTTCTGGAGGATGAGCTCTCCATGTCTCTAGCAGTCGGTCTGTTGAGGGCTTAGTTGTTGGCTGGGATGTGAAACCAGCAATAATAAATTCGATAGTTTGCAATAGTGTAATATCCTCCCTAATTGCACTTCATTCCTCATCAGTTGTGGTATAAGAATTATAATCCCTACAGTTTCCATCATTGTTATCTTACTAAAACCACAGGGGTTGTTGTTTAACTATGTTGTCGGCTTGAAATCAGCCTCGGGATTTAGGTTCAAAGGTAGCCACCTGACTGCAGTGAACGAAGATGTGCTTTTGAATATGTGGCAGAGTTAATACTACAGTGAAATTTTCCCTTGCATATAGGTCTATATCTCTCTAATCACAACTAATGTATACTCTTAGATATGCTAGTTAAGATAAAATCTTTATCTGAAAATAACAGATTAGATAAAAAAGCTTGATTAGTTGAACATTGCACTTTCGCAAAGCCGTTCATTTGTAAAAATTCTGGGTTTTCACCTTTTCATTATCTTGAATGATATCAAATCCTGAGTTAGATCTCTCTCAAATTCTCTACACTTTGTTTTGCACTAATTTTTCCTCTTTTGTGGGGCATAGTTAGATCATCAAATGCACCTCTTGTGGTTGGATTGGGATTTAACATCTTAATTATTGGTTTGCATTTCTATCCTTTTTTTCGAGACTGTTCATGAATGACACCTCTAGGTCTGATCATCACCATCTTAAACTGTAAGTGATAGTCAGGTCTAGTTTCCATTAAGTTTCAAGTGACAGATTCAACACTCAAACCACTGTAATGGAGGCAAATCAGTTTCTACATCCAGTAAATGTTGCTTACTCTGAGTTAATGTGCAACTCCATTATGCCAATTGCTCTCACCTGGTTCAATGTTCGTCTACTGTCCTGCTGGTTAGAATTCCAAATTACTTTGTACCCATCTTTTTCACTCAGAGGCGTGCTCCCAGTTTTCTCCATTCTGCAGTGTTGAATCAAGTGCATTTTAAATAAGGTGCAGGGTGAAATTAAGTACAATCTTAGAAGGTTTGGCATATGGAGAATCATTATCAAGCAATGCTTTGTCAGTGAACTTGTCTAAAACATGTCTATGCTGTTGAAACATGAAAGTGATTCCTTCATACTTCTACTGCTGGTAAAATATATTTTCACCCCCAAGAAAAGAATTATAAAATCCGAGGGAACTGACTTTTGTTTGAGTTAGATTGTTTCTCTCCGAACTTTCTTACTTTGAAGGGTTATATTCATTTAGACCAACTTGATTCTATTTTATCTAAGTTTATTTTCTGTCATTGCAGATTATAAAAAATGAAGATCTGGAAGAGCTAAGAGAACTGGGTTCTGGCACATTCGGGACTGTTTATCATGGAAAGTGGAGGGGTACAGATGTTGCCATTAAAAGAATTAAAAAGAGCTGCTTTGCTGGTCGTTCATCTGAGCAAGAAAGATTGGTGAGCTTATTCTGTACTCTAATGATTCCATGTGAGCTTATTTACCACAAAAAAAAAACTTTTATGCATTCAAACATAGTTTTATCGTAAATCAAGTTTATCATACCTGATCAAGAACTGTGGAATAGAGTGCAGGAGTGTTGTCTGTTTCAGATGACTTGATCCCCTTGGTTGCCTGTATGAATCCTATTTCTCTAGAGTTTACAAACTGTTTTCCTCCTTCTCAGAGCCGGAAATTTTCCGTGTTCTGCTTGGTGATCTCTAGTTTTTATAGGTGACAACAGTTAGAAAAACACGCACTGAACTGCAGATATTGTTTATACATGGCATAAAAATTATAAATGGTCATTTAAATGGTAATAATTCGTTAATACGTTTAATGATGCAGCATTTTTCTCAAGCAAATAATGATTTTGTTTGGAAAATGTTGACAAAATTAATATTTGACTGACACATGCATACTCACTATAATGTATGCAGCAATACTTGTTATTTCCCATTCACAGAAGAATTAGATTATGCATTTCTTATAAGAATTTATACTTGACACTATTAATCATCAAATTTCAGAAAAGTTATATGGATAGCTGTGAAGATGTTTGCCTAAATATGAAACACCTTGGGAAAACGATGTCATTGAACAACATATTTTTTAGTGATGTAGTTGAAGTTTTCATGACAAGGTATTATATGTGGCAGCAAGTCCCGTGTGTTTGACAAATACTAAGAGTTCATGCTAGAACCCAACCAATTTTCTCATATTTATTATTTCTGTTTGTACAGTATTAATTATTTTTTTAATCACTTACAATATTGTTTGTTCTGTAAATAAATTCAATATATTGGAAGGAGGCCCAAAGAAGCAAAACCTCATGAGTAATGTTGCATTTATGAAGGAAGCCAAAGTGTTGTAAATTCAAGCCCAATATATGAGAAAACCTAGTAGAGTAGAGAGTGAGTCATACTTTGTATCTTCTACTCTCCTTTTTCTTGGACAAAATAAAGTTGTCTCTGCATCTTCCCTCTTTCTCTGCCTTCAATTCTCCAATTTTCTGAAAAGTATTTGTGGTTTTTCTTCTACCGATGTATTTGTTGTATCTACGCTTTTCATTAAACTCTGCATTCCAAAGATTCAACTTGGACAATCAACCACTCTCTCTTATATTTTTGACTACTGCAACCATGCTACCATCATTATGTCAAAGTACCAGCACCTATTTCTGCACTTTCTGTCACTGCTGGAAAAAAAATTGCCTGCTTTGTTTAGGATTTTGCAAGAAATAGATCAAATGGCTTTTAAGACTAAGAAAGGAAATATTATGTTGCAAGTGGAAAACCATCCAACCCTGGTTTGCCCAAGGTGATGAAAAGACAAAAATATCCTCACAGTTTTAAGAAAAAGAAGAATGACGACTGCTACAGGAGATGTCTTACCTCATTTAGTATAGTATATAATATATAATAATATACAATAATCTACTGAATATCATGAAAGTGTCCTGGCATGTTGTTGAAGTCTATGCTGTTATGCAGTTCATTGGTTTGCATTAGATGGATATATGTGATATATTTGTTCTCTGTCTGGTGTAAGTAACTAGTATCCAAAAATTTCAGACTCTGGAGTTCTGGCGTGAAGCTGAAATTCTTTCAAAGCTTCATCATCCCAATGTTGTGGCATTCTATGGAGTCGTGCAGGATGGACCTGGAGGAACACTAGCCACTGTAGCAGAGTTTATGGTGAATGGTTCTCTAAGGCATGTTTTGCTTAGCAAGGACAGGTACTGCCTTCTTGATGTTTATCTCGAGGTTATCATACTCGCATTGTTAGAGAACTTCTTTATGATGTGCTTCATTATATGAATGTCTAGGCATCTTGATCGCCGTAAGAAGCTCTTTATTGCAATGGACGCAGCTTTTGGGATGGAATATTTGCACTCAAAGAACATTGTGCATTTTGATTTAAAATGTGACAACTTGCTTGTCAACTTGAAAGATCCTTTGCGTCCCATCTGCAAGGTAATTATGGCATGTCTGCTGTTTCTGGTGGATGCTGCAAATGATCAGGATTTGCTTTCTTAATATGGAAATTAGTTTTCAGCTGTTCATTCTTGGTGAGCCTTATGTTTAAGTGGCAATTGAGGTTATTGTGTCTATCCAGGTAGGCGACTTTGGTCTGTCAAAAATCAAACGAAATACACTAGTTACTGGTGGTGTTAGGGGAACTCTTCCATGGATGGCTCCAGAGCTGTTGAATGGTAGCAGCAGTAAGGTTTCTGAAAAGGTAAGTTATCATTCACCATTAATTGCTTAGTAGTTGATAGAACCAAAAGAACACGACCCTGGGTGAAGTTGCTGAAGATTAGAGTCTATCTCTAAAAGTACCCAAGTTATGACAGAAAAATGACATTCAAGCTGGTGACTATAAACTTCTACACTTATTGCTTCTTTTGGTCATTTGGAACGCTTTGTTTTACTGAACCAATTCTTACTATATTACTGTTTACCAGGTCGATGTGTTCTCTTTTGGTATTGTTCTGTGGGAGATCCTCACTGGGGAAGAGCCCTATGCCAATATGCATTATGGGGCAATCATAGGTGTGCGAAGAAATATTTCAGTTAGTTGAACGCATTAAATTTCACTTGGAGCAAATGCATATGTTAACTAAAAGATTCTCGAAGTGGTTGGCATATTATATACATGTTCCATTCTGTCTGTCAGTTTTGTAGTCAGCCTCTTAAATTTTATTGATCAAAAACCTCTTAAATTTTGATTTGGTTATCTGTTTGTTCTTATTGTGGTTTAGGGTGCCTAATGGGTGCAGGATCTGTATTTTGCTGATCTGTCTACTTGGTTGCAGGAGGCATAGTGAATAACACACTGAGGCCACCTGTGCCAAGCTTTTGTGACCCTGAGTGGAAGTTGCTAATGGAGCAGTGCTGGGCTCCTGATCCCGTGGCACGGCCATCATTCACTGAGATTGCCAGACGGCTGAGGAGTATGTCAGCAGCATGCCAAACTAAACCACAGGGTCATCAGCACAATCAACAGATGCCCAAGTAGGGGCAGATAGTTCTGCCTCTAGCCCATGGAAAACCAAATAAAATGATCTATGTGTATACAGAAAGTTCATATATATGCACTCTGATAAATGGAGGGAGGGGGTGCTTTCAGCGTGAAAAGAAACTGGTATATATGTAAAGCTATTATTTTTGTGGATAGTAAATGGAAAAACAGAAATTGTATTTTATGTATAGAGTCAATACAACAACATTGGGGGTTTTTGATTTGGAGGGAAGGTGAACTGTTAACAGCTCTTGTGGCTCACTGGTTTCCCAATTGTTTCTTTCTTTTTTGTTTTTTTGTTTTGATTTTCCACCCGGTATCCGGAGCTTTGCCCCAACTAATCCGGATTCGACCCTGTTGGGGGTGTGTTGGTGGGTGGTGCGGGCATGGTTGGGTTTCCTCTTCAACTTTGTATACTTGGCAAATTCTGGCATAAACTACGTTGAGTATTATTTCTTTTCACAATCTCAATCCCCATGCCATTCTCAATTCCCCAATTCCACCCAAAGATAGGGATCCGAAAATGCTGCTATATTACAAGTAGTGTCAGCTATTTGGAAACATATATTTGATTGATATCAAGACAATCTTGTACATCTAAAACACTCGCTGGAGACAAGCATCACCACCGAAGCAACATCAAGAGCCACAAATAAAACAAACATCCAGTCCAGATTCCTCTTATAATAATACATGCCCGTTTAAAATATAAGACGAATAGAAAGACTTGAATAAAATTTAGTGCTAATCATATATAAAAGAGACCATTTTGCTGCGTTTGGCTTTGGCCTTGATATCTTTATTTATCAGCTCTGGAAACTCTCCAGGATTGTTTAAAACTGCAATCAATTTGGATGAGCATATTGGGTGGTTTAAAAGTTAAAACTGCAATCTTTGTTTGAACTGTTGTAAATTGTAATTGCCATCATATCAGTGAGATAAATATTGCAGAACACCATGCAGGTATCCAATGGATATGGAGTTGCTTAAGAAAAGAGAAGAAAGACTAAATATGACGTTGTGTTGGTTAATGCAACGTCATATCATATGACGACGTTGTTTGGTTTGGAATGGTGCAAGTACATCATCAATACTATTTGTAATTACGGCCCAAATTGAAGTAGTAGTAGTGTTTTTTTTTTTGCCCAAATTCAAGTACTAGTAGTAGTGTTTTTTTTTGTTTGTTTGTTTTTTTTTTTTTTTTCTTTGAGAGCATATGATATCGTTCATTCAAGAAACACGGGATACAGTACCACAGCAGAAATTTAGAGTACCACTACCAGCATAAAAACTGAAGCTGATGGTGTATAACCATCATCAAAGTATTCATAATAATTAATACATGACAACATATATGAAAACTACCCATAAAAAATAAACATAACGACTAGTTCCTTAAGCAATATAAAAAACAGAGTTTCCTGAGTTCCGTATAGTAAGTAGTCTGGAGATAGTTGCAATGGCGAAGAAGGCTCGAGCCAGATACAGCTACCGTCCTCCAGAAGAAGCCCATACTATAGCTAGAATATTCTGTCGGTGGATCTCCTGGAAAATTCCAAGCATAACTCCTCCGTGGCCCTAGTGAGCACTATTTATGAAGCTTATTTAAATTACGATACTCCCCCTATCCTCCTCATATGTTGTTGTTCATAATGCTCCTACATATACACTTGACCCAAATTTTTCAATGCAGCTTTCACAAATTATTTTCACCGCAGGACGAGTGTCAATGTTAATTAAGTAGATGAAAACCTTTCCATATGCTTTATTTACTGCCAGAATTCGCTAGCAGGAGATTTACTGAGGGACACAATCAAGAGAAATGCGTATTGGCACATCCAAGATTTTTATCAAGAAGATGATGGTAAGCAATACTAATAGATAAGTAGAGAGCAGAGAAAATTAAACATGAATAATTTGTCCAACATTCAAGAGACTCTGGTGCGGAACATTAAGGATCATGCTGTTCTCCCTGCTCAATTTCCTAAGCAAAGCGTATACATAATCAATTGCGACTCTCTTGAAGAATCCGGCATCTTTCCGTGCCATGACGACGGTATTACCAAGCATGTGCACCACGCCAGCATCCCTACAGTTTCGTAAGAAATCGAGCTCATCAGTCTCGGGGGAGTTGGTGTTGTTCCCTTGGAATGAGGAAGTAATGGAGGAGATGGTGTTGTTGTTTCCCTGGAATGAGGAAGTAATGGAGGCGTTACTATTAGAAATGATGGTTACATCTATTATGGATGATAGGGTATCCCCCTCCTCCTCCTCCTCCTCCTCCTCATTGTGAGTGTGACGACTATAGCCTGCCTGTCCACTCTGCTGCTCATCACCTGAACTATATTCGGAGCACCCCTCCATCATGGAATCAAGCCGGACAAACGCGGAAATACTGTCCAGGAGCTTGTTCTCGAAATCATCATCCTTCTTGTGCAGGTCTCTGTACCCATATCTTGCCACACAACGAAACATGTGGAAATTTTTGGGTCCAATCCGCCGCACCAGGAATCTCTCCCCTTCTGGAACTGTATGCACAGGAAGGTACTTGATGCACACAAAAATCAAAACAGAATGGATTGCAGGCAGGTTGGTAATGAAGTGAGAAAATATGTGGGGGACTCCTCTCGCTAGTTCAGAGTAAACCAGTCCAATACCAGGGACCCTCACCAGTCCTAAGCTGGGGCCTAGACCAACTATCCATGCCATTGATATCTTGCTTTGCATCTCAAACTCGAAACGTTTCACCCTCCCGTAATGCCAAGCATACATTATCAGAAAAAGCGCTGCTCCGATGGCTAGCGGAACCCAACCCCCTTGGTTAATCTTGAACACCACCGCGGAGAAGTAAGTTCCCTCCACTACCAGGGATAAGACTGTGAAGAGCAGCACAGGTATCCAGTGCCACCTCCAAACCAATATCATGATCAGAGTCATAAGAAATGTGGTCACCAGCATCACCACTGCCACCGCAGTACCTGTTCCCATTTCATACATTTAATATGTTTGTTTGATTAAAAAAGATTATGATCTTGGTAGTGCGAAGTTGATGAAAAAGCAAAACTATTTGGCAAAGCAAGATGTCTAACCCCCAAGCAAAATTTTCATTGCGTTCGACATTGATTTTGCAGTGATGAGTAGTAGTTGAAAGAAAACAGCTAAAGGTTTGCCAACATAACCAATTTCTAAAGCCTCAATGATTGATTTAGTGGGATAATCAAGTAAATGGAACCCTATAGTATGATTTTCAATTCCAACAATTTATTAAGAGATGTGTCCGACAAAAAGCAGAATTCGATAACAGGAGCTTTCTGGGGATCATTCAAGAATCAAGAGTAATCTTTTGAGGTCAAAGAGTAATATGGGGAAGAGAATGATAAGTGTGTACGCACTACACACACTACTGGATATGGGCATCATTTCGAATTCAGTTGAGTGATGTGATCCAACATGATACAAAGTCATTGCAGTGAGAAAAGTGGACACCGTAAAAGCGTTGAAATCAATGATGGTCTAAATTTTGGTAGAATCAACTCACCAGAAGCATTTCCAATTTGACTCTGATTTTTGAATCCAGCAGTGACTGCAATGCAAAGAATCATGAGTAGCCAATTAATATCTGGGATGTATACTTGGCCAAGCAATGCGTCTGATGTATGCAAGACTTTAACTCTTGGAAAACAATCAACTGCTAGAGCCTGCTTGACCAGAGCAAAGGTAGCTGATATGGTAGCTTGGCTGGCAGCAACAGCAGCACCACTTGCCACAATAAGAACCAACCAGTAAATACCATCTGCCGTATAGTGAATATTAACCATAATCAGATGATAATTCTTTACACAGTAACCGAAAATCTCGAGAATTTCACTATCTATAAAAAAAAAAGTTTCTGAGCAAGCATTATAAATAATAAAAAATGCACAACAACTTACTCACTCGCCTTAGTGTTTACTTAGTGTTTATTTATTTATCTACAGTTAGTTTTATGGTTTTGTTTCACAAGAATCGACACAGGATTTATAGTTTCTCTTCAGTTGCAGTTCAAAATGTTTCTGGAATTTCTTGTTTGCGATATTCTAGTATCTAAACAGAATAGCATTTCACGCAGAAGGCACAACTCTGGCAACCTATTCAAAATTTGCGCCAAAACTAATACTATCGCCAAGAAAAGTGGCTAAGAGAACCATAGAGCTTGTCAACACCAGGGAACATTATTGCCTAAAGATATATCTTGACCATACAAGTGCCTACAGGTTCCTCAAACTTCTCCTAGACAAAAATGTTAGATCTTAATTTTCTGGTTATATTTCTATGTAAGAGAAGACTGGTTTCATGAGTAACAAAGGGAAAATGTTTATGAAAATTCTTGACTTTTCATCCTGTATTAAAATACTAGATAATTGAGCTCCTGCTTCACATCTCATGCGTAGAACTCTTCTTAATTCATAATATCATATCATTAAACATGATATTTTTTTTTTTTTAATTCTCAGTCAGAGCTTGGAACTGCATTTCTTTGTATTGCTTTTATTACTATGTCTGCTTCAAATTACGCAGTGTGGAGAGAGCCTGACTTGGAACAGCAACGATAAGAGAGAGAATTGCAAAACATATAATTTTTATATTTTTTTGTGTACACCCCAGAAAGGCACAAGGACTGGAAGCAAGAACAAACCAGGAATGGAGCGATAAAAGGTGTCAGCTACATGTTCCGGGTGATGCACAAGGTAGGCAGCTTGGCCACTGTAGGCCAAAAGAAGGCAGGGAAATACTACTACCGTGAAAGCAACTTGGATGGCTGCAACTGAAAAATGGGACAGATCTGCGAAAAGGGCTTCTGTTCCTGCAAAACTTCTATGTATGCATCAGAAATGCGAAATGATAGGAGGAACACAATTAAGGCTTACATACACAAGACTACTCAAAACAAAAAAAAAAGAAAGAAAGAAAGAAAGAGAGAAAGGAAGAAGAAATGTTTGCGAAATACAGGAAATTTTACCTGTTATACTAAGCATAATACCTCCAAGAGATATCCAACTGTCTTTCCGGCCTCGCCTGAAATACCGATATATATACAGTGGTGAAAAAGCTTTGAGAACACTGCTATCATACTTACAGATGTTGAATATGCCCACGCCTGCGATTAACAACAACCAAAAGAGTACCACTGGGGCAAAGAGCCAACTAATTCTGTTTATTCCGTGGCGTTGAAGAGAGAACAAAACCACTAATATTCCAACAGCACAAACCACGACAGTTTCTGTGAGAGAAGAAATAAAGTGCGATTATTATTCTCCCTGAGAATCATAGATGAACCACGGAAGAAAGATCGCAATGCACAGCAACAAGAATGCCCTTGGTCTTAGAAGAATAAGAATGGTTATTACCATTACTTAACTGTGGATGGTCTAACCTGATACCTTCCACGGCTGAGAGAACTGTGAAAAAAGGAGGAGCAGGGTTATGGGAAAAAATGTAAAAGGAGGTGAGAATGTACAATCCAATGGTTGCTTATGATTAAAGGAGACCTGAAATAGCGGGAGTGAGAATCCCATCCCCGATGACCATGGATGAGCCAATGAGGACAACAATAAGCAGAGAGTTCTTTCTGAATGCGTATCTTTCCAACCATCTCTTGGTGGTTGCAGCAAATGATTGTTCACTAAATTGGAATCGTCTATACGTTGTTAGCTTCTCGTCGAAACGGTCCTGATTGGGTATAGTCTTTACCTTGGCATGGCGGCAGAGCAGTGAATAGAGAGCAAATGTTCCTCCTATCATTTGCAGCAGCAGCAGCACCAAAATGTGAATCTCATTTAACAACAAACAATACTAACTACCTCCTCCTAGTCCTAGAGAGAAAGAAAGAAAGAAAGAAATGAGAGTGGAGTGTGTACCTTGACCATTGTCATTGGCTCTACAGACGATGAGGACGTACTTGAGGAGGGGGATGAGGGTGAGAGAATAAATGATCAATGATAGAGCGCCAATCACATCTTCTGGGTCCTCAATCCCATCCGGAAATGTGTTGTAAAATACATAGAGAGGAGAAGTGCTTAAATCTCCATACACCACCCCGAGGCTTTGGAATGCTAGCTGTAGGAGTAACAAGCTTGAAGATGATTCCTCCTCCTGAAATGTGAAAACCCACCAAACCAAATTATAAATTCTAAAACAAACACACACAGACACACACACACTAATTTAAGGATTCCTCCTCCTCCTCAACTACCTCCACTTTCTACCTTTTCTGCTGCGTTCATACTCTTGAGGCTTTCACCCTCCTCATCCATAGGCTGATCAAATTCCTGTTGCAGAGCCCACATTCTACCTTTCTTATCAGTTTCTTCCACCTTTCCTGAAGCCATTGCCTCCCAACCTTCTACTACTTCCGATGCTTATTATGATTCTTTCTTGATTTTTTCCCCCCCCCCCTTATCTTCCCGCTAACGCTACTAACTGCTCAAGATCTGTCGCACTAGATTGATTTTCACCATTTTTTTTTTCCCTTTGAAACAAAACCTGTAGCTTCAATTCTTCTACGCCACATGAAATATTTGCAGATGGATTCCTGCAAAACTCACCTTCAGGCATGGACATCCAACAAAACCTCATACCATTTAAGGGAAAAGACAAAAGGACGGTACACAAACACTATATATTATTGTAGTAGAATGAATGAACAAGAACCAGAGACCATGTCTCAAATTCAATCAAATCCCAACAAGTTGCATAAGACATTACTAATGTAGTAGAGGCGCAGATAGCAGCAGCAAATTAGTCTGGTGTCAGTGAGCCATCAATCTTTTGTAATTGGCAAACCTATACTATATATCCCATTAAACCCTCCTCATCCTCCTGAGATTCACGTTTTAGCCTTCCTTCCAAGTTCCAAGTGACCAACAACAGCAGACATCTACAACCTTAAAAAAAATAACATTCGCTGTCATTTTTTCTTTTCTATAAAAATAATAATAATAATAATTTATTAAGAATACAAAAAGCAAATGTCAAATCCCAAGATTCCGGTGCATTCATACCTGCGCTTCTCCAAATAAGAAAAAAAAAAAATTCTGAGAGACACAGAAACAATACAACAGAATCACAAAAAACACATAGCATCAGAAAAAGAATCACATAACTAAAATGAAGAAATAGATTGCGAAATATATTATACCTTGCAAGGCTAAGAATTACCAACAAGAACACGCACACTCCCTTCTCTTCAAACCCTAAAACTGACAGATTATTTTGCAGTAGTACTTCTGGCTTTTTAAGATCCATAAAAGGGATCTAATCATAATTTTAATGTCGGAAAATAAATGACGTAAATTAAAAAAATTCACATGCTCAACTTGGAAAACTGATTTCAAATTGAAATGCTACACCTACCAACCTCTAATAACTACTATATATTGGTATATATAAAAAAAAAGACTTTTCACTTATTTTATTTTTTTTCTCTCCAAGGACAAATGTCATGTTAACAAAATGTCACACATGTCGTAATTAGTCATGTAAACAAATTTGTCCTAATCTCACCAATCCTAGGTAGGGTTCTGCTTTAATATTAGTAGGTCGAATTGTTACACTAGCGACCTGAATGAATTCCGTGCTTACCTTAATAGGGGGTTCACTCAGCATACCATACGTTCATTTTAACTGGGTTACGGTGATAATCGAAATTTCTGGCACTGCCACTCTGAACTTTTACTGCGTGAAATTCTGAAAATAAATGTTGGGTATCAATCCATTAATTATAAAATATTCAGTACCATCAATTAAAAATTTTATTTATAGCAAGATTTGTTGATTGTCACATTGATGAAAATGTTTATCCAACGTTATATGGAGAGAAAATAAGAAGTGAAAGATTAAATGGAATGCTATATCATTATCCAGCTTTGATCATCGAATAAACCAGTATGAACTTGAAGTTCAAAAGAAGATTCATTTGTAAAATATAGCAAATCAATTGTCAGAAGCATTTATTGATCTAGATTTGGTGACCAAATCTCATATACCAGCTGCAAATGCTCATGTTCGAATTAATATTCCTGAAGAACAATTAAAGAATGCAAATGAATCTAAAGCACGCCAGAACCGTGGAAGACCACTCGGTTCCAAAAATAAAAATTGTCGATAGAGAAAAGGCATAAAAATACAAGATGGCCCAACGAGGAAATAAGACCTTCGGTAGAGGTTCAAAAATTAAAAATCCTCAGGAAGGAAGAGGAAAATCCTCCTGAAGAGGTTCTTGGCATGATTGATAAAGTTCCAAAAGTAATTGAGGTACCTGAACTAAATAAAAATAACGAGATCTTGATCAACTATACTGTGTCAGGAATAAGATGGAACCGACGTGAAATAACTGTCAACGGAATTTTTTTTGCATATAATGTAATGCTAAATATTATGATAGAGAATGAGGATCATAAACCTAAATCTATTGATAAATGCCAACGAACAAATGATTGGCCAAAATGGAGAGATGCAATTAAGATTGAGTTAGATTTACTCATGAAGCAAGAAGTTTTTGGACCAGTAGTTCGTACACCAAATGGTGTAAAACTGGTCGATTATAAATGGATATTTGTACGGAACAGAAGTGAAGAAAATGAAATAGTGAGATATAAAGCACGAATTGTCGCACAAGGCTTTACCCAATGACCCAGGATGATTATCAGGAGACATATTCCTGTGTAGTGGATACGATTACTTTTCGGCATTTGATAAGTCTAGCAGCACATGAAAAACTAGAAATGCGTTTAATGGATGTTGTTACAGCCTATCTCTATAGATCCATAAGTCATGACATACACATGAGAATCTCTGAAGGATTTAAGTTGCTTGAAGCTACTAATTCCCTGGATATATACAATTAAACTATGGGTTTTTGGTACAGTTGGTACCCGACTTTTTTGCGTTGGGTCAATCGTGTTCCCACAACTTTTCTCAAGACATTTATGTACCTAGAGTTTTGGCGGGCAGATCAGTCATGGGTCTCGGGCGGGGCATGTGCTGACATGGAAACTGCCCAAAATTAGGATGCTGCCCGTTCCTCAAAACGACGTCGTATTACTACAATAACGTGGGCCTCACTGTTGTCCCAATTATTAACCCGGGTTTCTTGCCTGGTTCTACCCGATAGAGGTTCAACCCTACCAAAAAACCGATTCCGTTCTTTCAGGACCGTTGATTTGCCTTTTCTTTTTTACTTCTTCTTTTCTTTTATTTTTTCTTCTTCTTTTCTTTTTCCTTTCCTTTTTCTTTTCTTTTTCTTCACCTGACTTTTCATTTTTTTCTTCTTCTTCTTGTTTTTTTTCTTCTCTTCTTTCTATTTCTCCTTTTCTTCTTCTTCACCAGCGTTCCTTTTTTCTTTTTCTTTTTCTTTCTTTCTTTCTTCTTCTTTTCTTTCCTCCTCCCCCTCCTCCTCGCCCCTCCATACCTGCTCCTGCGACGAATCACCACAACAACCACCAACGAGTATCAGCCCCACCATTGCCACCGCCTACCTCGGCCGCCCCATAGAAACCTAGCCTCACAGAAACCCAAACTTAGCCTCACTGCCCCTGATCTCCTCTTCCTACTACCCCTCGCGCTACACATGCGTTTGGCCCTATCGGGCGGCATCTCCACTAGGTTGATCAAAGCACTGTTGGCCCTAGTTGAGCAGCGTCACCACTGAACATAACCAACAGAAACAGAAAATAAATTGGTGGTGGTCATGGTGATCATTATTAGGTTTTCTTCTTAAATCTTTTTTCTTATTAATTTGGCAATGGTCATGGTGCTTCTCTGGTGAGCAGAAAAAACATGGACGAAGGAAAAAAAAAAGGAATATACACCCACGAATATGGTCATGGTGTTTCAATATTTTTTTCTTTTTGTTTTGTTTTTAGTTTTTGGTGTTGGATTTGGCCGGTGATTGCAATTGTAGGGGAGGAGGAGGAAAAGGAAGAGGGAGGCTGGGGTGGTTGTGGTTATGGAGGTAATGATGGTGGCGGCGGCGGCAGTGGTGGCGATAGTGGGTGGTGTTCGTTTGGCACAATTCATTTTTTTCTATTTATAAATATTTTATTTTTTGCTAAAAAAGTAATCAATATCAATTAAAAATAAAATATTAAAAAAATTATCAAATGGATAAAGAGGTCAAAGTTGTCATCTATTCTCTTCTTTTTTTTTCTTTTCTAGCCTTGTAAATATTTTAATTTTTCTTTTATTTGAGAAAATAACAATTATTAAATACTCAAGGTTTATCTTTTTCCTTTCCTATTATTTTTTCTTTTCCATAATTTTTTCAAGAAGGGATATGATTAGAAGGAGGAATAAATCTTCTGGTCACGTAAATGTTTTTTTCTTCTTTTTTTGTATAAATATTTTTTCATACTTTCTCAAAAAAAATTAAAAAATACTGTGGAAAAAAACCGTTTTAATAAAATTTTTATTTTACATTCTTTGTCAAAAAAATTTTGAGTAAAATTTTTTTACATTTTTTTGTAAAATAAAAATAATTATTTTTTGAGTAGAATCCTTTTTTGCTTTTTTTGTAAAAGATTTTTTTTTGTTAAGTAGACTTCTTTTTTGCTTTTTTGTAAAAACAATTAAGTAATTTTTTCTATACTATTTTATAAAATAAAAATAATTTTTAAGTAGAATTCTTTTTTATAAACAAATTGGAAGTTTTTGTAAGAAAAATATAATTTTCTTTTGACTAGAATACTTCTTTTAAATTTTTTTGAAAGAAAATTAATTTTTGTTGAGTAGATTTTTTTTACCATTTTCTGTAATTTTTTAGTTAGAATTTTTAATAAGAGATTTAAGAATAAAAATAGGATTAGTATGTTAATCTTTTATCGCATTATAATTATCATGGTTAATAAAACAATTTTAAAATTTAGATGTGGTAGGCTTTAAAAAAAATGGTTATGGATTATAATTTAGACCTTTGTGGTTAATATTTACTTTTTTATTTAATTTAGCAGGGTAATAAAAATTTTGATTTCATTAGAACTGTGTATTTTTTTATTTAATTTAGCAGGGTAATAAAAATTTTCATTTAAGTTTTATAATTGTACTTTTCTATTTAATTTGGCCGGGTAATAAAAGAAATTTTGATTTAAATTTTAAAATTGATATTTGAGGGGATATTTCGGGTCAATTAATTCTTTGGTTGAACCTCTTCAATCGGGTGAGAACTGGGTTGGTAGCCGCTGGGATAGTGGGTTTGGACCCATGCTTGCCATGTGGACGATAAAACGACGTTGTACTGTGGTGATACGATGTCGGTTTGAGCAACGGGCAGCTGCCCAATTTTGGGGCACAATCCACGTCAGCATATGCCCCGCCCGAGACCCATGACTGACCTGCCCGCTAAAACTCCAGATACATAAATGTCTCGAGAAAAGTTGTAGGTACACAACTGACCCAACGAAAGAAAGTTGGGTACCAACTGTACCAAAAACCCATTAAACTATATAGATCTTTATATGGTTAGAACCAATTTGAGTAAGAGTATAATCATCTTTGCATATATTTATTAAATGCTTTGTATGTTTGATTTGAGCCATACATGTGTGAATTTATTATTATTGCTATTTATGTTGATGATTTAGATACTGTTGCAGTATTTTATCTATATGTGAATTTTTTACTTTTTTATTTGTAATTTAAATATTACTAGAAATCCTAAAAAAGTTTCCAAAGTCGTGCTATGTTTAAAGAAAGAGTTTGAGATGAAGAATTTTAGGAAGATTAGTTTAGTCCTGAAGTACCATATCGTAGTGTAATTTATCTTGCTAGTAACATAAAGCCTAAAGCTTTTATCATAAACTTATTAGCAAGATATAACTTTGTTCTAATGTTGAAATGCCCCGAACTGTATTTACCGTTATACACAGTAAACACGTAGGACCACATACTATTACAGTATCCACAGAGGTAAATATCACAACCAACAGTAATAATACAATAACAATACATAATACATCCACAGTACTTGTCCCGGCACGGGAACATTTTTACAACAAGCAACAGAACTGAGTAGTAAAATGCAAGTAGCGGAAGTCTTAATACAATACAACAATAAGCAACAATATGATAGTGATGCATCGCAGGATGGATCCGGGCCTGGCAGAGGGTGCGCCACAGCACCTGAGCTACGCACAATCAAACTACGCGACCAGGTCACGCAGGCGAGGGGTGAGTCCGAAGTGCTCACCGGGTAAAATGCATAAGCAAATATACATATACAAGCACCGATAATAATCAAGTCACATCAACAGCAAATAATTAAGGTTCTCACGAACCCCAAATAACACACTCTGTGATTCTAGACACGCTATACCAATTTTATTATCAGGGCCCCTATCACTAGTTAAATGGTGGCCGTCGCTTGGTAGTCAAGCTAGCTAGCCCGTGGACCCAGCCTTGGTAGTGAAACGCCCCGACCCGAATTCACCGTACACAGTAAACACAGGCCGGAACTGTGACAACCCAATCAAATAAACCCAAGCATACAGTGTGAACCACAATAACTCGGGCTCGACAGCCCATAATAATAAACATCAATAATAATAAAACCGGCCCATTGGCCCAATAAATATAACAACAGTGCACAGCGGAAGACTTAAACTCACTAACACTGTATGCGACACATGCAAACTATGGATCCAAGCCT
>JAKUCV010005085.1:0-24476 GCA_028386065.3 Turnera subulata | reverse complement strand
TGTTTGATCTTGATAATGGGACGAAGGGACGATGACATATTCCGAGGCATAGAGAATCAGTACTGATCTTGTCGTTCGGGTAGCAATGATGTGTTGCTAGACGCCGCTCTTTGCTTATAATTGTAAAATGAGAATTTTACAATTATTGCCGGACGTTACAAGTGCCTACAGGGTCACACACATAGAACCGTTGATTCGGGTAGATGGTTGGACCGTGGTTGGACCGGGTGTGATTAGACCGTGGTTGAGCCATGGTTGGACCATGGTTGAACCAGGGCCGGTTTTGCATCAATAATTACTTGAATTATTGATCAGACATGGTGTTTTGATGAGTTGTAATCGGATCATGGTTAGTGGGAGACAATGGTGATAATAGTCATCACCTTTGGTCCACCTTGTTGGCCACTCTCTAATTATCTAATGCATGATCATGTGAGTGTGTATGATCAGATCATTCACTCCTTCCCTTTGGGTTCTCTGAACGTTTTTGGGGTCTTGAGAGCTTGAGAAAACACTTACATCCAGCTTTTTCTTCTTTGTGAAAGAAGGAAGAGCAAAACACCACAAAACACACAGCCCCGGTTTTCTTGTTGCTAGCACATCAGTCCGGGGAGCTCGAGGCTTGATTCGTGTGACGATTCCAAGCCGATCACGGTTCGTGTGGATACCGTAGAGGAGCCAGGCCGTTGTCTTGCTCTTGCTGATTCCTTCCAGCTATTAGGTGAAAGATCCTAATCTTCCAGGTACGGAAATTTTGTTATACGGTTTATGCTTGCTTCACTTTGTTCTTGGTTAAGTTTCCTTGCTTCCGCTGCTTGTTGTGCTTGCATACTATGAATGTCATATACCTAAGGAAACTTACAGATAATATATCCAATTGTTAACCTTCGTATTATGGGGTATCCTGCCAAATCAGCATCACAATACGCCACTGGAGAAAGTTTACTATTAGAAGGAAAAAAAAAATACCTTAGCCAGGTGTTCCTTTAAGATAGCATAACACCCTATGTGCAGCTTCAAGATGAGACTAGGGAGAAGTTTGCATGAATTGACTTAAGATGTGAACTGGATAACTAATATCTGGTCGTGTAATTGTGAGATAAAGTAATCGACCCACTAAACGGTGATATTGTTCAGGATCACTACAAGGTACACTTATGTCTGATTCAAGCTTACCTTATTGCTCCATGGGAAATGTTGCTGGTTTGCAACTTGTAAGACCCTATCTGCCAAGATGTCAAGCACATACTTCCATTGGCTTAACATAATTCCTGCTGGTGAATGTGCCACTTCAATACCAAGTAAGTTGAGCCTTCCCAAATCCTTAATATGGAACTTTTTTGTCTAGATGCCGCTTCAGATCACGAATAAAATCATGATTATTTCCAGTCACGATAACATCATCTACATAAATAAGCACAACAACAAAATATTCTCTATTGTATGATGAGGTAAACAGAGAATGATCAGCATCAGATTGTCTAAAATAAATAATAAGTAGAGAGGCTATGAATTTATGATACCAATTTCTCGAAGCTTGATGAAGCCTATAAAGGGATTTTCGTAAGCGACATATACCCGTTGCTCCCCCTGTTTGCAAAATCCTTCGGAAATTTTCATGTATACCTCTTCTTCTAGATCACCGTGTAAGAAGGCATTGCTAACATCAAGTTGATGCACGTACTATTTGAGTGTATCCTATTGCAACAAGGCGTTCCTTATTGTAACGTCCCAGCTTGTCGACTGTCACTACAGACCAACACGGGATCTTTCCATCATACTTTTTCCTCACTCGCACGTTTCCGGGGAAACTTCCCAAGAGGTCACCCATCCCATAATTTCTCCAAGTTAAGCACGTTTAACTTTGACTTCTTATGGAATGGGCACCGAAAAGGTAGGTGCACCTTGTTGATTTAGTTAGTACTCATCAAACCGTTTAAGCTATTCTCGATTGTACAGTCCCACACCATTCATGTGCCCGTCCGTCTAGAAGCCCGCTGGAAGCCGCTCCTTGTCCATGCTTATTCCAACATCGGCGTACACTCTCCGACCTCATAGACCCTGGGTGTCACAGGCCCACCAGCTTTAGCTAGCTTCGTCCCCAAACCTCGCACTGTACTAGGGAAATGTTGGAGCTCCGTTACCAACTGTAAAGTCTCGGCTTGTCGACTGTCACTATAAATTGAACAACAATTAATAAACTTGTGGACTTCGCCGCTCAAGGTCAATGCTTAGAAATTTATTCTTGTAGACATTACATTTTTGCATGCTTGTCGATTTGTGTCAAGTTCAGAGTTGTGCGTTCACTTGGGTTCCCCCTATTTTAATAATCGGTTGTCACTTAATCATTATTTAATTATTCCTAATAGTGAGTTGGCACTTGTGGTCATATGCTTACCTGCCCATGTTTATTTAATCACTTTTAAATGGTTTTCAGTACATGGCATTCTTTACACATATATATTTAAACATGAACTTACGTTGAGCTTAAGTCTATCCTCGGAAAAGAAGTTGACAAGCCGGTCACGTGTTCAATGCTTTAAAACCAAGGTTGTTCTATCTTTGAGTTTCCAAAGGATTTATTCAAAAGAAACAAAGGGTTTTATTTAATCATTCTGATTTTATATTTTGGACGCCAGTCCAGTCTTAAAATGGAGAAAATAAGTGTTGTTATTCAAAGATTCAGGCGGATATTAAACATATAAATATGAAAAATATATATGCTAGCTTTGTCACAAGCTTTTAAAGTAGAGTTTTGAAGAAAAATAATGGGGTTTACCCTGTAGTCCTTTTTGGTTCATATATCATGTTGAGGGTCGTGAGCAATGAATTTATATAGCTAAGTTCACAGCATGCCTGCATCCCTTTATCTTTTGATTGAGTTTTTAAGTGATATATGTGACTATATATTTAGGCACTGAATATTGGGGAGTAGCCAGATAGAGCGCTGGTTTCTAGATGACTACAGGTGAGGACTTATAAATCTTGGTATGCCGTTACTGCCTACGATACTCTGGCTAACGGTTCTCTGTGAATTTTACGGCAATCCTTGAAAATTGTGATCTATGTGTACTTATATGCTTGTCTTGCTGCTTGTTGGTCTATATATGTTGGTGATAACATGATGTTGTGCCATGATTTTGTATTGTGTGCCTGGTTGATATAATATGCCTGCCGAGTATGAGTTGATTTGTTATGCATATAACATGATATACTATTTTGTGGTTAGTGAGGTAAATTGTGGCCGGAGGCCCGGACTCGAGAATAAGACGTTAAATCAACACGACCCTGGACAATCATAATTTATGGCACACATAACTTTTTAAAGCATAACTGAGAATAATGTACTAAAAGAATACTACTGTGGGATTGTTGACCGGTAGGCTATATTTGGGCTTATGCTCTGACTTGGGTTGATGCCTTGACTATATTTGGGCTTATGCCCTGACTTGGGTTTATACCCTGATTGTATTTGGACTTATGCCCTGGTTGTCTGTACAGATGTAACCGTGCTCGACGCATGCAGTAGAGGGCCCTGATAATAAAATACTAAAACCCTAATAAAATACTCAATCTTAACACATGATATGGAATAAATATTACAAGACGATTTATGACAAATGTGGTGTAAAGTCTGATGATGACTTGTTTGTGCACTGTGGCTGTTCTGCCGGGTACTGATGTATTCGTGGTTGACTTGTACATGTGTATATCCTGGTTTATTTGTTTATGGTGAGACAGTGGTTGGTCTCACCCCTCACTTCTTTACACAGGTTATCTGATCTTTAATCAGGAGTGCATATCAGCAGGTGACGGTGTTTCCTCATCATCGGGTCAAATCCATAGAGTTCATTACATACATGTTACCATATGTATTTGACTTCCGCTGCATACTCGTTTACCTTGTATAATTTATTATATAATTTGTAATAAAAATGATGATGATTGTTTCACGGCTAATTGTCGGTATTGGGAGTTGGGCTCGCATTGAGCCGGTTTCTCTTTGGACACAGTTTTGTTTACCTTAGCATGTATATTGATTTCTCCGTCTATTTTGTGGTTTATACCATATTCCGGGGACAGAAGGACAATTTGGTCATTTTATATGTTATAATTAAATAAATTGGTTATTTTGGGATACGGACGTTTCACTTATAGCGTTCTATATTGCTATCAGGTTTGTATTTGATTTTATACACCCATTTAGAATCAATTGCCCGTTTACCAGGGGGCAAAGATTCCAACGTCCATGTGTGATTGGCTTCTAAGGCTTCAATCTCTTGTGCCATGGCAACGCAAGTGTATGGCAATTGTTTATGTTGGACTGCCTGATAAAATCCTTTACGCTCATTGTTGGAGGAGATAGTCGCTAAAAAAGCAGAGTGAGTAGGAGAAAATTTTGAATATGAAATGAACTGTGACATAGGATATACCGTTGAGTTAGCCGAACAAAACATATTTCCAACTTCAAGATTTGAAAGGCTGACCAAAAAAATTGGATTACGACGTTTTCAAGACATCAACAGATGCTAAAATGAGGGGGAGTAGAATACGCATTGCACATTCACTTTATGAATCCAAGTGGGTTAAGAAGAAGTGTATGGAATGAGAAGAGATGAGAAGTTTATGATGAGAGATAAGTGTAGAAATATGAAGGAATTAATGGGTATTTATAGTTGAAAAAAAAAGAGAGGATAAAAACAAATAGGTTTGATTAATTTAAAGAAATAAAATCAAATAAATATTATGTAAAAGAATATAATATTAATGTTTCATAAACTTCTCTTCTCTCCTCGTTCCATACACTTCTTCTTAATTCACTTTCTATTTTAGTTTAATTACTACCATTTTGTCCATACAGTTCTCCATTATTTATACTATTATTAATAATGTATTATCATCGTCAAAGTTATAATATTATATTATCATTAAGAGTATATTTCTCTCTCAATTTTATAAAACAATTTTATAATACAATCCACATTTATATACATCACAAAAAAATATCCCCACATACCTGGGCCGAGTACTATTGTTTTTTTTTTTTTTTTGCTAAATGGAAGGGGACTAAGCCCATATTATTAAAGCAAACTAACTACCAATACAAGCACACCCCATTAGGTTGACCTTTTGGGGAGAGGGTAATGACCCCGTGACAAGTGGTAGCGGAGCCGACCCGACCCAACTCCGATGTCACGCCAAGCGCTCCGTGGGGACGGAGTAGGCAGGGTGTCCGGTCGACGACGAGGGCGTCGTCGGATTCGGTGGGGGAGAATGTGACGGAATCCCACATCGGAAAGGAAGGGGAAGGTCTTGGGCCCTTGTCACGAGGTCATTACCCTCTCCCCAAAAGGTCAACCTAGTGGGGTGTGCAGCACCCCTGTATATATGGCCCAAGACCTTCCCCTTCCTTTCCGATGTGGGATTCCGTCGACGACGCCCCCGTCGTCAACCGGGCACCCTGCCTACTCCGTCCCCACGGAGCGCTTGGCGTGACATCGGAGTTGGGTCGGGTCGGCTCCGCTACCACTTGTCACGGGGTCATTACCCTCTCCCCAAAAGGTTAACCTAGTGGGGTGTGCAGCACCCCTGTATATATGGCCCAAGACCTTCCCCTTCCTTTCCGATGTGGGATTCCGTCACGCCATAGAATCACTCTTGTGAACATCAACGCAGAAGGAAAGAACAGAATTAGAAAGGTTCAACTGCATAACCAAGCCGGAGGCACTATTAGCCAAGCAGCCAAAGCATCAACCAATCTATTGGCCTCACGATAAGTATGAATGAGTTGCACCTGCCAGTCTTGATCCAGAAGGACATAAATCTGCTGAAATAGTGGATCAAAATCCCCTTGATGACGTGATTGAAGAAGATGAATCAATGCATGTACCTACCGGATGGGGCCGGGTACTATTATTATTGTTATTGTATTCTTTTTCTGACTTTTGTTTTAGGAGGATGATCAATAGCCGGCCGGCCGAAGATAAAATGTTGGGCGTTTGAAAGATGAGAGTGAAGGAAAAAAAAAACTGGATATGCTTTTATTGACCACCATTAAATTTAATAAGGGAGGAGAAAAGAAGGAAACGAAAGAAAAGAGGATTTTCATTTTTTTTATACATAGAAAATCTGGCCCACATTCAAAAGGCTCTCATGAGGGACGTTGAAGATGACACTGTTCTCCCTACAGATTTTTCTGAGGAAAGCATAGATATAATCAACAGCGATCTTCTTGTAGAACCTGGAATCCCTGCTGGCTCTCACAACCGTGTTCCCCAAGATGTGCACCACCCCCGCGTCCCTACACCCCGTCAAAAATTCCAACTCCCCAACCTCCGTGGTCAGGCTGCTTGTTTGACCCGACGACCCCACCGTAATCATATTGCCCCTGCTGGGAGATTTTATGGGCACAATGGAATCCATGGTGCAAAAATTTGCAGGGTCTGTGATGGATGTTGATGATGCATAAGAAAATGTAGTGGTCGTTTGGTGTGCATTATTATTACTACCTCCATTTGCATTATTATCATTTAACAGAAGGGCATCTCTAGAGCGCTGGGTTTGCTGCTGCTGCTGACCATATAAGCTGTAGTCATCCGAATCCGAACAACCTTCCATCATGGACTCGAGGCGGACAAACAAGAAGAGATTATCAAACAGCTTCTTCTCAAACTCCTCATCTTTCTTGTGGAGGTCTTTGTACCCGTACCTTGCAACACAGCGGAACATGTGGAAGTTCTTCGGCCCGATCCTCTTCACCAGGAACCTCTCTTCCTCCGGGACGGTGTAGACGGGGAGGTACTTGACGCACACGAAGACCACAACCGAGTGGATGGCCGGGAGGTTGGTGACGAAATGGGAGAAGATGTGGGGCACGCCGCTAGCAAGCTCTGTGTAGACAAGGCCGATCCCTGGGACCCTCACCAGTCCTAGACTCGGCCCTAGACCCACAATCCATGCCATTGACACCTTGCTGTGCATCTCAAACTCGTAACGCTTCACCGTCCCATAATGCCACACATACATTATCACCAGGAATGCCGCCGCTATCACCAGCGGCACCCACCCACCTTGGTCCACCTTGAACAACACCGCGAACAGATATGTGCATTCCACCACCAGCGACAACCCCGTGAACACCACCACTATTATCCAATGGCACCTCCACACCAGTATCATTATCAGTGTCATCAGTAGCGTTGTCACTAGCATCACTATCACTACAGCAGTACCTGGTATAACCCACAACCAAAATAACATTTAATTACTTACCTTAGACAAACAAACAAAAAACAAATACCAATCTGACTTACCATAAGCATTCCCAATCTGGCTCTGGTTCTTGAAACCGGCAGTCACACAGATGCACAGAATCATAAGGATCCAATTAATATCTGGAATATAAATCTGCCCCAAAAACTTCTTTGATGTATGTACAACTTTCACTCTGGGGAAACATCCAAGTGCCAGCGCCTGCTTTATTATGGAGAATGTCGCAGATATGGTAGCTTGACTTGCAACAACAGCCGCCGCCGTCGCAACAATGAACACTGGCCAGTATATACTATCTGCCACCAAATCAAAATGAAAGCCTAAAAATTCCAACATCATCGTTTGCACAGAATAAAACAGGGTACTAGAGTGAGAGGGAGTGAGAGAAAGAGAGAGATAGAAGGGAACCTGGAATAGATCGATAAAATGCATCATTCACATGATGAGTGTTTTTCATAAGGTAGGCAGCTTGTCCAGAATAAGCTAAGAGAAGGCATGGGAACACAACTACTGTAAAGGCAATCTGTACTGCTGAAACTGGAAAATGGGTTAAGTCTGCAAAAAGTGCCTCAGTACCTGTAATAGTCCATCATCAACAACCAAAAACCTAAAAATGTCAATACCTGGAACAACACATGCTATCCAAAAAAAAAAAAAATTAGGTTGCGCTTAAAGTTAAAATAAACCAGCCAAATATCTACTGGTAATTAATTACCTGTTATACTGAGCATAATACCTCCAAGGGAAGTCCAGCCATCTTTGCCTCCCCTCTTAAAATAACGATAAATATATACAGGTGAAAAAGCTTTCAAAACACTGCTATCATATTTCCAAATGTTGAAAATGCCAATACCCCCAATTAGAAGAAACCAAAGCAGCACAATAGGGGCGAATAGCCATCCCACCTTATCTGTTCCATAGTGTTGCATGCTAAACAAACCCACCAGTATCACCACAGCAACAACTATCACCACATCTGCAGCCAGTAACCCAATTCCCCCACAAAAATAAATAAATTAAACGATACAATAACCAAGAGAAGAAAACAATAACTGTTTTCACATTCATCATTTGGAAAAAAATAGTAATAACAAAATTAGACATTAAAGTGAAGAACAAAATAAAATGCAAATAGGAAAGCAAAGGCATACAGTTCTTTTCATTTTCAGAGTAGAAAAATACCATTACTCAAATTGGGATGATCTACCTTGATTCCACCAGCAGCTGAAAGAACTGTTAGGAAGCATATAGTTAAGCACTACCATGCAAATTGTAAAAAATCTAGGAAAATAACCACATGAATCAGAATGCATATAACAAGCTTGTGTCAAGAAAAACATATAAGATTTTCATTCTAACCACCTCAATGAATAAATTAGAGGATTCACATCCCTTACGTATCCACAAAACATCTCAGAGTCAATCTGATTTATTTTTCCTTTTTTTTACCCAGTAAGTTTAGAAACCATATTTCATAGTCAAGGTATCTACTGATATATGTATCACTGCAATACCATGGAAATGAGCAGTGGCGAACTTAGAACTTTTGATCAATGCCTCCAATTTCCATCCTTCTAAAACATATCTTAAGAATGAAAAGTTTACGTAGCATGTATGTCCATTGTTTTCCTTAACTATTTGATGCAAGTGAAGGTATGGTGTGTACATTAATTTGAAAGATTCAAAGAGATTATCAAGACAGAAGTAAAAAGATAATCATGTTAGAGGAAGAAATTTCGTAGTATGATCTTAAAAGATATTTCTGAATGGATGTAGTATAATTAACAGCAGGGGCAGCATTATATTAAATCACAACTTTTTCACACTAATAAGGGATGTGCTAGTTTTCATGTATAAGGCGGGGTATCTCCCTGACCCTATCAAATATAGAACCACCACCACAAACACAACCATCCCATTGCCACGGACAAAAAGGATGCATGAAATGCAAATGCCGAATAGGCAGCATATATAGCTGGACAGCAGGAAGGTCAGCAAACAAATGGGTCATGCTGAACCAACATATTTTCCAGCACAAAAAAGATGCCATCTCTCAGCCGTTACTATTAATATCCTATCCCAGTTCTTGTGCCACAGTACAAATGCTATTCGGATTAGGGGTAAATCAACAATTGTTAGAATTTCAGTCAATAGTTTGTTGTAACCAAATAAGCTCTTTCTAGCATCTAAAAAAACAAGATAAGCTCTTTACAAAGGGAAAGCCCAAAGACAAAAATGTATGTAAGAGTTAACCATGAGGACATATACCAGATATAGCTGGTGTGAGAATTCCATCCCCAATCACCATACAAGTGCCAACAAGCACAAGAATAAGAAGAGCATTCCTCCGGAATGCACGTCGCTCTAACCATCTTTTAGTTTTGGCAGCAAATGATTGTTCATGGAAAGTAGAGCGACTATATGTTGTTAGCTCCTCATCAGTTCGATGTTGATTGGGAATAGTTTTCACTTTTGCATGCCGACACAACAATGAGTAAAGAGCAAATGTTCCACCTGTGAACACACAATTAGTCCAGGTCCAGAATGCCAAATCCCCACATGCAAGAAAAGATTAATAACAGAATTCTATTGGGAAGGCACATCATTGAGGTCAACAACACATAATTTGGACACTGCCGCTGAGGCATGCAGCCCAGTGAAAAGGTGTGGTAGCTTTCAGCTCACATCATTATTTTTTTTTTTTTTTCATTAATCCCCACATCCTGGGTTGAAATACCCAAATAGCAAAAAAATAAACCATTTCAAACAATAAAATTAAGAGTAAGCAATTTCTACTCCACATAAAAAATGATAATAATGAGTTATATAATTTATATGAGTTCTATTTTTCACCAAGTGAAGCTACAATATTTGACAATTTTGGTGTTACAAGTTTGGGCAGATAGTATAACATCAAATCGACTAGACGTCTCCACCTCAGCAGTACTTCTGAGCAATTTGTCCCCCGTGCTCATAACTATGTTTTTATTACAACTTCAATTGATCGACAAATGCAAGAGTATAATACTGATTGCTTCACCGTTTTAGACATTTTAAAAAATGAAAAAGCATTTCTGGTATAGATGGAGTAAACCTGACATTCACTTACAAGGGAGTCATGGCATATCCGATTGTGTTTGTTACGCTGTTGAGCATGTTTATATCATTATATGAATTCAGTTTTCATTGTTACAATGGTGCTATTCAGACAGCTAAAAGTACTTATACACAAAAAGTCCCTGGCTTCGGAAGCATCGAGCTCTATACGTGGCTTCGGAATTCATGAGAAAGGATATCAGTGTGAGCGTACCTTGACCATTGTCATTTGCTTTGCAGACAATGAAAACATACTTGAGGAGTGGGATAAGTGTAAGAGAGTATATAATCAATGACAGAGCTCCAACAACATCCTCAGGATCAGCAATTCCGCGAGGAAATGTATTATAGAAGACATATAAGGGGGAAGTTCCCAAGTCTCCATAAACGACTCCAAGACTTTGGAAGGCAAGCCGCAGAAGCAAAAGTGAAGAAAATTTCTGAAAGAGGAAAAAAAAAAATAAAAATGAAAGGAAGTTTGACAAGTGCAATATTTGCATCCAACATCCTACCGTTAACATTTGTGAAAATAAAGAAACGAGGAACTGATTCCATTGAAAGCGCGACCCAAAAAAAAAAAGTCCATAGAAATCAAAAGATTCAAATAAAAAATTCAATCTTGTTTACTGGAGCAGGATTATATGATGATAGAATGAGTTGATTCCAGCAAAAAAAGAAGTTGCAGTAACACCTTTTCTCTGTACATATTTCTAAGCCTTCCAGCTTCCTCCTCCATGGGCTGGTCAAGCTTCTGTTCCAAATCCCACATGCTGCCTTTGTTGTTGTCACTGTCCTCCTCATCAATCTCCACTCTAGAAGCCATTTCCATACTCAACCCCTCCCTACAATCAACCATATCTCTCTCTCTATCTCAAAAAAAGAATTATGTATACAAATATGTATATATTCCAATCTCTTCTATACGAACCACCCACAAAATTCACTCAATTAAAACTCCACCCAGATTCGGTTCATAAGATCCTATAGAACAGACAGCAACTGGAAGCAGCAAAAAAAAAAAAAAAAACTGATCGAAACCCACGTTTTATTCAACGCAAAAAAGAAAGAAAGAAAGAAGAGAACAATAATTGTAAAGAAATCCCTATTTGAAATCCATGGCCCAGAAACTACAAACCATAGTTCCAACAAGCCAACACTAAGAATCAAACCAAGATTCAAGATTCAATTGATTTGTTGCACACAGAGCATCAAACTGGAGAGCGGGAGCAGTACAAAAGTTGGAAACCAAAATTGAACTTGTGGTGGTGAGTAGAGGAAACGAGGGGTGATAAGGAAGCAAAAGGGAAGCATGAGGACACACCCTGAATCCTATGCAAAGACCTGACATGCCACAAAGAAACAGGGATCACTCAGCAAAGACACAAACACAATAGGAGGAAGAAGAGAGATGCTTAGGTAGATGCTTAATTGAAGAAGATAGAGCAGCAGCTCAAGAACACCTCACATACCAAGAAACAAAAACAGCAGTAGAGGAAGAACAGACAAAAGATACAATAATTTCTTAGCTTAGTCACCTAAAATTCCCCAGTGGGGTCACTTTATTCTCAGCCACAGGAGTACAGAGAATACCAGAGTGCAAAACCAAACAAAAAAAAAATGAAAAAAGAAAAGGGGGCGAGAAAAATCTCACATACCCATTAGGCCAAAACAAAAGATTAGCAGCAGAATCCGAGTTGGTTATTTTGAACTACAGAGACGACTCCCTCAGCTTCATAATAGACACAGAGAGAGAGAGAGAGAGAGAGAAGAAGAAGTCGAAGACGAAGATCTTTGTTATTTTATGCAGTAATGTTGTATACTACAGAGGGGTGCAAATGGTTAAAATCAGGAGGGTAGAGAGAGAAACAACTTGACTTTCCACTCACACACACACACCACCATATTTGCTCACAAAGACAACCCTTTCTATTTTACGGACGAGGAGGTTACAGCCAAACACTGTCTTCTTGTCTTTGCCCCGTTCTCAGACAAAACTAAGTAGCAGTTTGTTTTGGTTTTTGTCTTTGCTTCGTCATACTATAATGACATTTGATTAAAAAAATAATAAAAAATAAGATCATATACTATAATGACAATCATCATGCCACATTCTATCGTTACGGGGTACTCTCAATCATAGTTATCAGACCCGGCCCGGGCAGAGACCCAGAAAAGATCGTGGTCACGATTCACTGGTCGAACCGGGTTTGAACCAGAGGTTCAATGTAATTGACCCGAAATAATAATTATTAATAATTAATTATTTAAATCTAAATGTATCACTATTTCTTATATTTTGATAATAAAAAATAAATATAAATTCTTAATTTCCATTAGATAATATAGTTTTTATGCAAAAAATCAATTTTTTTGTGTTTTGTGATATAAAAATGACCCGACCCGGGTTATTGGTTCAACCAAGTCGCCACAAAACCAGCCGGTTCAATAAGTTTTACACTGTTCACTTGCTGACTCGGGTCAACACCTGGTTCAACCGGTCAAACCAGCCAGGCCGGGTCGGGTTTGATAACTATGCTCTCAATAATTCCTTTAGCAACTTTTTTGAAAAAAAAATAACAAGAGCAACAAGTATTTAGCTAGTGGTAGGGCTGCAAATGATGGCTCAGGCTTGGCTCATAAAAATTTAACCAAGTCCAAGCTCGGCTCATATTTTTCACGAGCTTAGATAGTAAGCTAAAGCTTGGCTCATTAAGATTTTGGTAGGCTCAGGCTCGGCTTAGGCTCGGCTCAAGCTTGTTTAGTGAGCTTTATTGAGCTATAAATGAACCAATAAGTACAAGTCAAGGTCGTGAAAACAAATATTTTCTAATTAGTGATTTAACTAATCAATCATATTAACTATTATATCATATAAAATTAGAAGTATTTTATTAATAAAAGATGATAGATTTATTATATTCAATAACAATTAAAAATAAGTCATTATTCCAACTTCAAGATTTTAAAATTCAAATTCAAGCAAAAGTAATAATCTTAGTTTATTGGTTATGACCTCGTTAGGTTACTTTATCATCCATACTTCAATCTAATTGAATGTAATTTATAAACTTAATTTTTTTAAAAAAAATGATAACTTAGGAATCTCTCACAATCTATTTAATGAGGCTAAACAAGTCGAGCTCATGAGTCTTTAAACGAGAACCTAGACGAGTCAAGCTCACGAGCTAAAGAGTTGAGTTTTAACAAGCTTGGGCTAGACTCATTTAGTTACGAATTTTTTACAGATAAGCTCAGGCTCAACTCGTTTTTTTAATGACCTAGGCTCGAACGAGCTCATTACTTATTCCATGAAATCCGCCACGTCTACAAAACATTATATTATTCAAAAGTCCAACTATTTCTTTAATTTTTTTCTTTACATAAATATTTTACGACATATTTATTTATATAAATCTCTCAAACCCACAATTTCATCCCTCATTGATTCCGTATTTTTACTCTTTTATTTTTCTGTAATTGCCCCGAAAATTTGGGATCTGACACATGTCTGTAAAAATATACTTTATCACTTATTTGGTATCACATCAATTACATAAACTCAATAATAATTTTTAAAAATTCGAACCAATTCCACATAGGATGTAGTAACTTTTTATTATTGTACCGGAATGTTAAAACAACAATAAAGAAATAAGTAAACTAATGGCGCATAAACGCCACACAAGTAAAGTAAGCTAGTGATGCACACTATGCATAGTTTTAGGCATGATTTTAGGCATGATATGTGCTCATTCTTTCATGATTATATGCCTCCTATGCATAATTCCGTCGTATTTCCTGTATTCCTACCCTTTACTGCATAATTAGTGATTTCACGTGCACTTCAACCAATTTGGGAAGATTTCATTGAAGAATTTGAAGAAACAGCCTCTGCCACAGCATGAGCCTGTTGCAGAACCCTTGAGGCTGTTCCTGAGGCTATTGTTAATTACGAACCCAATTAAAAGCCTAATTCCACCTGCAAATCGCAAGATTTCCACTAAGGCTCATTGTCCCCGATCGTTTCCAGGAAGTCTTCATGACACCTCATTATCAGCAGTAGAGGCAGAAACCAACCAAAGAAGAAGTCGAAGGAGGACTGCAATTAAACCTTGCACAGCCTCAGCCTGTGTGACAACAGCCTCATGCTGTGCGCCCTGCAAAACCTAAAAATTTCAGGAATAATATAAAATTGCGCTACTTGCACCATATGCTCCACTAACATAAACAAGCATTCTCCTGACGTTCCCAGAACACTTTCCAGGGAAAAAGGAATAGGCACATGCCACTCAGAGGGAATCTACCTTAAAGAACAATTATTCTCTGCAAAGGGTGCCTTGGAACTCACAATCCACCAAACAACTTGGTGCCCATCATGCCTATCCTGACACACACGCTGGAGGACAGAGAAGCCAACTTGCCCAAACACCCATGCTCTCCAGCAAGTGGGGAGGAGGAAGAGAAGGGAGCTGCATCTATAAAAAGGGTGAAGAGAAGAGGAGAAAGGCATCCTGGCATCGGGGAATACAGAGATCAACCCAGAAAATACAAAGAACTTGCAGAAGTTCTGGAATAAGGGCAGAACCCAGAAACACCACGGGTTCAAGGGGAAACACGATTCTGCACCCTTTGCTGGGCAGAAATCGTGTCGCCCCTAGCCCCCAAATTGTTCCAAAAATTATGCCATCACATACACCCATCTGTTTTGTAATTCTGAGTATGAACTAAACAACCCCTTCTTAGGATGAATGGAGGTAAACATGTCTCGGGTTCTTATGTAATAAATTGCTCATTTTTATGTTCTTAATCATATTTCTTATTTTAGTTGTTGTGAGCTTGCTACATGTCTGAGTTCTGATCAAACCATGCATGAATACAAACAGCTAGGTGAAGGACCGAAAGGAGAAACCATAGCCACTAGAACAACAACAACAAACACTTAGCCTTCTAGCTTGTGACGGGGTTAGAAACTAATTGAGGAATTAGCCTCAACACCGATCTTAATCCCCTGAGTTTGACCAATGCGAAAGCACCTGGAAGATGAGAACCATGGAAGGTACCTTTGAGCGAAAGCAAATGGGTGCAGTATAGGTTGAGAGCCCTATAAGAACCAATCTTATAATTGACTCCCTTACTGTCAACAGCATCAGGCTGTGCCCAACACAGCCTCATTCCGTGACAACATAGTCAAGAGATAACCCAACTCCTAATTTGATTCTTGATTGATTATTGGGTGGCATATCCTTAGTTTAGTAGCAGCCTGGTGAAGGACCGAAAGGAGAAGCCAGGAGTGCTAGACCTACAATAGTCAGCCTTCACTCCTTAGACATTCTAAAGAAGATAGGGAGAGACTGTGGGTATTAGCACCAACATTAAACTTCATCCTTAAGTGGACGTTTACTCTAGTGACAGGGGGTAGATGGAAGCTTAGGGAACTATCAATAAGATCGAAAGCCGTTGATAGTACCTTAGGTTGGGAGCCCCGTCAAGACATCTCATTAGTCACAGCCTCACCCACAGGCTCAGCCTGTGATGAGGCTGTCGAGCAATTTACACGCATAAGACAGAGCATGTGAACCCCCGGATGCCTAAGAATTCACTATTCCTGGTCTCTTCCTCGTTTAAATTATTGTTACATTTATTTTACTGCTCACTTTACTTCTTAATTATTATTCACCCAAATCCATCTTTGTTTAATTGTTTTTAAGTCTAGTTTGTCCGAAATTGAAGGAAAACGGATTCAACCCAGTCCCTGTGGATACGACCTTGATAAAGTACTACAACAACCCTGTATGAAACGCCCCGACCCGTATTTACCGTACACGGTAAACACGTACTAGAACTGTTCTTACTACAGTAGCAGACAGTACATACAATATAATATTGCAATACAAGCAATCTCCAAATACAATATCCATCACCCGATCCCAGGGATCATTATTCAAGCCACAACAGCAGTAGCATAAACATATAATACATGATACAGCTGAGTAAGTAGTACAGCAACACAATAACACGTAAAATACAGCATCATACAATAATCAGCAGCGGAAGACTTAGAATGAGATGCAGCGGAGGTATGGATCCGGAGTCTGGTGGAGTGGAAACAGCGGCTGGCCGAACCACGTACCTGTACTACGAGCAACTCATCCTACGGGATGAAACCCCGCAGGCGAGGGGTGAGTCCGAAGTTCTCACCGACGAAGGATAAACAGTAATATGCATGCAACACAATACTTTCGAAATAAAGTTCCAGCAAAAGACATAACAGTGAAACAATCAGAATATATCTGAGCCAAGACCGAAAGAATAATTACTTTTAATTCCAATTTTGTCTTCCGAGCCCCATCACTGGACAAGCTAGGAATCAGACCTGGATATCAACATATTTCGGGTGCCAGACCAAAATCAAGAGAACCCAGGGATAGACATCCCAAAATAGAACCCAGGGATAGACATCCCAAGCATAGGCATGCTTCCACAAGAACCCAGGTCATGGCCACCACGAAACAGTCTTTACCCATCGAGTCTGACCACTACTTTCCACGTGACAATAAAGTCGTCAACACAACTTCCAATTATCCAATTATCTCATCATGTTGGTATATCAACAAATCAACAACCACAACAATGATACCATACTCAAACTCAATTGGCTCAGCAATTCAATCAGGCAAAATAATCACAGAAAAACAAACACAGCATCATGTGCAACATATCAAAGGTTATCCATCCTCACCTTAGCCGATTTTCCTACTCTTGGAAGTCCTCAAACTGTCCCGGCTCCGGTTCCTCGGAATACTGTTCGTTATTGGCTCTTATATAGCAAATAGTAACACATACTCACATAAGATGCACATAAATGCAAATGATGCTATACCGTAAAAATAAAACTAAACTGATTCGTTTACGTCCTGGTGAACCCCGTTATCATCATCATTCACTATTTATTATTCCTGCGTCAGAATTCCATACTGTATTTATACCCGGTTACTATTCTGGTATTTATTTTGATAATACCCATTCCTTATTTATTTTATAAGCCTGCACTTCCCAAAATAATTATTATTGACTAATTACATATTCCTAAAATACTATTGTGTCAAAGGACTTATTTCATTTATTCTCACAAATATAATTATATACCATGTATATACTTTTCTGCCGTATTTCCCAAAGTATATACTTATCATAAAATATTTTCTCAAATGCTATTGTATATATCTCTTCCTAAAAGTAATTATTATAATGTATTTCAAAGGTATTCATCATATAATATTTTCCGATAAAACATTTACATCCTATATATCCTTAAGAAAGTTTATCACAATTTAATAATTATGTTATAGTTATCATATGAAGGTAGTTATTCTCTTTTACCCCACAAAATTTTAACCATATACTACCCTTTTTATTATTTCCGAAAATTTGTATCTGTGATATGTTTTTTTTTTTATAATTCCAGAATTATATATACCTCTATTTTTATTTTTATTATCATTATTATTTTATTTTTTTAAATTAATTCGGACTGGGCCAAGGTCCAAGTCCAAAGTGCCTAACCCAATCCTAGCCCAACACCTAAAACCCAAAATCCAAGTCCAAACCCACTAACTATTAACAGCCCAGCCCACGACCCACACCTATTCCTAACCGGGTCTACCCGCGACCGCATCATGACCCATCCGGGTCAAACTCCCCACGACGGATCTGCTCACCTCGGGGTTGACGGCGGCGGCGCGAGTAGGTGCAGACGATGGCGAGGGCAGCGTCGAGCAGAACGGCGGCAGAGGCGAGGTGGAAGAGAACTCCGAGTCGTCGGCGACGGGTGCGAAGGGGAAGGCGAGCTCGGGTCGTCGCGTCGTCGGGTCGGCTTCGTCTGGGCAGTTCACGGCCGGCCTGACGCGATGGCTGTGGCGGGAGGAGGAGAAGAAGGAGGAGAGGATGGCGAGGGCGGGCAGCAGCGTCGTGCAGGTGGTGTTGGTGTCGGCTGCGTGATGGTGGTGGTAACTTGGTGGAGCTTGTGGTGGCGGTCGGCACGGTGGTGTGTCGTGTGTTTTTTGTGTTGTGTTTTTTTTATTATCTTTCTTTCCTCTTTTTTTTATGTAAAACCAGTAAGGTTATGGTGTAAGACGTTGGGCAGAATTTTCGTGCAGAGGGGAAAATGAGTTGTATGAAGGTATCTGGGTGTCTGGGTTTTGCTTGCAGATGCAAAGCAAAGGTAAGTTTTTATAACAGGAAAAAGATGAACAAAATATTGAAGAAGATAGGATATAGGAGGGAGATAATAAAGAAAATGTTATAGTGCACCATTTGTGGATAATGGGGCTGTGATAGTGCGCACCAACAGTTGAATAAAAGAAAGAATTTGACCCAACAAAAGGTCTATTGTGCCCCTCTAGCCTCCTTTGGTTTTCTAACAAACTCAGGGGTATAATCGTTATTTTTCTAATTCAGAAAATTCCAACTCGTCACGGAAATTCCGCAAAAAAATATCCGGGATATGGAGTGAACTCGGAATCGGAATCCGATGCTCGGTTTATCATGAAATAATTACCAAAGGTTATTTCCATATGATAAGTTACTGTACAAAGTCCTTTTACAGTCCCAGTAAAAACATAAATTTTACCCGGGTTGTTACACTATACACTTGCAGGAAACCCACGTTGCAGAAGCTACGCACATCAAGTTTTTGACGTCGTTGCCGGGGACTGTCGCTTGATTCTTTTACTTTTTATTTCTGACTTATTAGGCTTTTTGTTACTTAACCCTTTTCTTTTTCCAAGTTGAAGTTTTCAGGTGGTGCATGCCCCAAACCAGGAGCAAGAAGCCATCTCTAACCTTCCACCAGGAGATTGAATGGACAGCCCGTGAGTTTTGCAAGAAGAGCAAGCAGAAACAACAAACCATGGCAAACAGACTCAATGAAGGAGCACACCCAGAGGTTGAACAGGCTCAGCCTGTGCGACCTTACATCCTCATGTCCCAGCTCCTACAACCACCAACCACCATCATCCACAGCAGTATAGCCATTCCAGATGCCGATGCCCCTTATGAAATCAGAACAAACCTGCTCAGCATGTTGGAGAGGCGCACATTTGGAGGCTTACCCTCAAAAGATCCAAATTCACACTTGCAGAATTTTGTGCGGGTGTGTAGCATTGTAAACATAGCCGGAATGACCAAAGAGCAGCTGTACATGAGAGTCTTCCCATTCTCGCTCAGAGACGCAGCATTTGAATGGCTCAACAACCATGAGGCAGGCCATTTCACAGATTGGGACAGCCTGGTCAAAGCATTCTTGAAGGAATATCACCCATCGAGCAAAGCTGCAAACTTGAGGCAACAGCTGATAGGATTTTCCCAGCACTATGATGAATCCATTCGTGATGCTTGGGAGCGCTTCAAGGGATTGCTGAGGAGATGCCCAAACCAGAGAATTGATGAGGCCGTGCAGCTTGAGCAATTTTATTGCGGCCTAAGTGATGAAGACCAGAACACCCTCGACAAAATGGCGAATGGTTCATTTCTGGACAAGGACTACAATGATGGAGTTGCCATTCTTGAAGCCCTGTCCAAAAGGAAAACCCAGATCAGAGGAGTCAAAGCATCTGGAATAATTGGAGTAGACAGAGTAACCAAGCTAGAGGTAGAGATTGAAGCCCTCAGAAAACAATTAGGGACAGCTCAAGTCAAAGCAGCCACATCCACAGCCTCAGACTGTGAAGGATGTGGAGGACCTCACAACACGTCCAATTGTCCACTTTTTACCGAGTGTGATTCTGAGCAAGCAAATTTCATCCAGCAGAAGCAAGGGCCATATGGGAACACTTATAATCCATCTTGGAGAAATCATCCAAATTTCTCTTGGAGGGGATCGAATGAAGAAAGAATCCCACAACAGCCCCAACGACAGCATCAAGGCGGACAGCCTCAGTACTAGGGGCAGAACCAAGAAGGACAGCAAGGCAATAACACCGACATGATGAGCATGCTGCAGTCCGTCTTGGACAACCAAAACAAGATGAGCGAGGAGATTAATCAAATCAAATCCCACAGTAGAATCCTCAAAAATCAGATTGCGCAAAAAGCCTCGATGTCTACTAATCAACAAGGAACCCTTCTAGGGAAACCAGTGGAGAACCCGAGGATTGAACATTGCAATGCTATGATCCTTCGTAGTGAAGAAGAGTTAAGGGCTACAACACCAAGGCAGCCTGATGTTGTGGAACAGACAGTGCAGACACAGCCTGAGCCTGTCGCTGAGGCTGTTAGCACGATGAAGGCAGAGAAATAGCCCCAGACTGTTCAACCTTACCAACCTCCACTCCTATACCCAGAAGTGTACCACAGGGCCAAATTGGAAAAGCAATTCAGTAAGTTCAAGGAAATGTTGAGAAAGTTATATGTGAATGTTCTTTTCAGTGATTTGGTCACACAAATGCCTTCATATGCTAAGTTCCTCAAGGAGATTTTGACAAGGAAGAGAACCATTGATGATATTGAGACTGTAGCTGTGACAGCCCAAGGGAGTGCTCTCATTCAACATCAACCACCCAAGAAGTGCTTAGACCCAGGGAGCTTTACAACACCATGTCATATTGGGACCAAGAAGATCGAAAGGGCCCTGTGTGACCTAGGAGCTAGTGTCAGCCTGTTGCCACTTTCCATCATTCAAGGCATGGACCTCGGAGACATCAAGACCACAAGGATAAAAATCCAACTCGCTGACCACTCACTTGTGTACCCTGTGGGAGTACTAGAGGATGTGCCCGTGATTTTGTGGTCATGGATATGGCATTAGATGCCCACACGCCCATCATTTTAGGGCGACCTTTTCTTGCCATGGCTAAGGCATTGATTGACGTTGAGGAAGGAAGAGTGACACTGAGAGTTGGAGGAGAAACGATGAATTTCAATATGCCCAAGGCCCCTAAGCCAGAGTTGAGCTTCGGCACCTGCTGCCAGTTTGACACTATTGATGACAGCATCAACTCAAAGCAACAGTCCCAGCTTGTCCAGCAGCGTATCCAACAGCCTGTCCAGCAGCCTGCCCGACAGTAATGGGCTACCCCTCAAACTGGAGCTGATGGCCTTGCACAAATTCTTCCCAGAAGATTGAGCGGGGTGCATTTGGATGTGAACGGTAGTACCATGGTTTACAAGGAGAAGCCCCCAAAAAGGAACAATGAGCAAAACACCAAACATGTCTTCAAGAAGGGAGGCTAAGTCCTTTTTCGAGAAAAGAGGCGATCCAAGTGGACAGGTCCATTCACCATTCTTCGCTGTTTCCCTCATAGGGAAATGGAGATTGGAGGTGACAGAATCAGTCCGTTCATGGTCTATCGTAAAAAGGTAAAAATCTATCACCCTACCATGGACGTTCTTGGGGGAATTCAATCTCTCCAGAACCTTCCAACCACCTGAACAGGGAGGGTGTCCAGCTACAAGACATGAAAGAAGCGCTTCTTGGGAGGCAACCCAAGCGAGGTAATTTTGGATTCCCCTTGACTTTCGTTGATTTCCATTTGGATATTTTGTTTTGTTTTTGTTTTGTGTGTCTCTTTTATTTTAAACAATCAGTTGCTGCAACTCGATGGAGGAAGGAGTCGTCATGTCAGAGACTCATCAGGGAAGTCCTTCTATACCCTTTTCGATTTTAAGTCTTAATCATTTCATTGCAAAAAGGACTTTAATGCTTGCACAGCCTCAACACAGGCTGAGCCTGTGACGAACTTTCAGCACCTCTAGTCTATTTTTAGAATGTTTAACCCCACCACAAAGGATAGAACTTTCAGTTTGGGGCATTTTTGTAGCACATTTTTATTTCTTTTACAATTATGTGTGTTTCTTTGGTTTGCATTTGTTTTATCATTGCACCCATTTTTCTATTTAGTTTCAGCAGTAAGAACACTACAAAATTTTCAGTTTGGAGTATTTTTAGGGTGCAATTTTGCCTTGTGTATTATTCTATGAGCAATGCAATTTCAATGCTATTCTGTTTATCATTATGCTTTTCCATAGTGTGAGCCTGTCGTAGTATTTATGCTTCTTTCCCTTTTCCATTTAATCCTGCCAAATCTTTAATCTCAAGACTTGTCTTTACTTTTAAAACAAGCACAATAGGTACAATCAAACAACTGCACTCCATGAATCTGTCAGATAAGAAGAATCTTGCTAAATGGTTTTCAAAACACCACAGGCTCAGCCTGTCCACCTCAGAACAAACCATTATCTCTGTCAAGGCGAAATTCAAGCAAGAGTTCTTCAAGCAAGGAAAGGATCTAGGCCATCTTTGGCATACCAAACAGACTACATAAATCCATACCACACTCATCAATCCATTGCAACCCCATTTGAGCCGACTAGGATGGCCCCAATTTATTCATTCACCCTATTTCATCAAACCTCAACCACTTGAAGCCGAAACAGGGGCCATCATGTGCCAAGGCACAATTTCATTCCAACAGCCTCACCCTGTTGATGAGTCTGTGAACAAGATTCAATCCTACCAAGCATCTGAGGCTGTTTGAACTTAACAAATACATACCCAGAATGCTACCACACATCTTGTACTGCCCTCTTCCCAGCTGCAAAATAAAAAAAAAATTCAAGTTCATAGAACAAAAACAAGGCAGCCAGTAAGGAAAAGAAAGACATGGGAAAAAGAAATTAGGAGAAAAGAAAAATTTTGTGAATCGAACTCCATCTCAACACAAGAGGATACATTGAGCCTCTGGGTAGCATGAAAACGCAAGGGATATAGAGTCAACAGTCCCTATACAGCCTCAGACTGTCAACAAAATAAACTGGAGGTTTCGAGTTCACTGGCCACCAAATTTTGCTCAGTCCATCCACCATCTATTGAGGACCATCACCCTAGCCTCGGCACAATACAGAAAAGTTCTGGAGCTCCTTGCTTGATTACTTTTGCACATTAGTAGAGATATGGGATAATGAGCTGCATATGAGGTAATGTTTCCACTTATCGAAAAATGATTTTGGCAGATCCATTTGACGACAGACGATTGGAGGTTAGTTGAAGGATTACCTGCAAATTTTTATGACAAAAATCTACTGACAAGGAACTTGATTGAGATTGATGCAGTTTTGGAGGAAAGTATAAGAATGCTTAAATTGAGACATCACAAGGGAGAAGCATAGTGAAAACTCGATGCATTGAGATTAGCCTTCTCTCTCCTTTAAATCATGCCTCATTTTATTTTTCTGTTTGCTTGAGGACAAGCAAAATCTTCTGTTTGGGGTATTTTGATGTACACAAAATATGCATAGTTTTGGGCATGATTTTAGGCATGATATGTGCTAATTCTTTCATGATTATATGCCTCCTATGCATAATTCCGTCGTATTTCTAGTATTCCTACCCTTTACTGCATAATTAGCGATTTCAGGTGCACTTCAACCAGTTTGGGAAGATTTTGTTAGTGTAATATGCCCAAAAGCCAATCATGGATGATTATTTGTAGTCATGTATACGCATTAAGGTTATTCCAATAAGTATCGTTTATGAGATAAACGCTTGCACATACTTATAACCCTAGAATATTTCATATTCTTAAATTGTCCCTAGTCGATTATTATTATGAATGGGTTGTAATAATAAATTAAGACTAGCGTATGTTGAGAATTGCATATGTGATATGAATTCTACATACGGGTACAAGTTAGAGAACTAGTGGACTGGACCGACCCATATAAGAACGCTATATGGAACGTTATATGTTTGTCGATAGCGGTTCTTATATGTATTGTCCTTAGACCTGTGATCATCAAGGTTCCTAACATATGAGTCGTATACTTTGATATTACTCTTGGCTATTTCGTAATTGAGAAGACTTAGTGTAATCATTGGGTATATGATAAATGTGTAGTGGGTTTTGTATGATCTAGAGGGGATTCGTCCAACCCATATAACGGGTATATTATCGGATGGTTTCTTGATAGAGTTGAACCGTAAATGCATGGCCATGCTCGGATTATGATATGGTGATATCATAGGTATCCGTTTTACGCGGTTAACTCGAGGATCAAGAAACCGAGATTGAACATATGCGAGATTGACATATTCCATGTCTCGTGTTTAATCT
>JAKUCV010005081.1:48107-133756 GCA_028386065.3 Turnera subulata | reverse complement strand
GGGACTTTGGGTTTCAAGAATGTGTCCAGGATTTACTACCATGTGCCCAAGAAAACCAAAAGGAAGGGGAGAGCGCGTGGTTATTTGCTGGATGAGGAGCTTGTTCTTGTCGAATCTGATAGGGATCTGGGCCCACTGTTCGACCAGCTGAGCAAGTACAATACTGCAACTTTTTATATAGAGCACGGGGAGGAGGAGCATCCGTATTAGGGAGTAGACAACCCTGTGAATGTTGTTAGGAGGCATAATATCCCACTGCCACCAAATTATGCTCTGGAGGAGGAACAGTTGCAACCTCAGCCATTTGTTGAGGTTGAAGTACAGGTGCAACCCCCTCCCAATGCCGTAAATGAATTTGAAATCCAACCTGGTGGCGTAAATGAACTACAGTTGCAATTTAATGAGTTTGGTGGGAGTGATGAAGGTGACATAAATCCAGTCACTGAAGTGGGTGAGGGTCAGAGTAGCAATCCAGAGGCACCGCTATATGAAGCCACTCCAGGTCATGAAGAGCAAGTGAATGATGATGGACAGGGTCAGACTGAAGTTCTTGCCGAGGATGATGGCCCTAACCAGGATGAAGGTGCTGTCAATGATCAAGTCCATTTGCGTGTGCTGAATATACTAGCTGAGCGGGAGCTTGCGCAGGACAATTTGGATCACGCGTGGGCAGCTGTTGATAACTTTATTGATACTGAAGATGATGAACTACAAGAGTACAGAGCAAAAGCGAGGGAAGCTGTGGGCAGAAATATAAGAGAAAGAAGGCGTAAAAGATCTACAGCGAAAGCAGCTGTAGAGGACGGAGCAGAAGCTGATGATGAAGCTGCGGTTGTTAATGGCATTGGTGGAGGTGAAGGTATTAAAATCTCGTCATGTACCTGTTAAGAACTTTTCCACTGTACAACCACATGTATTTGCAAGTTTTTATGCAGTTGTCATTATTTTTATAGTTGTAGATGGAAGGTTTCTTTCTAACTTAATGTGCTTCCACACATTCATAGGTGATGAAGATGCCGATGATGATGAGGATGCATACAATTTACAAGCTGACAATGGTGATGTGCATGATGGAGATGAAGTATCTGAAGATATAACTCGTAATGGAGATGAAGAAGAGGAGGATATAACTCATACTGGAGATGGAGACGAACTAGAGGACGAGCTGACAGTTCTCAGGAGGGGTAAATGGGTGGAGGAAGATTATGAGTTTTCGGATGATGAAGGAAGCTTGGGGGGGGGGGGGGGGGGGGGGGGGGGGGGGCACACGCACGCGCCCTGCCATTTGGAACTTGTGGAACCGGTTAATACGATGCCGTTTGATGTTGGACAATGAACTAAACATTGTTCCTTCGTTGTTCCGAGTGGGCGGTAGATTTGTCGATTTTTTCTAAGTTCCTAAGGCTAAAAGGACAGACAGAGAAGGAGGGGGAGAGAGAGATAATGGGGGTAGGGGAAACGTCTACGAAACTGAAGGACTAACACATTGTAAGCAAGATCTTTAGTAAACACACATTGAAAGCCCTCAGTGAACACACATTGAAAGCACTTAGTGAGCACACATTGAAAGCATAGAATTGGCAAAGGCACGGGTATGGGAGGTGACGCATCACAGTGAAGAGCTGGGGAGAGTACACTGAAGCTCACGTCTGTAACTGTTTGTGGGTGAAGAAAGGCGCTTTGGTAGGATAGGGTTGATTCCAGCGACTGCAAAATTAGGGTCACAAGTCACTGTCGGGGTAAGTGCTTTTGCTTTTTAATTCATTCGTTGTTGAAAGTGTTGGAACACTATTGTGTCAATGTTGGTACTTGATGGATATGTGCTTGAGAAAGGGACATGCACATGCTTTCCGTTCGTTTTTTGTGGGTTTATGTTGTATGTTGTGGTCCTCCACATGCATGTTTGTCGTATGTAGTGGTCTTCCTTCAGTAACAATCTTTAAAGTAATTCACTTTTTAAAGTCTGGTGTTGCACTTTTTTCAACAGCTAAGTCATGGATGGTGAAGACTGTCCTAAAGTGGAAGATGACCGTGCTAAGTTGCTGTTTTATATTGGGGGCGAATTTGTTAGGAACCCGAAGCTCAGATATTCGCTTCAGACCCCCATGAAGATAAAGGCGGATGTGGACAAAATTTTCTACCACGGTATTATAATAATTTGTGGGACTTTGGGTTTCAAGAATGTGTCCAGGATTTACTACCATGTGCCCAAGAAAACCAAAAGGAAGGGGAGAGCGCGTGGTTATTTGCTGGATGAGGAGCTTGTTCTTGTCGAATCTGATAGGGATCTGGGCCCACTGTTCGACCAGCTGAGCAAGTACAATACTGCAACTTTTTATATAGAGCACGGGGAGGAGGAGCATCCGTATTGGGGAGTAGACAACCCTGTGAATGTTGTTAGGAGGCATAATATCCCACTGCCACCAAATTATGCTCTGGAGGAGGAACAGTTGCAACCTCAGCCATTTAATGAGGTTGAAGTACAGGTGCAACCCCCTCCCAATGCCGTAAATGAAGTTGAAATCCAACCTGGTGGCGTAAATGAACTACAGTTGCAATTTAATGAGTTTGGTGGGAGCGATGAAGGTGACATAAATCCAGTCACTGAAGTGGGTCAGGGTCAGAGTAGCAATCCAGAGGCACCGCTATATGAAGCCACTCCAGGTCATGAAGAGCAAGTGAATGATGATGGACAGGGTCAGACTGAAGTTCTTGCCGAGGATGATGGCCCTAACTAGGATGAAGGTGTTGTCAATGATCAAGTCCATTTGCGTGCGCTGAATATACTAGCTGAGCGGGAGCTTGCGCAGGACAATTTGGATCACGCGTAGGCAGCTGTTGATAACTTTATTGATACTGAAGATGATGAACTACAAGAGTACAGAGCAAAAGCGAGGGAAGTTGTGGGCAGAAATATAAGAGAAAGAAGGCGTAAAAGATCTACAGCGGAAGTAGCTGCAGAGGACGGAGCAGAAGCTGATGATGAAGCTGCGGTTGCTAATGGCATTGGTGGAGGTGAAGGTATTAAAATCTCGTCATGTACCTGTTAAGAACTTTTCCACTGTACAACCATATGTATTTGCAAGTTTTTATGCAGTTGTTATTGTTTTTATAGTTGTAGATGGAAGGTTTCTTTCTAACTTAATGTGCTTCCACACATTTATAGGTGATGAAGATGCCGATGATGATGAGGAAGCATACAATTTACAAGCTGACAATGGTGATGTGCATGATGGAGATGAAGTATCTGAAGATATAACTCGTAATGGAGATGAAGAAGAGGAGGATATAACTCATACTGGAGATGGAGACGAACTAGAGGACGAGCTGACAGTTCTCAGGAGGGGTAAATGGGTGGAGGAAGATTATGAGTTTTCGGATGATGAAGGAAGCTTCCTGGACGGCGAGAACAGTGATGGGGAAGATGGTCGCAGGCGGAAGAGGACTTCATATTACTTCAATCCGGCAGACAAGGTTCCCCATTTTGAGCGCGGCATGATATTCAAAACAAGAGATGAAGCCAAGGCTGCTTTTGATAAACAGAGCATCCAGTTGAGGAGAGACATCAAGTGGAAGAAAATAGATAAGCAAAGACTGAGAGCAGAATGCAAGGAGGAGGGGTGTAAGTGGTATGTTCAGTTCAGATTTCACAAGGCCAATAACCTTTGGGTGCTTAGGAAAATGAACAAGAAGCATAGTTGTGGCAGTGGTAACAGCAACACCCGTGTTACATACAAGATCATCTCAGATTATTTGGTTGAAAAAATTGGCCCCACTGCCATGAGTATGAGGCCAGCTCATATCGTGCAAACCGCGAGGAAGAAGTTCAAAGTGAACACATCATGGCCTGTGGCTAGACGTGCCAGAGAAGCTGTTCGTGAGTTTTTTCAGGGTGACGTGCAGGAGGAGTACAAGAGACTCAATGATTACCTGCAAACATTGAAGATGTACAACCCAGGAAGCACAGTGCTGCTTGACACGGTGAAGGATGACTTTGGGAATCATGTATTCAAGAGGTTATACATATGCTTCAAAGCCCTAAAGGAAGGTTTCATCAATGGTTGCAGGTAATATTTCTTATTTTTCATCTGCCCTGTTATACATTTTTACTGCCATTAACAGGATTAACAAAGTTTTAAAGGAGTCATCCTCTTTCTAAGGAAGGTTTTATCAATGGTTGCAGGCGTATCATTGGTGTAGATGGATGTTTTTTGAAAGGTTCTTTAGGTGGACAGCTGCTAGCTACTGTTGGGAGAGATGCCAACAACCAAAAGTTTCCTTTGGCGTAGGCCGTGGTGCAAGTTGAGAACACAGACAACTGGAAGTGGTTCTTTGGCCAACTCATGCATGATTTACGTATACCCCAGGGCCTTGGGAATGGATGGACTTTTATTTTTGACCAGCATGAGGTGAGTGGCTGATCAATTTTGAACACATAGTCATTGTACTTGTACTTTTCACATTGTTATTGGTTGTGGCGTATTACACATCATGATGGCACAACCGATTCCTACATCTGTTGTTTATCAAATGATGTCTGATGCCAGGGTCTCGTGAGGGCTGTACAAGACTTACTTCCATATGCTGAGCATAGAAAGTGTGCCAGGCACATTTTTGCCAAGTGGAGGAAAGCCAATCGCGGGGAAGAGCTGCAGGCCCACTTTTGGAGATGCGTTAAAGCCACAACTCCACAAGAATTGGCAGAGTTGGTTACTGAATTCTCAGATATATCAGAGCAAGCGAAGCAACAGTTTCTGGACGCCAATCCGAAGCAATGGTGTAGGGCATACCAGAAAACATGGTGCAAATCTGATGTGGTGGACAACAATATGTGCGAGATTTTCAATTGTTTTATCATTGAAGCTCGATATAAGTCCATTGTCTCTATGTTGGAAGACATCAGACGTCTGATGATGTGTAGGCTTGCACGAAGGCAGGATTTTGTATCCACTTTCAATGAGAACATAGGTCCAAAAATTTTCAAAGAGGTGGAAAAGAACAAGGAGTTGGCCTCAGCTTTTTCAGTGCACCCTAATGGAAGTGGCAAATATGAGTTGATTGATGGAGAGAATAGGCATGTGGTGGACAGAATTAAGAGGGAGTGCACCTGCAGATCTTGGCAGTTGACTGGTATACCTTGTCCCCACGCGGCTGCAGCTATAATGAGTGAAAGATAGAAGGTTGTGGACTATGTGGCTTCATGGTACCACAAAGAAGCGTATTTGAAGACTTATAGGTGTGCCATAAATCCAATTTCGGGAAAAATGTTCTGGGGTGAATGTGGCCTTCCTGCAGTGTACCCTCCTGATGTAGACCCAAAGAAAGGCAGGCCATAGACTCAGAGGCGTAAGGAAGAAGGAGAGAAATGAGGGTCACAGGTTAGTGGTATGAATATGTATTACATATTTGTATCAATTTTTTTTTCCAGTCCCATGCTTATCGCTTTTATCTGCTTATTAATGTTATCTGATTCCAGGGGAAGCGAAAAACTGATCGTGTGATGCAATGTCAACTATGTATGGGATTTGGACACAATATTGCAACCTTTAAGAAGAGGAAGGTAATTCACAGATTCACTGACCTCAATTGTACTATTAATCCTAGTTAATCCTATACAACAACACTAAATCAAATGAACCAATGCATTTGAAGGCCCATGGTCTGAATGAAGCTGTTGTTGATGTTCCTGAATCTAGCAATTCAAGGAGGACAAGGTCCCGCAATGAATCAGCCGATTATGAAGATTCTGACATCCCATTTTCGACTCCCTCATCTCTTAATGTCAGTGGTAATCCACCAGAGGCAACGGCAACAACAACCACAGCAACATCCAGTGAAGCGGCTGCCGGCAACCCCAGGAGGAAAAGGAAGGTAACATTACATTGCCCCTTGCCATTCAGTGTTTATATTACAAAAATGTACTTACTTTAAGTTTTTTCAATTTTGATTACATTACCTCATTCAATTCTTTGCATTATAATGTAAACCACAATCGATGTGAAGCATTCCAATGCGCTACAAGGGGAGGGAACTGGTTCAAATGCTACAGTTCCAAGGACTAGCAGACTGAGAATGGTAATGTGTAATATGTTTGTGAAGTAATAATGAGTCCATAATTACAGAACTTTAATGGTCACTGTAATTGAATTGTTATGCTGTCTATTCTGCAATATCGTAGGAATCCACTGCACAGGGAACTGCCTCGGGAGCAACTCAACCTCAGCAATCATCACCTGCTGCAACACTTGCCTCGGTAACAGGGGGGCCAGATTATTAAGAGTAAGCATGAATTTCAATGTTGCAGTGTTGCTGCAATAGAAGCTAAGTGTCTAGTTAAGTGGATAAATAAGATTATATCAATTGTTATTAATTCACTTATATTGTTGTAAAAGGAATCCTCCAATGCCAATGAAGAATCACCCACTGCACCAACTGCCCCAGTTACAAGGAGGCTGCTGAGTGTAAGAATGCTATATTCTACATTGTTTTGTCATTGGTGCAATCCTCCCTTGTTCGCATATGTTGACATTGTTGCTTTACCAGTGTAGCTAACCTTGTTGATTATTCTCGTTCTCGTCTGAAGGAACCTATGGCCACAGATGCACAAGAAATTGTTTGTAATCCTGAGCCTAATCAAGCATCAATAGGCCATGTGAGAAGGAGTTCCAGGTCGAGAAGGGTAAGTAGTATTTAATTAGTTCCCCATCCAATGGAGATGAAGTCATTGTCCTTCTTATTCCACGTTGTTGCTTACTAATGTTCCTTACTTCAGGAACCAAATGCAATTGATGGAACTGTCACTAACAAGTGCCACAAATCTGCTAACTGTTTACTTTTATATCTGCACAGGAACCCGCAGATACACTGGGAGAGGCAAATGGTGCACATGCAAATGAGCCTGAGCAAGAACTTCAGCCTGAGGTAAGTTACAATGCCCTCCTAGCCTATTGAAACAATGTTCATGGGCTATATGTTGTGGTTGATGGTTGATGAACTTTCACTCCACATGTGAAAGGAATTGTGTAATTGATTAAGCTATTTAATGATGATACCCCACCTGTCATTTATTCACACACCAAACTATATTCGTGAGTAGGTCCAAATGCCGCAAGAACATAATTTAGGTTTTATCAACGGTCAACCACCCCCTGAAATGCCTTGTAACAGGGGCAGAAGGAATGGAACCAATTACAGAAGGAGGTTTAATTTCCGCCAAGAGGGAAGAGGAGTATTAATAACTGAATCAGGGGTAATGGTGGAAAATGTATGATCCAATTAACCTCTATTTATGTATATGTACCATGAACACACCATATTTGAATCTTTCTTCCTATGGACATAATATATATGGATTTTCATTGCAGTCTGGCACGAGGTATCAGCGTATCATAAGACTACCAAAGAATAATGCGAGAAATACCCGAAGACTCAGTGATGTGATGACCAATGGAAGCTCATCAACTGTTGGTGAAGGTAGTACTTCGTGACGATAGCTATGTTTTTTAGATAATTGTTGCTGTTGGTATTATCTGATTGTTGTTGTTGCCACTGCTGTTGTTGCATTGCATTACAGTCACAGATGGAGCAGATGTTCCTATTCTTTCTCGCACTGGTGGCAGGGGAATACGAGGCAGAGCTGGAGTTAGGGGCCGAAGTGGAGCTAGGGGTAGAGGTGCTGTGAGGGGCAGAGGTTCCGCTGCACATCAGAATTAGGGTTTTTGCAAGAATTGGAGTTTCTTGCCTCTTTTGTTTCGGAACCAGCCCAAAGTTATAAGTTATAAGTCTACGTCTGTGTAATGTCTGTGGATGCTAGATTTGTGGTCCTTCAATTGAGTGTAATCTTGTCATTTGTAACAGCCCGGGTAAAATTTGGAATTTTACCGGGACTGTAGAAATTGTTTTACCGTGATTTACTGTCGAATTAACCTTGGGTAATTAATTCAGTAAACGGGAGTCGTTTTTCGAAATCGAGAATTTTCCCGCGCTCGGGAGTTTCTTCCTAACTAACCGAGCCTCGGTTTTCAATTCCGGGACTTGGACGACGTTCAGGAGGATTAATCGGATTTTCCGAGCCCAAGTTGTATTTTTGGACTCGGGACGGAATTTGTCGGAAAGACAGGAGTATCCCTGTGTCTACGGGATTCCGACGCGAGAATCCGGACCCGCCAACGAGCTTGCCCCGAGCCACTCTTCTTCCTCCTCTCTCCTTTCTCTTCCTCTTTCCCGGCTACGCTTTTCCTCTCTCCCGGTTTTTCCCGGCCACGTGGGCCCCACTTCTCTTCTCTCTTTTCTTTCTTTTCCTTCATTTCTCCTTCTCTTTTTCTTTCTCTTTTTCTTTCCACCCTCAGCCGCCATGACCCGTGACCACTGACCCCTCCATTTTCTTTTTCTCTCGCCGCCGGCCCACCTCCTCTCTTTTCCTTTTCCTTGTTCCCCCGTGACCACTTCCCCATCTCTTCTTCTATTTTTCCTTTGTTCTTTTCTTTCTCTTCTTCATTTTCTCTCCTCACTTCCACCCGATCCATACACACACCTCCTTCCTCCCCATCTCCTTTTCCTTCATTTTCCCCACATTCACCGCCACCAAGACCACCATACACCGCCACCACCACTGCCGCCAGTGAGCACCACTGCAACCCCACGACGCCATCCCACCTTCTTCCTCCTCCCACCTTCGCGTCGCCAGCCGGACGAAACCATCTTCCTCTGCAGCAAGGCCTCCTCCCGGGTTCAGTTGTCGTCGCCGCCGGGTCTTCGCCGCGCCTCACCGCCGCCTGCACTGCCACCTCTCTTCTCCTCCTCCCCAGTGCAGCAGCAGCGCCGCCATCCTCTTCCCCTCTCCTCCTCGTGCACCGTTGTAGGACGGGGAGCCGTCATCAACGCGAAGCCGCCGCAGCTGCACCTCAACACCGCGACGTCCACCACCAGCCTTCCCTCCCTCGCCATGCCGCCCTGCTCCCGTGCCACCGTGCTACCGCCCGCACCCGTCGCCCACCGCTCGCCGCCGCCTCTGCAAACTCAAGGTGAGCCTTGAGAAGATGGTGACCCGGTTTGGATGGGTCACGGGTCGGGTCTGACCCGGTATTGTAGCTGATGGGTTAGGGTTTGGTTTGTGGACTATGGGTTTTAGTTGGATTATGTTTGTGGGCTGAGATGTGTGGGCTTGGGTTTTGTGGGGATTGGGTTATAGGTTTAGGTGTTTAGTTTGTTGGGCTTTAGTTGGGTTATGGGTTATGGGTTAGGTTTGGGCTATGTGGGTTAGGCTTGGACTTGGCCCAGTCCAGAAATAAAAGAAAATAAATAATAATAGTTATAATAATCAAAATAAAATCTGGGAATTTAAATAAAGACTATATAATTCTGAAAATATAAATTTTGAAAAGGAAATAATTTTTGGGTGAAATAAATAATTTGGGAAAGTGTAAGATATGGAAATAATTAATATTTATGCATACGGGAATGAGTTGGGAAATATATATACGTATATATTAATAAATTCGTATTTATTATCGTAAAAATAAGTTATATGGTTATATTTTCTGGAAATGGAGTTTTCTAAAGAAAATAATAATTGGAAACTATATTTGGGAAGTATAATAATTTTTATGGAAATATTATGGAAAATATATATATTATAAATTCCAAGAAGATTATAGTAGTTATTATTTTGGGAAATTATAATTATTTTATGGAAATATATTTTGAAAAGGGTTTTAATTAAAGTATGGTACCGAAATTATATTCGGAAATACGTACGGTTAATTATTTTCGGTAAAGAATAATAATAAAAGATGAGTAACCGGGATGGGTTTATTTCGTAAATTGGCATCATGACATACTCTTATGTGCATTTATGTGAATATATGTGGTTTTGTTGTATAGGTTCGGATACCGGGCAGTTTCCCGAGGAGCCGGTGTCGGACCGGTCATTATTTCCGGAGTTAAGTAATCGGCTAAGGTGAGGTTAAGTAAATATTTATTTACATCCCGTGATATCAAGTTGCTGATTGCTTACTGTGCTCGATGTTGCTGGTATGATAATTTGTGGCGGTGTATGATTTGTTTTGAGATGATTTTGATTGATAACTGTTGCCGTTGATGTCGTTGAAATTATTATTGTTGTTGATATCATTGATGAGGTTGGAATTATGGTTATAAGTAAGACTACTACTGTTGTTGATTGTGAGAAATGTGTAAGCTGGGTACCGAGGGTACTATTATGGGAACAGTTTGGTATTGATTATTATCCAGACGAGCGGAGAGGCTGCGAGCCTGCTCGGGATAATGAGATAATGGTTGGATGGTAGAAATGTAGTAACTAGTCGAGGGGAAAGAAAATAATAAAATTGAATACACTTAGACATCTAGTGAGTCACAGTTAAATGTTGGAACAGCCAGATGGTAGTCTGATTTATGGTGCTGGGGGAGAGTGTGCTTGGGGTCTGCTCTCTGTCTGTACCAGTCTTTATATTTTAGGCGCTGGGGGAGAGTGTGCTTGGGGTCTGCTCCCTGTCTGTGCCAGTTATTACGTGGAGGTACCGGGGAGGGGTCCACGGGCTAGCTAGCTTGACTACCAGGCGACGGCCATCATTTAACTTGTGATAGGGGCCCTGATAATAAAATTGGAATAGTGTGTCTAGAATCACCAGTGTGTACTTAAGGTTCGTGAGAACCTTGGTTAGTTGTTGAGTTGTGACTTGGATTATTTACGGTGTATGTATATGTATATTTGTTTATGGGTTTACCCGGTGGGCACTTCGGACTCACCCCTCACCTGCGGGCTTTCATCCCGTAGGTTGAGTTATTTGTGGTTCAGGTACATTGCATTCCAGACAGGCTGTGACGTTTCCCTTGGACGGGCTTGGATCCATAGTTTGCATGTGTCGCATACAGTGTCATGTGAGTCTTAAGTCTTCCGCTGTGCACTATTTTGTTATTGTTGGGCCATTGGGCCCGTTTTGATATTTTATTGTTGGGCCGAGGGGCCAGATTTACGAGTTTTATATTTTGGGCTGTTGAGCCAGTTTTCCATTATTTACACTGTATGCTAGGTTTGATGGTTGGGTTGTCACAGTTCCGGCTCGTGTTTACTGTGTACGGTAAATACGGGTCGGGGCGTTTCATTTTGGTAGCGGAGCGGGCGTTAGGTCTTGTCGGGCAGTCTTTGTGTGTTTGTTGTCTTGTTTGCATAGTTCGCTCCAGTTGTTTATTATTTTACATCATTTTATTAGTGCATTATGGATCCAGTCAAGGGACGCCAGCTGTCGCGGAACATACACATATGAGGTAATGATGCCATAATTTATACGAAAATACAAATATTATTAATATTGCAAGTACTGATATTACAAAGAGAAATATTACACGATATTTTATAAAAAGGGAAATACTGATATTATTGATACTGCAAATACTGAAAGTACAAAGGGAGATAATACATTGATTTTTGATATTTTATAAAAAAGAAAAATACATTAACGGTTCGCAACGACATTGACGCGGAAGCTGTTTGCGTCACTGTTGACGTTGACCGTGACTCTGTCGCTCCAAGAGAGCCACATGCCGCCTCTGTCGCGCTGGCCAGGAATCTCGAACCGGTTAGCTTGAGGGAATCGGAGTGGAATCAGACCGTGATCGTCCCGTGGTTGCCACTGCGTCTCCGTCAGAAGAACCATATTGGGCTTGTACTGGTTCTTCAAGTCCCTCAGAGTGCGCGAGAACTCCTGTGCACGCCTTGCAACTCCTCTGCAGTTCCACACCAGTAGCCGTACCTTTGGCCAGGTTGGAGGTAGCCGAGTCATTCTGGGTATGCTCTGGGCTGTCATTGCGAGCTGGTAGTAAGCGCCTTGCTCCACAGTCTGGCAAGTGGACTTCAGGTTGAACTCTTGAAGCCTATCCGAGATGAAGAACATCACGGAGTTGGCTGATCCGTAGTAGGATGTCCTCAGAGTGCCGCGATCCTCTAGGAAGATCACCTCTTCCATGGGAGTGACGAAGAACCGCGATGAGTAGAGTTCGTCGACGAAGACCAGTCGTGGCATTCTGTCGAGCTCGTTCGGTAGCTCCTCAGCACGTTTGTTGACCATGCTGTAAGCCAGTCGGTTCCTTCTGCCAAGATTGGCACCTTCGACAAAGAACACCGACGAGGGAGCAGGCATTTTGTTTGGACGTGTGGGGTTTTGTTTTGAACGTGGTGTTTTCTCTTGCCTCAGCGTTTTGTTTGCTTTTGATGCTTTTAGTGATTTACACATCACCGCTCCTTCTTTTATACTCTTATAGGGAGCGTGATTACCGTTTTTAATTTTCAAGATCTTGCTTTTGAAATTTACCGTTGCTTGCGTTTATTTCTTTACGCGTTTTCGGACCCATGCCAGAGTTTTTCAAGCTTTTCCTAACTCATGATTTTATTTCTCTCTAGCTACTTTGTCCTTTCTTTTATGGCCTTTCTATGTTTTTCTTGCATCTTTTATCACATGTATCCGTGACCGTTGTGGCTAGATGGATGGGACCACACCTTGAGTAGAGTGCATGTGCGACAAGTTCACAGCTGTTCGGATATTTTGGAGAGATACGCGCCTCGACAGATGTTTTTGGCTCATGCGGAAATTTTGAACAAGTGGGTAACGTTTCTTTCGAGGGACACAGGACGTGCTCGTGATCATCGCCTTCCGAGTTAACGGATATCTTCTTCACGAGGTTAACAGACGTCACCGTTAGTTGTGCGGTACGTTTCGTGAATCGAGGATGTTCACGTCCGATACGAACACCGTTCATGAAAGCATATCTTGTTTTTATTTCTTTTTGTTTGATTTTGTTAATGAGTCTTGTTTTGTTTTTAATTTCTTTATGTTGGTTATAATTCGTTTTATCGGTCCTGTTTTTTTTTAACGTCATTATGTTCGATTTTATTTTCATTCATGACGACTTTGTTATGTTTTAAATATTTTGTTTCTTTTCAGATAAATATAAATTTCCATATCTTAATAAGAGAATTTACGATCTAAGAAATATGATCTCAAAAGGAAACTTATTTTATTAATTCATAACAGTTTTACATCGTAGAAGAAGTACTCTACTGAGTTACTTGCTTCTCTAAGTCTTTTACAAGCTTCCTTAAGTTTTCTACGTTGGACGAGAGTGTCATACACGCCACTTCGATCTGCATCACCGCAGAGCTGACCTTCTTCAGGGAAGCGTTCAGCTGTGAAAGTGTCTGAAGTGGAGTGCTGCTCTGCGCCGTTCCTTTGCCTTTCCTATCAGTAGAAGGCTCTTCCTTGCTGGCGCGTTTCTTCTGCCGTCTTGGAGAGACGACCATATGCTCCTTAAGGCCGACGATGTTTGTCTTGAAGCGTTTCTTCGGAGGTTCCTCTTCATCGGAGCTTGTTTGGAAAGCTCTGCCGCCGATGTAGCTGTTGTTCTCGGAGTCTGAAGTCGTTCGAGAACGAAGTGGAGAGTCCATGGCTGAGAGTGAATGTCTCAGCTGTGAGGTTTGGTATTTATAAGCGGATGAGATGTCGCTTAAGGGTATAAGCGGTATCTCATGTTGAGGTTGGACACCTGGCAGAGTGTGCCAGAAGCTTATCGTGGTAGGACCCACAGATAAGACGGAATTTCGGGGACGAAATTCTTTTTAAGGGGGGTAGAATGTAACAGCCCGGGTAAAATTTTTGATTTTTACCGGGACTGTAGAAGTCGTTTTACCGTGATTTACTGTTGAATTAATCTCGGGTAATTAATTCGAAGTAAATCGACAGTCGTTTTTCAAAACCGAGAATTTTCCCGCGCTCGGGAGTGTCTTCTTAACTAACCGAGCCTCGGTTTCCAATTCCGAGACTTGGACGACGTTCAGGAGGATTAATCGGATTTTCTGAGCCCAAGTCATATTTTTGGACTCGGGACGGGATTTGTCGGAAAGACGAGAGTACCCCTGCGTCTACGAGATTCCAACACGAGAATCCGGACCGGCTATATGAGGCTTGCCCCGAGCCACTCTTCTTTCTCCTCTTTCTTTCCTCTTCCTCTTACCCGGCAACATTCCTTCTCTCTCCCGGTTTTTCCCCCGGCTACGTGGGCCCCACTTTTCTTCTCTCTTTTCTTTCTTTTCCCTTCCTTTCTCCTTCTCCTTTTTCTTTCTTTTTTCTTTCTTCCCAGCTACCATGACCCGTGAATCGCCGGCCCCTTCCCTTTTTCTTCTTGTCATTTTCCATTTTCCATTCCCGTGATTCATTTCTGTTTCTTCCCTATTTTAACTTATCTCTTCCTTCTTCCCTACCTATTAATTTTCTCACCGATTTCCCTCTTCCCCAATTCCACACCTCTCTCTCGCCACTGCTCCACTTTTCTTCTTCCCCACACGCAGCGCCACCATCAACAACCGCCACCAACAACCACACCGGCCGCCAACCACTGCCGCAAGCCACGCATCACCAACGCCCCCTCCTTCTTTCTTTCTCTTTCCCTCTTGTCTTCTCCTTCCCTACGCCGCCACCGGACGAACCCGAGCCACCACGGACCTGTAGCCCAGCCGCCATCTTTTCCTCCTCGCCGAGCTCCTCCTGTTGCCACCGCGCCTCGTCGCCGCTGCCTCGCCTCTCCTCTGCTCGCGCCGCTCGCTCTCGCCGTGGCCCTTCGTGGTGCAGCCGCCGGCCACGCCGCTCTTCCCTCCACGACCAGCAGGTGACGCGAAGTCGCCGCGCCGCCCCGTCCTTCCTCTTCCCGCGACGATGCCGTCTGTGTTGCCTCACCCACCGCTCGCCGCCGCCTCTGCAAACTCAAGGTGAGCCTTGAGAAGATGGTGACCCGGTTTGGATGGGTCACGGGTCGGGTCTGACCCGGTATTGTAGCTGATGGGTTAGGGTTTGGTTTGTGGACTATGGGTTTTAGTTGGGTTATGTTGGTGGGCTGAGATGTGTGGGCTTGGGTTTTGTGGGGATTGGGTTATAGGTTTAGGTGTTTAGTTTGTTGGGCTTTAGTTGGGTTATGGGTTATGGGTTAGGTTTGGGCTATGTGGGTTAGGCTTGGACTTGGCCCAGTCCAGAAATAAAAGAAAATAAATAATAATAGTTATAATAATCAAAATAAAATCTGGGAATTTAAATAAAGACTATATAATTCTGAAAATATAAATTTTGAAAAGGAAATAATTTTTGGGGAAAATAAATAATTTGGGAAAGTGTAAGATATGGAAATAATTAATATTTATGCATACGGGAATAAGTTGGGAAATATATATATGTATACTAATAAATTCGTATTTATTATCGGAAAAATAAGTTATATGGTTATATTTTCTGGAAATGGAGTTTTCTAAAGAAAATAATAATTGGAAACTATATTTGGGAAGTATAATAATTTTTATGGAAATATTATGGAAAATATATATATTATAAATTCCAAGAAAATTATAGTAATTATTATTTTGGTAATTATAATTATTTTATGGAAATATATTTTGAAAAGGGTTTTAATTAAAGTATGGTACCGAAATTATATTCGGAAATACGTACGGTTAATTATTTTCGGTAAAGGATAATAATAAAAGATGAGTAACCGGGATGGGTTTATTTCGTAAATTGGCATCATGACATACTCTTATGTGCATTTATGTGAATATATGTGGTTTTGTTGTATAGGTTCGGATATCGGGCAGTTTCCCGAGGAGCCGGCGTCGGACCGGTCATTATTTCCGGAGTTGAGTAATCGGCTAAGGTGAGGTTAAGTAAATATTTATTTACATCCCGTGATATCAAGTTGCTGTTTGCTTACTGTGTTCGATGTTGCTCGTATGATACTTTGTGGCTGAGTATGATTTGTTTTGAGATGATTTTGATTGATAATTGTTGCCATCGTTGTTGTTGAGAATATTGCTACTGTTGAGTTGTTGACTATGTGTGACCTTGCTGGTATGATACCTGGTGGTAGTGTATGGTTCTTGTGTGATGAATTATGTTGATAATTGTTGCCGTTGATGTTGTTGAAATTATTGTTGCTGTTGACATAATTGATGATGTTGGGATTGTGGATATGAGTAAGACTGTTGCTGTTGTTGACCGTAGAATTGTGTGAGTTGAGTACCGAGGGTACTATGATGTGATGACAGTTTGATATTGGTTATTATCCAGACGAGCGGAGAGGCTGCGAGCCTGCTCGGGATAATGAGATAATGGTTGGATGATAGAGATGTGGTAATTAGTCGAGGAGAAAGGAAATAATAAAATTGAATACACTTAGACATCTAGTGAGTCACAGTTAAATGTTGGAACAGCCAGATGGTAGTCTGATTTATGGTGCTGGGGGAGAGTGTGCTTGGGGTCTGCTCTCTGTCTGTACCATTATTTATATTTTAGGCGCTGGGGGAGAGTGTGCTTGGGGTCTGCTCCCTGTCTGTGCCAGTTATTACGTGGAGGTACCGGGGAGGGGTCCACGGGCTAGCTAGCTTGACTACCAGGCGACGGCCATCATTTAACTTGTGATAGGGGCCCTGATAATAAAATTGGAATAGTGTGTCTAGAATCACCAGTGTGTACTTAAGGTTCGTGAGAACCTTGGTTAGTTGTTGAGTTGTGACTTGGATTATTTACGGTGTATGTATATGTATATTTGTTTATGGGTTTACCCGGTGGGCACTTCGGACTCACCCCTCACCTGCGGGCTTTCATCCCGTAGGTTGAGTTATTTGTGGTTCAGGTACATTGCATTCCAGACAGGCTGTGACGTTTCCCTTGGACGGGCTTGGATCCATAGTTTGCATGTGTCGCATACAGTGTCATGTGAGTCTTAAGTCTTCCGCTGTGCACTATTTTGTTATTGTTGGGCCATTGGGCCCGTTTTGATATTTTATTGTTGGGCCGAGGGGCCAGATTTACGAGTTTTATATTTTGGGCTGTTGAGCCAGTTTTCCATTATTTACACTGTATGCTAGGTTTGATGGTTGGGTTGTCACAGTTCCGGCTCGTGTTTACTGTGTACGGTAAATACGGGTCGGGGCGTTTCATCATTACTGCTGCTGGGCAGTGGCACTACAAAGTGTCGTTTTTATTTTTGTTGTTCATACTGGACATTGCTGTTCCGGATTGGTAGAACCATCTAGAGGTTATGGTACCAACCAAACTTTCGAAGTTGTGGCAGTATAAACTTTTGTGAACTCAAGTCAATATTATGGAAGTATGAACTTGCTTTTGTGAAGACAATAGTTCTCAACTTTTCTTCTTACCATTCATTGCGCGAAGTCCTTTACACACTTATAACATCAACTTCTGCCTTCGTTATTCATTACGCGACGTCCCTATCCATGCAGTCATATTAGCAATCAAGTATTATTCATTGTTCATCCAATTAACATCTGTTGCTGTTTTCCGTCCTCTTGTTCTTCATGGCTGTGTAACAAATTCAATAACAAAATCGGATGAAGAAGAAGGCTGAACAGATAACTCCAGTCCACTCATGATCACGACCGATACATATATATATATATATATATAACACTTAAAAACAACACATACAACTTTAACAACAACATAATTTACAATTTACTCATTCAACAAAACACGCACATACTATAATAGTTAATAGTACCGGTGCTAACTATCACTATTTCCTGGCCTGGGGCTTGGGCGCATTCAAACAACAAACCAAATAGAACGCACCAACTAATCAACCAACCAAAACCAAAATTGCCAGGAAATAACCAACCTAATAACGTTTTACAGGACGAAGACAATCATAAGAAAAACCACAACAACAAATAAGCATATCACGGCACGCATAAGATCCCTCTTGGACCGCTTCAACTCCTGGACTGCATCTTTCAATCCATTGTTTTCCTTCCTCAACTTTTCTTCAACTATCATCAACGCTTCAATCTCTCTCAGCATGTCAGCGTTCTCTTCCCTCAACAAATTAATCTCAATCTGGCACCGCACATCCATCTCTCCAGTAGCCCATTCAAAGAAGTCACAATTCTTGCCACCGGTCTCGTACTTGTACGACCCACATCCATAATACTGCCTACCTGGATTTCGGCGGCTCCATTGTGGAACAGTTGGGGCCAATTCGCCGTAGTAGCAGAGGACATCGTCCCAGAGATCAAGCTCTGCACGAAGAGCAAACGACGATGAAGAAGAGGAGCTGCTCATAGCTTGTCGGATTCAGTGATATGTGTTAACACTTTCACTGACTGTGATGTAGGTAGGGAGGTGGGGAAGAGAGTGTAGAGAGAAGAGAGTGGGTCTGGGTGGGTGTTGCTTCGTGTTGGTGTTGTGAGTTGTGTTCCTGTGGGCGTTTTGTTTTATTCCTGGGAGTAGTGGTGAAACGAAGTCGTCCAACTCGGGCGGGACTGTCGGTGGGAGACAAAAGATGGTGGTGGGCCCCGCATCACACTCGCTGGATTTTTTTATTGAAAAAAACTCTCTCATTTACGGGAAAATAGGGAAAATGAATTAAGGAAATTATATTCTGGAATTAGAAACGAAATTCCAGAAATTGGAATGGGAATTTCTCCGAGTGGGCCCCCCACGTGTCGACACGCCGTTGGTCAACCGGGATTAGGAGGTAAAAAGGACGCGTTTGTTTGCTTCTGAACAGGTTGGCGGACCCAATGTTTGATTTTTTCCAGAAAGGGACACGATGTTACAATCCATTTAAGTGAAGGGACAATCTGTGTCTTTTTACCGTATGCAAGTTGATGACAATGACTTTTGGCTGTGATCCCTTACCAAACTGTATGTCCTCCTACAAACATGCACTGAAATCTTATCATGTTATCATTGCAAACCAATGTACTTTAATGTGTTTGATTAATTGCCATCATCTTCGACAATGATATATTGCATGTCATATTGTCATGTCTCCAATCTCTTGCATTTTAACATCAGTATAATCTATATAAATATATTAAATTAGAGACCTAGATCTCTGGTGTTGACAAGTGACTTTCTAAAAATTGACATGTGGCAACTAATCTTGTCAAAAAATAATTAATATATTATTTAATGAATTTAATAAAAAAATCTTTTAATATTCTATATTTAATTCTAAATTAATTGTTTATGTGTAAATTGCAGGAGGAAACGTAAGGGCAATGAGAAGACATAATTGAGCTTAAAAAAATTAAATACAGAAAATTAAGAGTCACATCATCCATACATCAAATTATGGAATATTTCTTGAAAACTAAAGGTCACATGTATTTAATGTTACAATTAATTTTTGTGCTATAAAATGAGGAAAATCACACACTATGGAAATCCTATTACTAAGGTAATCTCTTTTTTTTTTTTCACAACTAAACAAAACTATACTTCATGTTTTAGAAACTTGGTTACTTATGCATAGTTAAACTTCTGAATTTTCAGGGCAAAATAAAAAATTTGTGCTTCATTCACAATCAATAAATAAAACCCAAGGCAAACAATATAACCTTCAAGGAGATTCAATGTAAGCTTTCAAATACTCTCAGTATAGTTGTTCTGTTCCTATTTTAGTATTCGTATTTTAGAGCAAGAAACACCTTTTTAATTGCTTTTGTCTACTTCGATAAGATTAACTAAATATCCGTGTATAACATGGTATAAATCAATCAGCACACAAAACACGTGTGTAACATGTGTAATTGCCTAGTTTCAATTATATCATTTTCTTTGTAGTTAATCTTCACTAGTAACGTGGGGCACCATTTCTTTCATCTGCCCTTTTGCGGTAAATATAGAATCAGCTTCTGCTGCGTAAGATATACTTGTTGGATTTTGATCCAATGATTTATTTAGGAGGCCGAAACCAAAAGGGGCCCTGGCCCCTGATTTTGACTGATGATATATTTTTGGTCTAATATGGCACAAACTGAGTGGTGGTTTAGTGGATAAAAGAAGGCAATTTTCCTTTCAGGGCGAGCCTTCCTTGTATTTTCAATTCTGGCTCCGCCTATGTTATTTAAGTAGTCCAACAAGTAATATAGTTTGAAAGTACTACTACTAGATCAAAACTAGGGTTTTCTCTTCTCTCTCTTTCTCTCTGAGAAAACCCTAGATCTATAAATTTGGGGCTGCCGCCAACGACTTCCTTTCCGGCGGTAAGCCCCCACTGGTATTTCCTTTAGTTTTTTTGTTTTCTTCCTTTTAGTTTTGTCTTTTTAGTCTCGCAGTTTGTGAGTTTTTTAGTACCTTTTTTTGGGGTTTAGTTTTCTCCTTCAGGGAGCTCTTGTCACCTTCTTTGGGTGTTGTTTTGTTTTCTCGGGAATAAAATCATGGGAGCCAAAAGCTTTGGAGGAAGATTTGATTTGAAGAGTAGATCTTTATTTGCTGCTGTAATTTACCTATAACGACTCGGGTAAAATTTTTTTTTTTACCGGGACTGTAAAAAAATTTTGTATAGTAATTTACCTTATGAAATTAATCTTGGGTAATTATTTCAGGGTAAATTATGCATCGGATTCTGGAACAGACCCTTACCCCACATTCTCGATTTTTTTGCGGATTTTTCGGACCAGAGTTGGTATTTTTTGGGTCCAGGAATCTCGAAAAAAGCCGGGTTTATCCTCGAGGTAACGGACCAGAAATAAAGGTAAGAGGGTATATCGGATATTTTCTGGTCCAGACAGTGCACAGTATAACTGCACAGTAAAGATGCTTTACCTGTGAAGCCCGTGATTTGTTTTTCCTGTGCGCTTGTGAAACCTTGTCTGTGATACCCTGCTTTTTCTCTCCATACCTCGTGTCCCTGCACGCCATCACCTACATCTTCTCTGCCAAACTTTTATCTGTAAAACCACCACTGCAAACAACCAGTACAAACTCCTTCAGTAGCCATCTTTCCCCTGCAAAAAAATAATAATAAAATAACACAAACACACATCACACTGCCGGCCACCATCAACCACACGCCAACATCGCCGGCCGCCACCGACGCCTCTACCGTGACCAGCACCACCATCATCCACCTGCAACCGTCACCTCCTCCCCTCCTCTCCCCTGCTTTTTCCTTCCTCCCTGTTGCCGCCGGAGCCACAAGGAGAACCCGACGCCACCGCCCGAAGACTACCATCACCAAACCCGAGCCACGCACACCACCCTCGTCTTCTCCTCTTCTCCCTACTCTTCCCCTCGCAGCACTGCCGCCGACGATTCCCCTTCGCGTTGCCTCCTTCGTGCCGTCAGATCCGTCACCTGCAGACCCACCGTCGCACGCCTCTCCTGCAGCAGCCTTCATCTCGTCGTGCCGCCACCCCCTGGACACGTCGCCGCTCGCCTTCTCCTCCTCGCACCGCGCCTCCTTTCCGCCGTCGCCGCCTCGCCTTGCCGTGCCGCTGTTCTGCCAAGGTGAGCCTTGGGTTGAAGACGACCCGAATGTGGGTCGCGGGTCGTGGGTTGACCCGTTGGTAATGGTTCGACCCGGTTTGGATGGATATGGATTTTGGGTTGGGTTGGCATGTTGGGCTGCGCTTTGGGCTTGGTTGGGACTGCTGGGCTGCTGTCTGTTGGGCTCACTGCATGGGCCTGTCTGGGCTCTATGCAGTGGGCTGGACAGTACTATTCAGGCCCAGTCCAAGTTTAAAAAATAATAAATAATAATAATAAAAATAAAATCTGGTTATATGTATATTTTGAGGAAAATGATAAGTTTAATTTTGGCTATTGGGAAAATATATATGTATGTATAATAACTTCCTTTTGGAAAAAAAGCTATATTATGGTAAGTAATTTTTATGAAAATAACTTGGAAAATTAAATACGTTATGGTATTAATCTTTTTATGAAATGATTTGGAAATATGTAAATGTTATAATTTTCAGAAGGATTATTTCATAGTAATTATATTTTTTGAAAGGATATTTGATATGGGAAATAAATAGCTTAACGGAAATTATTTTGGAAAAAAATATATATTTACGGTAAATATTTTGTTTTGGAAAAGAATATAAGTACTCATGGAAAATATTTTGGAAAGGGTATTGCCAAAGTATTATACCGGAATAATAACCGGGCATATGTATAGTATAATTTTAGCACTTGTAAATAAATGGTAAATTATGATGATAACGGAACGTAACCCGATATGATCACTGAGTGGGCGTAGTGTCTTACTTTGCGGTTTACAGTATTAGTTACCATTTGCATATCACGATTGTGCATCTTATGTGTGCATATATTATTGTTTGATATAGGAGCTGATAACGAGTAGTATCCCGTGGAACCGGAGCCGGAACAATTTGAGGACTTTTAGGAGTAGGAAAATCGGCTAAGGTGAGGATGGATAACCTTTGATATGTCGCACATAATGTAACGCCCTGGATTTTCATAATTTGATTTTCGGAATTTTTATTCCAATTTTTCCCTTGAGGAAATTCCGGATTTTTGGCTATGGGAATAAATTATTTTCCTTGGAAATGATGTTTTTGGGTTGGCATTATAAGGGGTTTGAGTTTCGTCGGAAACGGGGACTTGTTTCGGGGTGAAACGCGAAGCTTAACGTTGTTTCAATCGAAACTACGTCATATTGGAAAAAAAAACAAACGGGTCAACAGGGCGGGTTGACCGCGCCCAGCCGAACGACGCGTCGTTCGGGCTGGCGGGTCAAACCCTAAGACCCCTTCTCTTTTTCTTTTTCTTTTCTCCTTTTCTCTCCTCTTTCTCTCTTTTCTTCTCCCGTGCGCCACTCCCATCTTCCTTCCCCCTTGTCTCTCTCTCTCGTTGACTCTCTCTTCCTCAAACCTCCACACATCGCCGCCACCACCTTTGTCTTCACCCTCAATCACACCCACGCTCCGCCATCGTCTTTTGGGGTTGGACCGTCACCGCTGCATCGTGTGGAGAGGTTGGCTTCGAGGCGTCGTGTTGGGCGAAAATCGCAAGGTCGAGGGTCGTCATCGTCGCCACCTACACTGGTAAGACCGACCTTTCCTCCTCTTCCTTCTTCTTTTTCCTTTCACTGTTCTCGTTGGGCCGATTTGTCCTAATCGAGTTTGATTTCGTTTTATTGGTGTTGATGGGTGTCTTGTGTTGTTGCTTCGGTTTGGATAGCCGGCGGTGTTTTGTAGTTTGGTTGTTGTTGGTGGTTGTTGCGCTGTGGACGGTGGGGCGTGGTGCTGGGATTACCAAGGCAGTGCCACGGTTCCAAAATTTTGGTTTTCCGGTAAGGTTCCAGATTCCTTTTTCCCCGATTTGTTCTTTTCGTTCTTCTCTTTTGCTTCTGTGAGGGGAAGAAAAAAAAAGATATGGATTGAATGTTGTTTTACATGTGGTGCTTGGGCAGAATTCTGGTGGTTGTGTGGGTGTTCGGAGATTGTTCTTTTGGCAAGCTCAAGTGTTTTTGTCCGGCGTCTCGGGTGTTTTCCGGCGAGGCTGACCGGAATCCGGCGAGGCTCGGGTACTTTCCGATGAACAGAAATCTTCGCGGATTATTTACGGTATTTATTCCCGGGTTAAGACTCGGTTTTATTTGTACATAAACTATTGTAATCGGCACATGTACATTTAAACATTAAGGAGGTTAGTAGAATACCGAGAGCGGGGAGTGAGTGTGTGTGGCCGGGAATTCACCGACACGGGTAGAACTTTATGCCGGAATAGACTTGGGCTCATGAATGACCTTAAAACGGTATTTAGATAAAACCGGGCCTAGGCCCAACTAACTAACTTGAAAGACTTTAAGACTTTTTATGGACCTTAGGATATGGGCTTGAGGCCCAATGGCTTAAATGGTTGTTATGGACTTTAAGGAGTGGGCTCTAAGCCCAAATTCATAATTGGTATTACTGTGGACTTAAGGACGTGGGCTTTAGGCCCAGGAAACATTTTTGGACTTAGGTGGGCTTAAGCCCAGTTAACTTTAGGTCCTTGACTTTTGGGGGTAGTTGGTGAGGAGATATATCCTGTTGGGCTTAGACCCCGGAATTGTATAACCGGGAAGATTGGGCCAAGTTCTATTCAGTTGAGTATATAAATATCATGCATGCACGGTTTATTGTAATTGTTTTTGTAATCATTATGTGTGCCGGTATTCAGGCACGGGTAATATCTCGGTAGCTGGAGGATCGGTCTTGGGGAAAGCTCCACAGGATAATCGTCGTTGAGGTGACTTTATGAGTCTTTTTATGTTTGTATACATGTGCTTGTTAGATTGGTCTGTTTGAGTTGCATGCCTTGTTTGCTAACATGCTGTGATCCGTATTGTGTGCCTATGAGTTACTATTTGCTGGATGAGCAGGACTTTTAGATTGTTATGGAATATAACATGTGGAGTGATTTTGGGTGATTTGTGTGATGTACTGTGGGTTGGAGACCCGGATACTTGACTGAGTTAATAATTCACAGAATCCTGTTAAATCACAACTCTTGGCACACATGAACTCATAATTACGAACAAGAATAATGTACAGTAGAAGATAGGCTATTGTGTGCTGATGACCGGTTGGTTAGAGCGGGAAGTGATACCCCTCGGGTTCGTATGCGGGATAGCATGGTATATGCGGTTTAGCATATGGGTCTGTGATGACCGGTTCTACCTCCCTCCTTCTACCTTCCCCTTTCTACCTCCCTCTTTCTCTATGTCTCTCTCTCTCTCTCTATGGATATGTTTGGGCTTCGTGCCTGGTTATATTGGGCTTATACCTGGTTGTCTCATGAGACGGGACCGAGCTCGACGCACACAGTAGGGGGCCCTGAATAATAAATATAATAAGAAAACTTAACACACAACAGATGAAAAATACAAACTGTTTGCTATATGTGGTTGGCATGTTAGTACTGGTTATTGTATGTTTGCATACTTGTCTTGTTTCACTACTTTCCTTTCTAACTTGCTTTGCATACCTACATAACTAGATTTATACTGCTCACTGAGTAGGCGACTCACATAATCGCCACCATTGTTTTTCAGACTCTTAGTTAGCGTGTAGACTCTTTCTTCCTTTCCGGAGTACGGACGTGGTTATCCCAGCAGATAGCTGTGCTTCTTCTCCCGGTTGGATCCATAGAGCCGACATGCATATCATTTTTCTTCTCTTGTTTTACTTTGATTATTTCTTCCACTGCATTGGATTTTGTTGAGATGTCATTATTGAATTTTATTACTTTATCGGCGGGTTGCCGGGATTTGATACCTGATGAGGTTTCGGCTGGATGCCGGGTTGATTTATGGCTTGTTAAGCCGGTTTCCTCTTATTCTTTATGACATCTCATTTTAATAAGATTTTCAGATAATGTTTTGGTATTGGATTTCGTATCCCGGATTTCAGGGGCAATTTGGTAAATTTCTTTTAATTAAGTATTTTATTTGTAATTGGGACACGGGTGTTTCATATAATACTGTATTTGTTTCTCTGATATTTGTTGTTTGATTGAACTGCTGAGCCAATTGAGTTTGATTGTGGTGTTATTGCTATTGTTGTTGAATAATTGATTGTGGATAAACTGATATGATGAGATAATTGGATAATTGGAAGTTGTGTTGACGACTTTAGTGTCACTAGGAAAGTAGTGGTACGACTCGATGGTTAGAGACTGTTTTGTGGTGGCTATGATCTGGGTTAGTTGTGATAAGCATGTCTATGCTTGGGATGTCTATCCCGGATTATTATATTTTTGGGATGTCGATCCCTGGGCTCTATTGATTTGATCTAGCACCCAGAACATGTTAATAACCAGGTACGACCCTAGCTTGTCCAGTGACAGGGCCCCGAAAGATAAAATTGTTAATAATAAATATTCTTTTGGTCTTGGCTCAGTTGTGTTCTGGATGTTTCTCTGTTTTGTCTTTGCTTGTACTTTACTTTGAAAGTATTGTGTTTGCCTGCATATTACTGTTTATCCTTCTTCGGTGAGCACTTCGAACTCACCCCTCGTCTACGGGGTTTCATCCCGTAGGATAAGTTGCTCGTAGTACAGGTACGTGGTTCGGCCAGCTACTGTTTCTACTCCACCAGACTCCGGATCCATACCTCCGCTGTATCTCATTCTAAGACTTCCGCTGCTGATTATTATATGTTGCTGTATTTTATGTGTTGTTGTATCATATGTTTTCTACTACTGCTGTTGTGGCTTGAATAATGGTCCCCGGGATCGGGTGACGGATGTTGTATCTGGCTTTGCTTGTACTGTATTTTATATTGTATGTACTGTCTGCTACTGTAGTAAGAACAGTTCTGGCACGTGTTTACTGTGTACGGTAAATACGGGTCGGGGCGCTTCATTACCAATAAGGAGAAGATGTGGCACGAACCATACAAGTTATGATGCCCGTAGAGATGTTCATCGTCGGAGTAGTGTGCCTTTATAAATCCTCTTTTGAAGGAGATACATCTTGTTGTTGTGTAGTTTCATGTAATAGGTTGAGATCAATTCTTATGTCAGATTTTTCTTCAGATCATTTGTATCTTCAATTATGTATTCTCAGATCTCTAGATCTGTTTATATAATGAATGAAGAATGCTCCGTTTATAAAAAAAAAAAAAAGTAATATAGTTTGAAAATTAAGTTAAAATTTTCTTATAATTTAATGAATTAGTATCTATAAACACAAATAAATTATTCCTAGTCTTCTTCTTCTCCTGGAGCTGAAGTCCAAAAGGATCACACTTCTTTTCAGATTTGTTGCAATCTTCGATATTCGAATAAGTACTAAATATGTTCAATTGATGTTTTGGAATCAATTTACTTAAATTGGCTGTGCAATTAGATTGTTTACCCCATTTGATTCCTACAAAACTTTTCTAGATGTTTCTTTTAATATGTAATTGAATAAAAAGGCATACCAAATTGCTGACAGTGTTGCTCCATTCTTCTTGTATTCACAAACTTCATTGTATGTAGTGAATATTTCCTTAATGGTCACCGAAGGTTGGAGATCTGATTTCTTTTTTTTTTTTTTTTACTTTTGCATTAGTATCTTAGTCTAGTCTATTTTTATCAGACATCAACGACTAATCCATATGAAGGCAAGATAAAAATCATTTATAGGGATACTCCCTGGAACATACCTTGATTTTTCTATAATTTAAATGTAATATGTGTTTGTTTCTTGTAATTTTGTTTGTTCTTTATTTATTCCCGGACACATTTATATGTGTTATAGTTGTAGCGGGTTTGAGCCCATAGCCCTTGGACGAAATCTATGAATGGCGCCATCATGCTACAAGGGGATGGGCTTTTTTCTCATTGTTGAATACGATGGATCCTATAGAAAACCATCGGCCAATCCACGAAACAAGTGGGCCGAAGATCGCAATTGGTCCACAATGAAAGAGACGACTTGTCGTCCACATGAACTTGCGGAAGAATCAATTAGGAGTCGTCTTCAGCTTCTCCATTCCATGTAAAAACTCGAGAAATCACAAATCCAACCCAGCGTTTTTCTGTAAACCATGGGATTCATTGAACACTGCAGTTTTACCTCCCAGGAGTTGTGTCAAGGTAAAATCCATCAACCAATCACATTAGGGTTGCTACTTTTGTTTGCTGCTTTTATCATTACTCTCTGTTGCTGCTCGTTTTTTATTGCAAGTGTGATAGCTAAGAAAATGTGATGTCTACTCTCCTTTAAGCTGTAGCTGATAAGATATGCTATGCTTATGCGTAAGCCGTAAATTATAAGCCTTTACCTCCTCTGTACATTCCCCTAATTTGTCAAGGCAATCCTTTTCAAATTATTGACGGGTTCGCATCTATGTCTGTCTGCTGCTATTCCCACTAGCAATCTTTGTCGCGATTTATTAAGGAAGTTGCTGTCTTTATCATGTTGTGTTGTTAGTCAGCATCCTCAAGCTTTCTCTAGGTATACGCATGATACACCCACTTGCCACTTTTGTTCCTTCTGTGTGGTCCGCCACGTTTTATGTGCGCATTCAGATTTATGTGTACATGGGTACAGCGGCAAGAATGGTTCCCAGAAGCACAACAAACCACATCCATTGTTGGGTTTGTGCGGGAAGTGGAGGGAATTGGGGCAATAGGCTGGCAACTGGATCTTGGAAGGAATTGGGATGCACCTATATGATGTTCTGCAGGGTTTCTCTTGTTGGTTCTTGACATGGTTGGACTGTTCTCTTAGAATGCGAAGAAAGATGCCTTCTTGATTGGGACTTCAATGAACAAGTACGACTTTCTTCTTGTTGTTTACTAATTGGTGCCAGATTTTTGTATAATGGGAGACATATGGAGCCGATATATTACGGTAGTCTACCTTAGGCAGATACTGAAGGCGAGAGATGCAATTGAGGAAGCTTCAAAAGACTGCTGAGGCTTGGTTGTTTGCGGGCCTTTCAGGTGTGTGGGAAAGACCTCCTTCTAATAGAGTCCGAACTAGGTACGACTTGTGATGAAATGTGGGAGGATTTTGTAGCCTTTCACCTAAGAAAGCTATGTTTCCTTGAAGTTGAAGTCTTTATATCATGCAGATAATGTTCTTAAAAATTGAAACTGAGACTCACTTTGTCTAGGTGTCTTTGACTCTCAAGCTCAAATTTCAACTGATGATATCAGGAAAAGTGCTCCGTTAATCAGATGCTGATACCTGCTTCTGGTATTGGACACATATTGATGTCTGTCCCACAATCCCTTTTAGGTTACATATCCTGTGGAAAATACCCTAAACCACATTCTACTTATAGCCACGAATTTTGTTGTCAATATGATGCAGGGCTACGTATTAGGATATTGTGGATTAATCGCCTCTGCCTTTTCCATCATCTATGAGTATTGTCCTGAGCTTCCGTTCCTGGACAGAAGAATTCGGTTTGTTCTTGCATTTTGACTAAAAGATTGCTGCAATGTCGGCCAGGAGTCTGTAACCTTCAACTGCTCTGCAGGTTTCCATATTTATTTTTTGTGCCGAGTCTAAAACTTTGCTGGTTTTTTTTTTAAAAAAATTGACTTTTTGCTCCATGATTTGGCATTGTCCCTCTATTTAGATATAAAGCAAAAGCAGTGACTACATTATATATCTGATTGCAATCTGGATCTGATGGGAGGAGGCTACGGGAATTTCTGTGATGATGACCCTCAGAGAAGGGGATATGCTAGCTTAGTTTCTATTAGCATACTTACTTAAACGTGTGCAAGAATATGTTTCAGTGTCTTGATTTTGCTACTGCAATCTCTTGGAGCTTATCCGTAACTTTGTGGGTAATGATGCATGGAAACAGGGTTCAGTTTTTACCCCAGAGTAAGCTATATAAATTGGTGTAGTATTTGATTCCACAACTCACAAAGGCTCAGTTGCAAACCAGTCGGGCTTAGCTACACAGATCAATCTTCTGCAATCAATTCTTTAAGGAACACCATCTATCCTTTGTTTAAATGCTTCCTAAACAATATGTATGTGATATGGGTTCATGCGCTTGTCTCTTGCATGATCATTGGCAAATTCAGTGGATTCAGTCTTTGGCAATGTTCATGACTATACTGTATCATTCTTTAGCTCTCCAAATTCCCCCTCTAAGCTACCTTGTAGAACTGTCATCAGTACTTAACTACTTATCTTCAAGAGAAACAAAATTCCTATGCATTTTAGGGTTTCTAAGTACTATACTTCTGGAGGGTTTCTACTTTCCGGCACTAATATCTTGCCAACTGAAGTGTTCACAAAATACTTGGGACATTTTCTCAGGGATTGTGAGCTTGGAAAGTTCTTTACTTTTAGAGTCGTGGCCTCTTGAGATGGAGCATGTCCAGGACCTAGTAGCCCAATAAGCATATGAGGCTACTACTTTAATTATAATTGATCTTTGATAAATACGCTTCCAATTGCTTGGAAATCTTCATGGCATTTTCTTCCATAAATTAAGGATATTAATACACGTGACTCGTTGTAACCAGCCTAAAGCTCATTGCTTCCCCTTATAGGGACTATGGAATGATCTTTTTTAGCAATTGAAGTACCGAGTAATCTGCAGTTACCAACGTCCCAGTCTATGATTGGGTCGCAAATGGATAATGTCCGAACCATAATATTCTTGCATCAATCTTGGTGGGACGCTTGACTAACTGTCTACATTAGTATATCAAGGCTCCAGCTACCACTCACAGATACAAGAAAATGTTAGGACAGCCATTTTGTATCCGCCGGTTCTGGTGATCCTGGGCATTTATCTTATTTTCTCCGACCTGAGAACTGATGTATGTATGCATATGTAAGCGAGTTTCCATGATTTTTGGACGTTAAAATGCTTTTCTTCGAGCACGCTTTAGATAGCAATGCACTGTACAAAGTTTGACATTTTGGCCAATCAACATGACAAAAAAGCAAAACTCTGTGGCAGAGACATTTGCATGTGACATTTCTATTTACCAACAATAATAGTACACATGCAAACTTAACATCCAAGTCTGTAATGTTTGTCTGATCATGGATTTATTATCTCATGGGGTTCCACCAATCAGGTGACCTTCCATTATTGGGCAAACATATAATGGCACTATTATGTTCATTTACCGTTCGCTGGAGATGACTTTTATCATATGGGCCTGACTCAAGGCTCATGGCTCGCTAGTTTAGTTTTGAGCCATATTAGGTTGTTGCATTTTCAGTTAATTTTATGTTTTATGTTGCATTAATTAGGTTTGAAGGGTGCATGCACTAATAATGATACTATATGAATCATTTGTCTGCATTTTTTCATGGAGGTTAATTTACTATATCTTGATGATTATTGGTTTTTCATTGCTGCTTTTCCTTTTCTACTCTTGGTCTTATATACAATACGGTTGAAATACCAAATGGAGTGAAAAAGAAGCAATTAATTGCCAAGTATTAGATACACCTAACATCATCATACTTTCCCTAGTCATACCCAACTCTCACTGGACAAAATTTCTTACACCCTCTGCTTTACTTCCCCATTCTTCTGTCTAAAACAACTTAGTTGGTTAGCGGTTCTCATTCCTTGCATCATTTCTTCTGCTGCTTCTTTTTCTTTTCCTCTTTTTTCTCTTATTTTGTTTCCATCCTTTGCTTTTGAGTATTTTTTGTGATTTGTTATTCTTTCTTCCACAACTCTATTCCGTTTCTTTCTCTTCTCGCTTTCCATTTCTAGTTGTTTTCGTCTGCTAAGATTACCCATGCTTAGTTTGGAAAAAAAAAAGGGGAAGGATTATACCTATGTTTTAGCTTAGTTTAAGGTAAAATGGCCAGCAAGGAGCCAGTCACTCTATGAACAGTTGCGCTCCCTTTCACAACATCCATTTGTAGACTTATCTTACTAATAGTAATTACAATTTGCCAACCATCTGATATTGAAAAAAGAAAGAGAGCATAATATAATTATATAAAGATGTTTTTCTCTAAGGCAAGAGAATCAACATGACACTTAGTAAGAATATGCACAATGACAAATACAAAAGGAAAATGAGAATGAGGAAGTAGCAGAATCAGCATGGGACGTAATCAGAAAGGAATCGCAGGGAACTTGATGAGAAAGGCAGCGTAGTATATATATATATACATATATAAGAGCGTCACGAGAAATCCAACCACTACTATTCGTGTTAGATTATGTTGAAGATAACCTGATCCTTACAAATTTTTATATGGATGACAGTATTGTCTTATTTTGGGACATTGAATATTCAAGGAAGCATCAAATAAATTCCATCCTCTTTTTCCTTTTTGTTTTCACTTGGATTTCTGACCAAGAACTGTATTTTTTCCCCACCTGATTATAAGCTGTGGTCAGTGTGGTGTATGTGTATATTTGTGTATATTTATACATACATATATATATATATATATATATATATATATATATATATATATATATATATATATATATATATATATATATATATATATATATATATATATATATATATATATATATATATATATATATAACCTTCTTCATCAGAAGGATCATCTTTTTAAGTCCACAATTAAACATCGACCCCTCTATGTTTTTTTTTTTTTTTTTTGCATTTCACAGACTAGATTATTTAAGCAAAATTAGCGAAGCAATTTTTATTACGTCCAAAGAATTATACATATCACGTGGTGGGCTGTCATGTTCGTAATCAAGTACTTAACTGATGAGAAAAATCGAAATGTTAATGTAACCTTTTCAAAGGATGATGCTATAGTGAATTTATATCAAAGGTTTTTTTTTTTTTTTTATATCAAAGGTTGACTCAATTGATAGGATTCATGCACTTTTGCTTAAGCAAACAGTAACGAGTAGTTATAATTAAGCTTTTGTTGGGTCTAACGTATCATGACGTTGGAATGGGATCGATAGCCTTTTTGTCCCTGGACTTTTAATAACAAAATAAAGTTTTTTTTGTCTCCTAATCCATATTTGGATCGACCGTCACACTTAACTTCGGGTCAATGTCCACTTTTATTAGTCGAGTTGATTTGTAACATCTTTTAATTGGTTAGCAAGATAAATTCTTATCGTTGAACATTTAGGCAATGTTTTGCTTCATGGAGCAAAATTGGTGTCTCGACGAATGAAGCAAATTTAATTATTCCTCGGGAAAGAAAATTTGGTACAGCGAATTTGATAAGAAATTGTATTCATGAGACGAGACATCAGATTAATGAAAAGATAATCAAATGGAAAAAGACTTGGAATAAGAAATGAAATTGCTAGATGGAAAAATGCCAGCTACTCAATTTAAGGCTTTGCCTAATCACAATACAGTGACAAGTTTAATCGAATAATAACTAGCTAGCTAGCTGTCACGGGATCCCCGACCCACAATAATTTAGAGGAATTTATTTGTTCTTTTTCCTGCTAATAATTCAAAAGAATTAAACAAATACCAAATAGAATACAATTACATGTACATTCTGTCTTGAGAGATATTCCTATCCACGAACAAAATTGAGCTTCCCTCTACGTACAAAGATGCTCCCATATGCACATTGAAAGCGTTTAAGGAATATATAAAGTTCGAAAGAAGCAGAGTTTCACTCTTTATTATTCCTTTGCACCCATTTCTCAATGGAAAAGAGAAAATGATATAAATATATATTAATATATCAGCCAAGAACTAATTCAAGTACGTAATGCCAAAATACTTATGGCTAGCACATGCAGAGAATCAAAGATCATGAAACCTGAAATACATATGTTGGCGGAGATTTGCTTGTTTCAAGTGGCCAAAATTAGTCAAAGGTCCACTTAATGGATAACCTCACAAAACCTCTCTGATTCTCTCCTTCTTTTGGCACAAAAAAGAGAAGGCCTAATCAAAGGATGTTCACAAGTTGGTACCAAATTTGGTCTTCCTTTCTATACCATCCCACAAATATCGCCTCAGCATATATTCTTCCTCTTCTTGAACTCTTTTTATTAATTTTTTTCACGCCCATAGAAACAAAGAATTGTTAATGAAAGAAAAGAAAAGAAAACAAACTGTAAAAAAAAAAAAAGACAACAGAAACAAAAAAATGATATCAGACAAAGGAGCAATCATCATGACCATTCTATACTGTTGTCCAAACATCTCTCAGGCCCCTCCATCATTTACTCTTGACTGCTCAAAAGAATGTTATAAACGTGAATGCCTAACACCATCATCTGATTTAAGATACTTTAGGGGGCACATAAGATTTCTAATGGGGGCCCACCTAAATAGTGGATCTCTCTCATCCCATCTCATCTCATCTCTCCCCTATGCAGGCCTTTCTTCCACACCCCCATTACATATACATAATTGTATATATAACAGTGATGTACTTGATCAGATATCCCCCTTGAATATAGAATAGAAGTAGAAATTAAAAAAATACCAAATGGAAAGGGGTAAAAAGATAGTGGATCCAAAATATATACAGAGGCTACTGTATTCTTTATAATAATCCATCCAGCAGGGCTAATCCAAGCTTACACGCTCTCTGCTTCTGCTTGAAGTTTTCCTAGATTTTTTTTTTATGTGATCTAATAGTAGAAAATAAGAAGGGATGGTGGTGGTCCATCAAGTACACTGCTCATTTGCCTTGCTTATCAAGCAACCCCTTAATTCTTCTCTCTTTCTCTCTCTCTCTCTCTCTGCAACATTCATGGCAAAAGAATCATGATCAGCAGCACTCTAGCCCAAAACCCATGTGAGTTACTATCATCCCCTTTTCTTTCTTTTTTTTGTCTTCTGTATTTCTAATTCTCTATTACCCTCCTTCTCATATCTCTTTCCCTCTATGCTCTATGTACATACATGTATGATCATCAGCTTTGTACACTAAGTTGTTATATCCAAAGAAATTAGCCCACCTTCCTCGCTCTGATATCTTCTTTTATACTCAAAAGTTTCCTGCCATGAGTAGATGTACACATATTTGATTAAGTTTTTTTCTTTTCTTTTCCTCTCTACCCAAATTAAGTTTGTACCTTCAAAAACCGTTTATACCTTTATATTTTGCTTGATATGTGTAGCGCTTTTACCATCAAAGTACGCACTAACTAACAAATTGAAGGCTTTATAATATGATTTCCGGGTCTGATATAAAAATTAATAATATACAACCAAGTATAATCCGGATTGGATTTGCTTGCTGCTATGCTTTTTGAATGTGCGGCTTAAGTAACAGCTGTGAAGTCCGTTTTCTGCCTTTTGCTTTAGTAGTCAAGGGCCTCTCAGGAACAAAAACAAAGGCGTATGTGAGAGGCCTTGAGCTTTTAGCTAGTAAGGAGGGGGAAAAAAGAAATAAAAACCAACTAGGTTTTATTTTTATTTTTTCTTTTATTTTCCTTTCCCTTCCCCTTTCCTTTCTTTTCTATCCTGTTTTCTTCTCTCTTTCTCTCACATAAACCGCCTACATGCCGCTACTTAAATTAGCAAAGGCTTAAAGGTGCGTGCCTAGACTTGAGGGCACCTTTTCCTTTTTCTCACTGGCTTCAGTTAAAGTTACAGACTAGAGAGAGGGATTTCTGGTTTTTTTCCATGGTTAAAGCAAGGTTTATAGCTCAACCCTACTGTGACAGTTCCCTCTTTTGCTCTCTCCTTCCTTCTCCCTCCATCTCATCTTCTCTCCATCCCTTGCACAAGGTTTCCTTCAACAAAAACACATATTTCTCCTATCCTTCATCTTCTTCTAGCCTAATTCTCATCTGGGTATTTCTTAATTCGTTGTTTTTAGCTTAGATTTTTATTTATATATACAATACTTGTACATATTCACTTCCAAAAGTTGTTTCTTGATTGTTTTCATCAAGTTCTTCTTTTTTCTGTTTTTTCGAGTGGACGCCTTAAAATTTCACAAGTTTGTTTTTATACATCGTCTTGATCCAATATTCACTTATCAAGACTGCAACAAAAGCTCATACATATTTTAAGGTCTCTTTGGTTTTCAAGTTATGGAAGCCTACTACTCCTTGATACACCATCATCAATTCTATACCGGCATAGTAACTATTTCTCCTTGTTCCTTTTTAGATGAGTTTTTCTCCTAGTTCCTAATTTTGTATGTCAATCAAATTCTCAAGTAAATTCATGGTTTCTGTCATTTCTAGATATGCATAGCAAGCAGTTGTATAAAGTTAATAACTTTATAGAAGATTTTAAGAGTTTGAGAGGAAGGAGATAGCATCAGCGGCTGCTGTGTCAAAAAAAGAAAAAAAAAAAAAGGCAAGAAAGAAAGAACAGAAGGATGAGTAAGAGTAATTTGGCTTCCATCAGCAGCTCTGATCTCATTGATGCGAAGCTTGAAGAGCATCAGTTGTGTGGATCGAAGCAGTGCCCTGGTTGCGGACACAAGCTTGAAGGAAAACCGGTATGTAATAAATTTCATGTACACATACATAAAACATATATTCTTTCACTTACTTCAGATATATTTTGAACAAAGAAAGAATATATTGCAAAGCAAAGCAAGAATTATGCTTTCTTTGTCTTATTCCCTTGAGCTTTTTCTCTTTTTTGTTGTTTTGGTGGTAACGTTTTAATGTTTTCTCTGGACCATTCCTAATTCAGCTAAATTAAAGCTTTCTTTCTCCTCGCTAAGCTAGCCATATGGCTCTCTTTCTTCTTTCTTCTTTTTCCTTTTTTTTTTTTTTGGGTTTTCATATTTTTTTTATTTGCTAACATGAATGGGAATGGAGTTTTCAGGATTGGTTAGGTTTACCAGCAGGAGTGAAATTTGATCCAACGGACCAAGAACTGATAGAACACCTTGAAGCGAAGGTAGAAGCCAAAGACATGAAATCTCACCCTTTGATAGATGAGTTTATCCCTACTATTGAAGGAGAAGATGGTATTTGTTATACCCATCCCGAGAAACTTCCAGGTCACATATACTTCAGTTCCATATCCACGATCTTTTTCTTACATTCTGATCAATAAAAAATGAGGCAACTTAGTTATATATATATGTTTCAATTTTTTATTCCTCTGTAGTATCCTTGTCTTGGTTGTTATAACTTGGAAGAAATTCCATTGTGTCATGTAGTTGGTTAATCTACGTGCACCTAACTTTGATTCTTGCAATTATTTTAATTTCATGCAGGAGTAACTAGAGATGGCTTGAGCAGGCATTTCTTCCATAGACCATCAAAAGCTTATACAACTGGGACAAGAAAAAGAAGAAAAATTCAAACCGAATGCGACCTGCAAGGTGGAGAAACAAGGTGGCATAAAACAGGCAAGACGAGACCAGTTATGGTGAATGGCAAACAAAAAGGTTGCAAGAAGATACTAGTCCTCTATACGAATTTCGGCAAGAACCGAAGACCCGAAAAGACTAATTGGGTGATGCACCAATACCACCTTGGTCAGCATGAGGAAGAGAAAGAAGGAGAACTTGTAGTTTCAAAGATATTCTATCAGACACAGCCAAGGCAATGCAATTACACTGATAGGAGCGCAACCACTGGGGAAGGAAGCAGCGACCCTAATAGTAGAAGAGATAGTGGTAGTGGAAGCTGTTCTTCTAAAGAAATAATCCCACAAAGAGATGAGTTATCTGCCACCGGGGTTGCTGCTGCTATATCGAATTATGCTGCTTTGGATATTCAGCAAGTCAAAGCTGATCATTTTGGATTCACCCCATTTAGGAAAAGCTTTGATGAGGTATGTATATATATATTTTGTGCATTTCTGATACTTCTTCTTCCTCATTTAACTTATAACGATCATTAATAGAAGGATAAATGCACCCTAAGCATTATTGATTGAAGTCTATAATTTGAAGTTTTAACATTTTTTTTCCAATAAAGATTAACATTTTATGCACAGTCATCCAGTAGATATAGTTTTGAGATGGATCACTCCCGCAATTTTTGAATTTAGCATATATTTCTTGTTCAATGTATATATCCAAATTGCTAAATTCGGATTACAAACAAGTGAGATAACATAGGGGAAAAAGTTTTTAAAAGGGAAAATTCAAAAAGGTTTTGTGTTACTTTTCTCATTTTCCATTGCTTGCAAATTCAGCATGGAAAACCACCATGGACCTCACTTGATTATCTCTGTCAGCTAACTATACATATCTTACTGCTTAAAATCAAATTATAATAACATCAGTAAACAGAAACCTCTTCATCATAAATCGAACTGAAATAGAAGAAAAGGAAACAGGAGAAAAAAAAAAAAAGATGTGAAAATAGATACCAACAGGCAAAATGCTTGACGAGGATGGTGTCCATGTCAGGTGGGGATAGGAGAAGCTTCGACGGCAAGGGAAGCCCCAACAACAGGCACGTGCGACGAGATTCGGGAGCAGCACCACCAGAGGACACATCATGTGGCCCATGATCATCATCACCAACATCCACAACATCATCAGCATCAGCATCACCAGCAGCAGCAGCAGCTACAACAACAACAACAACAACACCACCACCAACAACAACATATACAACATCAGATTGCTACCACGGCCTTCCACATCAGTAGACCTTCGCATCCCATCTCCGCCATCATCTCTCCACCTCCCCTCCACCACACCTCCATCATTCTTGAAGAAGACCCCTACCATGTCTCCAGAATTATGCTTCAAAACGAAATCCAGGTAATTAATTTCTCCTCTCCTATTTATATATACCATTAGTAACTTTATAAGCTATAGCTCCTAAATATCCTACCGGACGTTCACCTTCTATCTTGACCATATCTGAAATATGCGTAGACATGGTTATTAGTTGGTAAACACATTCTTCTTAATATCATGAGATTGGTGATGAGCCTCCTCCAGAACCTGAAAGTTGAAAAATTCAAGATTCACCCAAATTATATTAATTAGCTAGTGGGTGCATTCTCATTAAATATGGGTGAATCTTTCAAAGCGGTAAGGTCAAGTTGGCGGTCTGGAGATGCTATGTCACCCTCAGGCTAGCTACAGTTTTTTTTTTAATACTAACAGAGATTGATACAGTTAATTTTTTTTTTTTGAGAATCAATGATACAGTTAATTAGTATGGTGTCTTCTTCTTCTTCTTCTTCTTTTTTCTGCACTTAAGACGAAACTTAGTAATGAGAGTCAACTTTTCTTCGTTTTGGTAAATGAAAGGGGGACCAAGTAATATAAAGAAGTGAATTCTTCTCGGAATCAACTCAGTCAGGTTTTTATTGTTAATTAATGAGCAGTATTATTTCTTTTTATACATATTTATATATGAATGTCTACTATATGTTGGGTACACTAAACTGTCATTTCGCCTTTTCAAACATCTTTAAGAACATGATGATTAAGATGACAATTTTTTTTTTTTTGTTGATTATATCTTTTGGGGAAAACGAATGCAGCAGCAGCACCAAGAGGTGCAACAGCAGCAGCAGCAACATCATAAACTAGGAGGGAGGTCTGCATCCGGTTTAGAGGAACTCATAATGGGCTGCACTTCAACTGATATAAAAGAAGTAAGCACTTTTTGACTCTGAAATCCATGAGCCCTTGTTTGTCATAATTCCAACTAAGAAGAAGAGAAAGAAAGAAAAGTGAGAACAAGATTAAAAAGAAACCAACAAAGAAACACAGTTTCTTTAGACTGCTCTTTTAAATTAAAGCTACTATAGCTAGTGACCAGAAACCTTTCCTTTTCCCTTTATCTCTTTTATTTTTCTTTTTCATTTCTGTGTTTTGACGGTTTTATAATGATACATATACAATAGTATTAAATAAAGGAAGACCTATCATGTCTATGGAAACAAGTATCTTTACCTCGCTGGAAAGAGTTCATTATGTTGAGGAATTACAAAAGAACAGCCTTAATTGAAAATATAATAGAAATCAGTTTACTTTGTAGCATGTTAGCTTTTCCTTCACATTATTCTGACCATTAATCCGTGGCTTAGGAAGGATATTATCTTGATTTAACCGTAGAAAAGTACCTTGAGAATATTAATTGCAAACCCCGATGTGTGTTTTTTTTTTAAAAAAATAATCTATTGCATAATAACTGGTGCTATATATCTAGCTCTAGAAATCCTTTGCTTGTTTTCATCATGAGATCATCACAGAAATGCAAAAATTAATTAGGTGAGCCTACAAAGAACGAGAAACGCTAACCATCCAATCTTTTATTGAATATTTCGCATGGGAGATGATGGCAACCGCAAAACTTTTATCATGCGTGTCCTCTTAAGATCATTAACACACCATTGGGCAACCCGATGATTGTGGAGGAGAGTTAAAAAGGACAAAGGATTGATGTAGCTTCATCCCTTGTTTTTTTTACAGTGAAATTCTGTTGAAACCCTAACCTTGTATATATTTTCACATGCGTGCGCTTGTCTTTCCAGGAGTCATCCATTGCCAACCCGCAAGAGGCAGAGTGGTTGAAGTACTCCTTCTGGCCAGACCCTGACAACCAGGATCATCATGGGTAGGAGCAAAAATTATTAATAGAGAATAAACAAGAACACATAACTTACAGGCCACCATCATTGTCATCATCATATGTACTTGAAGCCTTCTTTTCAAGAAGCGGCAAAGAAAAACCATCTATACGGTCACCTCTTTTACTTGCTTTTATCTAGGGGGGCCTGCCTGCCTAAGAGTCTAATGGCTCTCAACTGAACTAACTGTACAACAGTCCATCTTGGAAAGAAAGAAAGCGAAGAACAAAGGAAAAAACAAAAGAAAGAGAGGAACAAAGAAAAGGAAAAGAAACCAGGAAAGGCTGCTCTCCTGACAACATAGAAGGAGAATCAAAGACCCCCCAAGCAAACTTTGCATGCATGAAAATCATCACCGCTATGATTACAGTATCATCTTTTATGGCTATTCATATTGTTTTATTGTTTTCAGACATCTGTATAAGTTTTTTACTGTTCTTTGCAAAAAAAAGTGCCAAATATATATAGTTTGTGAAAATTTTCAGGAAAAACTTTGTTAGTCTCTTGTGCTTGATTAGTCATTTCCTGAATTCATTGGATATATGGAAGCTCCCTCAAAAATATAAAACAAAAGAAACAATAAATAGCAACCGATCGAGACCCATATGATTCTCTTTTTTGGCAGTGAGACTATAACTCTTTCCTGGCGATGCAATTAACTGAAAACTCCTTTCATAACTTCTTTAAAATATAAGAAAAAAATATGTAGCAGGCATGAAAGTTCTCTTCCTTTTTTTAGGTTGAACATGTAAGTTCTCCTTACCAGTTACCACTGTAAATTAGCGTATCTTTGATTCATATACAAGTTTGCAAAAGCATTGGATTTGGCTGGCGTGATGTACCCGATTTAATTATTCACTTTCCTGGATTACAGGAATAGACTAAGAGAGCGGGAGGATCATGATGATTCATCGCTGATCAGTGTCCCATTTCTTCCTCGAAAAAATCAAATAGAAGATATTGGCAGTTGCCTGTATAAAGAAGAAGGGTGTTAGCCTTTTAATGGTAAGATTTGGTGTACTTTTCATAGCTTGTCTAGGGCCTCTTCCTGCCGACCTTTTTTATTTGCTTATTGGTATAATATTTAGATTACGGCCTTAAGCACACTAAAGGAGTTTTTCACTTCTGAATTAATTAAGTAGATGCTTGAAAAAATCACTCATTGATGTTGTCCAGTGCCATATCTATTTCATTACTTACTTGTTCATGGAAATGTTTTACAAGCATTGCGCATGAATTCTCGGGTAAATTTACAGTTGATGGCTAAAGAGATCGCCTAGATGTATAGACATATTCGTCCCCCCAACGTGTCAATTTATAGCTAGTTCACTAACCAACTAAGCTCATATACGTATACTTGATATTTTTCTAGGATCTTTCTTTAGTTTTTTTTTTTTCCCGGGGGTTTTAACAGGTACATAGTATAGTATCTATTGGAACATTATGGGATTCACTTAATTTCCAGGAATTTTCCATGGCTTTTATATACGTCGTACATACATGTGTTAATTACTGTTTGGCGCTTAGCTAAACTAGGGAAATGAAGTAATTTGGGATGGGCTTGAGATGTTGATTGTTGAGAACCCGAAACTCTTCTATTCTAGCTGGTACGTAGCAGAAGACAGATTTTCCGTTCAGGGAATAAAAAAAAAAAAAGAAAACACAGATTTTCGTGGGTTTCTTTGTTTTTTTTTTTTTTTACTTGGGAAACTTCTTTTGCGGCTTTATTCGATTCTAGATTCGAGCTTTTGTGCCGTAGTATTATAGAGCATATAGAAGTGTGTTAACCCATAAGACAAAGAGAGAGACAGAAACACAGAGAAGACATAACGTGCATGCTATCTTTTTCTTTCATGGGACGTGCATGAAGTAAAGTTAGAACCAACATGATCTAGGCCAGGCAACTTCATCGTAGTTTCCCAAGGAATAAAGATATAATCAGGAATAAGCAGACAAGAATAAGCTTTAACACTGGACCCTTCTAAATTCTAATGTACGTACGTACCATTGGAAATTCTTAATGTTAAGCTTGCAAGTCGTACATAATACCAAGCATGACATACAAGATCAAGGTTTATGCTATTCCCACAAATGACTAATTAACTAATATACTGACCAAAAAAAAAGGCAGTACTTTGCTTTGGTCGAACACAAACAAGACGCATGAGGTTTCTTCAGCATTTATGAATCCCAATGAAAACACAAGTTTTTTCAAGATGCAAGAAATCCAGGGGGAATATATAAGTTGTGTCATCAAAAAAGAAGGGCTCTTGATTATTTATATAATATAGAGAAACCAAACCCCCTGATTTTGTAATTGATGCTTTGCTACTAGTACTTCCATAAAATCAACAAAAAGCGGAAGATCTTGGGAGGGAAGGTGGGAGGATATATAATCAAACAGAGAGTGGGGAGGAGAAGTGTCACTTTCTACATGCAATAAAGAATTGAGGAATGAAATGTCTTGCTCAACATAAAAAGGTGATATTCAATTCTTTCACTTTATGGGAGATTTTGGATGCTTTTTAAGGGAGATAGAATTAGCTATTCCAGGGTTTTTTTCTGGGTGTGCAGAGATTTGGTCCCATAAAGAAGTTGCAGGAAGAATTGTGTGGTGGAAGGACGAATATCACAACATGGGCACACCAACTTTTTGGGATTCTTCCTCTAAGGGCTCAGCTGCTTTCCAGATGGTAGCCCACACCCCTTCATGGAATTCATTACTTCGATTTTGAGGGTTATATATATGGGACCTTCACCCGATGTTTAGAACTTTGAGTCCTCCTATATATATTTGCTTAATTACTTACTTTATCCACTAATTCTAGGGTTCGCGCGCTCACTTGAATACTTAAAATTAGGCGCGGTGCACTTGTTTATGAGGGTTATGTCTTTCCTCCTAGCTCCTATCGAGAAAAGTAAAATGTTGTATTTCCACCTTAGTCATGCTTAATTAGGAATTTCCTTAAGCTGTTGACTACTATATATATAGTGGCATGTCACCTAGTTGGCTATCAACAACAGGTGGCCAAGGTGCATAACTATGAAATAAGTCGTGTATCGTCCTCCTAACTAATCCCGCTTGTGATTCCTTGTCAGGCACCCATCTGCAATGGTTGAGATACCAACAAGATCGGGACCTACAGTTAGTGTGAAGTTGAATTGATTGGGAGGGTTGTTGAACATTCCGTAGATGAGGGTTTGGTGAACAAAACCGGTGACAATAGGCTCCATCCAAACGAAGTGACAACTCTATTTTTAAACAAAACTTCGAATGGTAGCTGGGCCATTTTGGAATACTATTTTGAGAGCTTAAAATAAGATTGTGTACGGAAAATGGTAATATTCGGATTCAGATAAAGATGAAATTAGACAATTAATGCAGAGATGTCGGGAAAAAGTTTTAAACTAATGGCATTACAGGTACCGGATAAAGTTTAGATAAGGCATGGGACATGCATGTAGTACAATTTTAAAATGCCATGGAAAGTTATCAGCAACAATAGGGATGGGGTTCATGCGAATCCATGCTTATGGCGCCTAAGAATTTATATAAAATTGAAAAGAAAGCTAATACGAATTCTTAGACTGGAAGCAAAAGCTTCTCATATGACTCATTTCCAAAGACATGCACCTTCTGACATGATGATAACTGCCTGTGATCATTCCAAGAACCCTGTTTCTGTTTGTGACTTGTGAGTCACAACTTAACCCTGTAACGAAATTCCAGATAAGAAGGATTTGTTTCCTTTGTCTCTCATTTTTCTTTTCTTTTTTTTTTTTCACACTAATAGCTAGTGCCTACAGGATTTAGGTCTCATTAAATCCGTTGGCCCAAACAAAAGTAGCTCCTAGGCTCAGCGTAGGAGGTGTGGGATTTGGAACTTGACAAAAAGGAAGGTAAGTGTGGTAGTGTGAGGAAGCACAACTCTATGACTACAAGCACCACTTGAAGAAATCTTGGCATCTCTTAGTGACTGCTTGGCAACTGGATAAAAAATTACAACTTTGATTTTGTGGGCAAAAACTTGGAATAAAATGGCAAAACCACCAGCCACACTTGCACTCTAGGACAAACAGTATGTCTGGCAGGCACCATCCAAAACTACAGCTTACAGAAGTTTTATTTCAAGGCTCTTATCCACAGCTACAACTAAACTTGCAGACAGGTATTCACATTGTGAAGTCTGAACTCATACGAAATTAAACTCAGACTGCTTTCTTTTTACGGTTGCCACAACCAACTTGCACAGGGATTAACCAACTCAAACTGTAACAATGGATTCTGAGTTGATAACACAAATTTACAATTGCCATAACCTTGCAAATGCTGGTGATTGCCCCATTATTAGGGTGATACAGAGAATCATTGGTGAATAACTGCAAAAGCAAAAATGATCTGAAACTTACGTATAAGCAGAACGGAAATATTTCCCAACCATTGACACCTGCTACACTGGCATTTCAGAGAACTTTCCAGAATTCTCTCCACCTCGTTGGGTTTCCACCCATAAACAGATGGCTGGTAAAAAACACAGGAGCATGGCCTTCAAACTTTTGAGATTATTCTACAAACCTTTTCTATACAGTGGAACAACCTCACAACATTTTATGAGTAATTCGGAAGCTAGCAAGCACGTGCTTCAGGCAGCCGGCCAGTAACAGGCCCACAAACACCAGAAACTTTCAAGGATGCAAAGAGGCAGGATAGCCTTGCCATCATTGGTCTGGCCTTCATGCTAGGGACAATAGCCAATTCCTTGCTATTGGCGTCATCATCGCATGCACTATGATATCCTTCTAGATCCGCTTTTGTAATTAGAACAGCGTCCCTTGAAGGAGAGCAAGCAGTAGTGGCCGGTTGCCGTCTACTGTATTCCTGAACAGCCTGGACAATATCACCACAGACAAGCAACAAAAACCTGAAAATGATGAGCCAGGGTTCCTAAAACTGAAAGCACAAAACTTTCAAAGAGACACTGATACTTGCACTACTAATACTAGGATCATTTGTTTTCCAGGTTTTGCTTCAATCAAAGCAGGTTCTTAGCAGGATAATTCACTAGAAACAGGAGATAGTTAACCCTTCCAAGCTACAATATTTCCTATTGCAATCTAAGCTTTCCTATACTACAAGTCCTGCAACAAGAATCATCAAAAGTCTAGCGATACACAGTGCATTTAATCAGCCAACACATACTGTAAGCGTAACACAAAATTACCTTCCACTGTGATGGAGCCAGCAAAACCCGAGGCCTCCTTGACCGGACATACTCCAAGGCGGCAATAGGAGACATACGCTTATACTCTACCTGCAAAATGCCAGCATATTCTACAATGTCAAAATAGATAAAATTTACAAAACCATCATAATGCAATCGGGCACGAAAGAAACGCAGAGCATACCAAATAACAGAGCACAATCGTCGTGCTCCGCCCCCGCCCAGCCTTACAATGAACATAAGTAGTTCTACCACAACAAGCATTCTCTGCAAACAAAAAACATTAAAAAAAAAATGATCCAATTAGAATTGCAGTTTCAACAAATAGATAGTGTTTCAAGTGTTACTAGTTTTGTTTTACTCACTATGAATGAAGTCCACGGCTCGACTAATGTCTACAAAAGAAGGGGCGAACAAATAATCCCGTGTGGGGATCACCAGATGCTCGATCCCGTGTGCCTGTAACCAAACACCAAACACGAAAAAGAGATGACATCAAAAACAGAAAGAATTTGGCAGTTTCATGAAGCTTAAAAAGCGGGAAAACCAAAAAAAAAAATGAAACAGAATAACTAACTCACACGATACAGAGATGAGGGAACCAAAGTCTCGTACGGTTCGTTAAGCGTGATGACGCCACCAACCCCCAACTGCTTCAACCGCGGCACGTCTTTCGGGAACGGAACCGCGCCGAGCAAGAGATACTGCACACAACGACGTCGTAGCTCAATAAATGATTTTTTTTTTTTAATCAACCGATTAAAGCTGTGAAAAAGAAGAAAACAGGAGAACCTGGTCGACTTCGTCCCACCATCGGAACTCGGATTGGATTTTGTTGCGGAACACATTATACAGGAGGGTAGGGTAGAAGAGGATCCGGGCGCCGGCTCCGACCAGCGCTCTTTTCGCGTCAACCTTCACTATCTGCTTCGCGGAGGCGACGCTTCCCCCGTTTTGGTGGCGATCGGAGTCCGCGTCGTCGAGTTCTTCGATCTTCATATCGAGAGGTTAAAACGGATTTTGGATATGAGCGGAGGGGAGTTGGGGAATAATGGAGGAGGAGGAGGAGGAGGGAGTGGGGGAATATGCGGGAATTAAAGGGCTTGGTTTCTAAATATGAGGAAGTGAGAGAGTGGAAAGTAGAAAAGTGAGGAGTGGAAAGAAGAAGGGGAATGGAGGAGGAGGAGACACTGTGTTTTTGGGTGATATGCGCATGTGGATTGTTCTGGGAAAATAGAATTGGATTCTCGATCAGGAGACTTGTAGAAGGGGCGTTATGACGAAAATGCCCTTGCTTTTGTCTGCTTATTAACGAAATTACCTCGGGGGTTGTTATGATAGTAACGGGGTTTTCTTGGCCCGCCCGCTTTTTCTTGTAATTCCTAATGTTTGCTACTTGCTTACTACTTTTTTGGCTGACAATCGAACAAAACACGAGACTAGTAGTATTTTGTAGAAACGAATGGTTTTGTTCTATTTTTATATCAAATGAAAATTAATTGATGCAATACCAACTATTTTGTTGTTATTCCCCTATTCTCCTTCGAATGTGGCAACGTTACGGTTTCTCTCTCTTTTTGGTACATTTTGACAAGATAATGAAAAATCAGGAAACGGTTTTACCCGTTAAGGTTTAGTCTAAAAAAAGGCAATGCTTGAGTACCAAACAGTTGCAAAAAAAACTTTTATTAGGATATTACTGTGGATATAATTCTTTTTGGTACATCTTTTTGATTTTTGGTTACAATCTGTTGATATAACGAAGCATTCTGTTGATCGTTTATTTGATGCAATAAATAAAACAAAAATAGGTATAAGGTAGTAAATGGATATGTAATTACACCTATTACACCTTATTTTTAATGTGATGAGATTTCTAAGATTTAACTTTTAAGGATTTGGATCCGGCACAGGAACAGGATAGAGATTCCGTAATTTAGACAGTTTTTATGATAATGAAATTAGAGAGTTTCTTAAGTTGAAGGGTAATTGACAGAAAGAAAAAATTACATTTTAAGGAATCACAATTCACCTTCCATTCTTTTGACCTACTTCCTATTTGAAAATTTGGACTAGTGGACAGCATGAAATTAGGTGGAGTCACTTCCAATATAATAAAAGAGAAAAAGAATACAGATTAAAGCAGATGAGTTTTTGGATAAGATTCTATATAAGAAGAGAATATAATTGTAAATTCACGTAAAAACAAAAAATGAATCTAGTTTCAAAAACTGCAAACTGCGTAGCAGATCGGGTGGCAAAGGCACCTGTCAAGCAACTTTGCGCACCTTCGTGGTTGGCCTATCCACCAGCAGATTTGGGCGAGCTCGTATGTAATGATTTCATTCCAAGCCAGTAAAATCATGCGGTGCAGTGAATCTCGTTTCAAGAAGGAAAAAGCATAGTCAATCGGCCATGTGGTGCAGTGAATCCCAGAAACTTCACAAAATCAATTCATGGGCCGAGAGTTTCATTTGAGCCCGTAAAAGTAGTTGTATATGAAAGAGTTAAATCTCTACCCGGCCCACAAAATAATATTATCGCATTGGAGAGGATGGTCCAATAATGATGCAAAACGTCGCGTGTCTAAAATTGAAGGGACCTATTTCTCAAGGAAAAAAAGTTGATGGGACCTGGAAATAGTCCATTGCTGGTCCTTGTATTAAAACTTAAATTAACTTTTTCTACCTCAAGAAAAGAAAGAGTGGTCCAACATCTACCACTCTTTTTCGCCGATTTGATCAATTTTCTGCCATGGTTTCCTATGATTGGGCTATGGAACCCAATGGAAATGCACTGTCGGCTACAACTAGCCCAACAATACTCGAGAGTTCAAACCCATGTGAGCTGCTGATTAAACGATAGGCATCTTCTACAAAATTGGGAGGTTGATTGGCTATCCCAAACTTAGACATCTACAAAATTGGGAGATACGGTTGCCTATCCCAAACTTAGAGGACCTTACAAGAAGACTGGACAGGATTATCAAGGCACTATCGGGAACAGAGTGACATGATGTATATGTACTGCTAGTGGACTATAATATATGGCATGGACATCATCTGGTTAAAGAATATCCAAATCTGTTAACAAAAAGTTTATCAAAAACAAATATAAAAGCAAATTAACTAAATCGGTACCAAAAAAAAAAAAAATAGAAGAAAGAAATCTGCATGTTTTATTGTCTGTTTTGAACCACCACTCCTCAGATATGGCGCATTACATTTTGAACCCTTCTAGGAGACTAGACCCTTTTTCCAACTTCAACAGCCCGAAACTGTTTGAACATCTGCCCTCACTCAACAAATGATATAATTATGGGTATGTATAGGTTAGGAGGCCATAGTCTACTCTACGAGACACCACCACAGAACATGGCACCCAATGCTATTGTGCTTCCATCTTTAGTAAAGAAACATTGCATACCACAGAATATGGGAATCCCTTATTATGCTACTATATATTGATGACGCCCCAAAACCTATATATTCCCCGTATAGTAGGAAAATTGCATACCATATGGAACCCAATATATTGTGATGTATGTAGTTGATATTGTCATGATGATGATTGTGATGAGGTAAGGTTTTTCCAAGCACGAGGAAAATTTTGGTGTTTTTCAACGACATGAATTGTGGTTTGGTTTATACGGGACTGACACAATCAAAGTAATAAAATTTTTTAGGCTCCTTGCAATCCAATGTGGATTTTGAATTACTGCAAAGAATTCAATTTGCTATGCGTTGTCTTTTTTCTATTATTTCAGGACTCGTCCATTATTAATCATAAACTCATGGGTAACGGCGTACCTCTTCTTCACTACTCACTAGGTTATACTAAAGATTGCAAAATAGCAAATTTTCTACTGTGATTGGATAGACGGTGATTCCAGGAGGGATATTCATGCCAGGCCAGGTTTAATTAGAAAAAATCATGGAGGTGGTACAGAAAATAACACTTGAACAGCAGTAGTTGACGATTGTCCCACTAATAATCAATTATGCACCCATAAGAAGCATCCTATTACTTTTACAATGATGACTCCTGTACTTGCTGCGGCTTGACCCCTTCCATGAACTTTTTACACATGCATCTAGCCCTTAGCTAGAAAAGATATATGTACGCATAAATTTTACTTTCCGTTCTTGCCTAATTCACTATTCCCCAATTACTCACTGCTCCCCTTTAAATAAAAGGGGTGGTTCACAATGAAATGACACTGAGCCAAGTCTTGAAATTGCAGCTACTCTGCACTTCCACAGGGTTGTCATTGATGGGGTGATGGTTGAATTTGGACATTAGGATTTATGTTTCCCTTTCATTGCGCCCTTGTTTGTTGGGTCGGTGAGCATGGTAAAGACTGGTCTAAAGTCTGGACATGGAGGCTAGCTGCCATCCAATAGCGAGCTCAAAGTTGGAGCTTTGCATTTATTTTGATTAATATCCAAGCAAAAGTTTTTTTTTTTTTTAATGATGAATTGTGTGCTATAGGAACAAGTCATCAATCATAAGGGAACATCTCATGTTATGTTACTTATGAAAGTAAAATATATACAGTATGCAGATACTCGTCACATGTTTTGGGGAGAAAAAAGTTGTTTGTTATCGTCTTTCACAATCATAGTATCCAAGTTTATGGATTCTGCGATTTTGTTTGCATGATTTTCTGATTCTCTTCTGATGGGGGATTAGTGGATGTAATGTAACGCTAATCCTGATCTTGACCATCTCATGCATGAAGCGAGGAAGTGGCATAAAAGCTCGGGCTTAATTAGCTCCGAGTGATCCACGAATGACTCAATCCAGCAGAGAACGAATGGTGAGGGCAATGTTGTGCGAAATCATATTTCTAAAAAAAGAATGCCCTCTAGATTACTGCGGCCATCAAAACTTATGTTCACCTGGAAAAGATAAATAATAGCCCACAAAAAACTTGCTATTTTTGTTTATTGTTCAAGTCGCCGACCATGATGTTCGGTTGGTAACCATTTTCACTTGATAAGAGTATTTTGAATATGGCCGACGACTGCAAGTGCAGCTTGAAGCAAACGTGCCTCCACTCATTGGATTTTTGCACTCCCAGATGATTTTGTAATTTGCTAGTTTGGAAGTAAATATATAACTATGGTCTATGTTCTTTCTTCCGAAAAAAAGAAAAAGGAAAAAAATAAATCCGATGAACGTATATATATTGCCTCTTGTAAGAAGTATAAATCCAAAGAAGATGTTCTTGTATTATGCTCGGGGTTTTCAATTGTGGTTTCCTCTACGTTATTCCCAAGCACTCACGAGTACGTATAGAAAAAACAAAAATAGAAAGAACATCATACGTTTCTCGCACCATTAAACATCCTACGGTTTATCATCATAGTATCTATTAAGCAAGTCCGTGCAAGAATTTGGATTTCTATAAACTGTTTTAATAAGCTAGTTGACCCTTTATTTTTTTAGCAAACAGCAACTTCATTCATTAATAAGCTAGTTCAAAGTACATCCATCGATCCTTAAGCAAAAGATTACATAAATCATCAGGTGGTGCTTGCAACCAGTGAGGTGGGCATTGGCTACGTCTAGTCTTGATACACACTTAAAGAAGCTAGTTGATCCTAGTCTTTTGTTCAGGTGAGTAATCAATTCCACCTGACCTACTACCATTTCTTACACAGTGATCTTGATACACACTTTATGAAGTCTCAATGCAAAATGTGAGCTGCGGAAGACATTTATTAGTGGTAAAACATGCACACCTACATTGTGCACAAAATGCATACTAACATAAATAAGAGGGGGAAAGAAAAAAGTGAATATACCAAAATATTTTTTTTAAAAAAAAAAGAGAGGTGAGGAAACAAGAGCAAAAGACTTTTGAGACCAATTAACCCCACCATTTCCTATCTTTAATGCCGTGACCTTATTTGGACAAATCTTACAACCGAACCCATCAAATAAGCGTCTTGGTATCATCACCACCCGAGAGGATGGAGACGGGCTGGCTTCTGGCTATTCTCCTCTTCTTCCATATAATACCAAGAAATGCAGCACATATTGTCGGTGTTAGTATTGGCGTCGGCATTGGCGGTGGTGGAGTCCATGTAGGCGTGGGGGTCGGCAATGCAGGTAGCGGTGGTGGTGGTGATGGTGGAGATGGGTGGATGGGTGGAGGGATCAACCCCCGAATCCCATCTGGGTCTTCAGAGACAGACCTGAAAAGTGCTTACACTGCTCTTCAAGCCTGGAAATCAGCAATCACGGATGATCCATACAAGATCATGGACACTTGGGTTGGTAGTGATGTGTGCTCTTATAAAGGAGTCTTTTGTGCAGATTCTCAAGACAGTGACTCTGGTCCGGTGGTTGCAGGTATAGATCTCAACCGTGCAAATCTGCAAGGCACTCTCGTCAAGGAACTCTCTGCCTTTAAAGACATGTCTCTCCTTCACCTCAACAGCAACAGGTTCAACGGTACTGTTCCTGATGCTTTCAGTGACCTCATTTCTCTCCACGAGCTGGACCTGAGCAACAACCAGTTATCTGGCTGTTTCCCTAAGGTTGTTCTCGACATTCCAAATCTTGCTTACTTAGACCTTAGATACAACAGCTTTTATGGTCCCATTCCTGAAGATCTTTTCAACAAGAAACTGGATGCCATATTCCTCAACAACAACCAGTTTGATGGTGAAATCCCTCAAAACCTGGGCAACTCTCCGGCTTCTGTAATAAATTTTGCCAATAACAAGTTCAGTGGAGAGCTTCCGGTAAGTTTAGGCCTGATGGGTTCTAAAGTGAGAGAGATTTTGTTCCTCAACAATCAGTTAAAGGGCTGCATTCCTCAGGGAATTGGGCTGTACTCAGATGTCGAAGTCTTGGATTTGAGCTACAATTCCTTGATGGGTCATGTCCCGGACACAATCTCTTGCCTGGAAAAGCTCGAAGTCCTGAATTTGGGCCACAACAAGTTAACCGGAGAGCTGCCAGACGTGGTCTGTTCCTTGAGAAGTCTTTTAAACTTTACTGCCTCTTACAACTTCTTCTCTGGATATAGTGAAGCATGTTCCAAGTTGTTCTTTAGAAATGTGGGCTTTGATGTCTCGGACAATTGCATTCCTGGGAAGGGAATGCAGAGACCTGAGCCTGAGTGCAGTATGATACCAAGTGGAAGTTTGAGTTGTCTGAGAATCCCCGCTGCTCAACCTCTTGCTTGTGGGTCATTGGGAGATTTATTAGAGTCTAATAGCAGTGGCCCCAAGTTATCTTCTTCTCCTTGAAAAGGAGAGTAGTGTGCCCTCTAATTACTACCGATATTGTAACAGAAGGTTGGTCACGGTTGTCTCTCATTAATTAATACTAGCAATTATGATTTAGAGCTTCCTAATTCACATCTCCCTGAATTGTACACATTTCTTTATTTAACTTTGAATGGATTAGACAATGGCAGAAAAAGCAGCTGTGGGCATGGATTATTCTCAGGAATTATTTGAGCATTCAGATTTTTAGTTGTTTCAAGGCTTCTTAAGGGCATTCCGGAGTGTAAAATTGAACTGGATAACAAAGATGATAGCTGTAACTGTAAGTGATACTCTACTAGAAAATGAAGTGTTTAATGTTTACTGGGGTCACGGGAAATATGTGTAACACACTAACATGTATAATCTTCTGTGCCACGGAGAATATCACGTTATTCTATATGTTTTTGTTTTTAGCTGAAATTGCTAACATCCAACAGAGGAATCTTGTCCAAGTTTAGTGAATATCTTTCCCTAATTGCTAAAATTTATTGGCCTTATTTTTTAAAAGGCAATCTGTGGAGCCAGTCAGCAGCGAGAACGTTTGTACTCATCTCATTTTGAGGCATGCACTTCTGTATTCATTTTTCATCAATCTCAGCTGGACTCTCCTTGAGATAAAATTTTAAGCATAAGATTGGAAGAAAAGTCATAATATGGGAAAAGTAAGGCACGCAACTACCTAAAGAACACGAAGCAAAATTTTGAGTCTATAATGGTCTCACTATATATATATTACAGTCTTGCCTAGCGCTCTACTAGGCAATGTAATACATTGGATTTGGGAGTTTAAAGGACCTTTCGGCCACTGCAAGCCCTAGCAGGTCACTCCATTGATCTCCAGAGCTCCCATGAATCCTATAGCCTCCATCTATCAACTCCGCCCTCTTTTCAGATTTGTACAGAGTCGCTGGCTTACCTTGATCGGAAGGTCCCCTGCACCATAGAAAATGCAGGTTAAGCTTTAGCCCATTTACAGAAAAACAGGATCAACAAAAGCATCATCCAGGCAATTTTTATTCCTTTTGTTTTTTCATTTTAAACTTCCTTTCTATATTTGTTCACAGGATATATCGTTCCCATGTAGCATTTATGCTATGCATCAGCAAAAAAAAAAAGTCCACATTGCATTGTACCTCAAAATTAGCCTTTCCCAATCACTGAATCCCGCAAATAAAAGATTTCTGGATGTGCAGTTCCTTTGATATTCGCCCCGCCCGGTTAACAAAAATATAGCGAATCCCATCTGCTTTAGTTCTTTGTACAAGTTCAAGCTTGCTGGTATAGCTGGTGCCTTAGCTGATTCCACCCACTCATCAAAGGCTACTTCATCGAAGGCTTCAGATCTGTCATGCAAATTCAGATAAGTTACCACTTTTGAACAACCGAATGCAAGAGAGATGCATCCGTATCAGACTATCAGTTAAAATGAATGCATTTGCCAGGTTTGGGCCACGTCTGAATCAGGTATTAGTCCAAACTCGACATCCGGTCTGGCAGTAGGCTATTCAGAGATATGTTTTAACAAAATGCTCAACTATACTCCAAAACCACCCCCCTTGGGAGAATAATGCTGGGACCCTTCGGATTCTTCAGGTAATAAACAATACCCTTTCTTTGCATTTTTTTTTTCATACTAATCGATGAAGATGAAGGTGAGACTCGCCCTTTTTTTTTCCCATTTTATGAAACAAGACCTTTGAGTCACTGAAATCTCAGTGAGAGAAGAGGGGGAAAAAAGAAACACAAAAAGATAGAGAATAGTAACTCTACTGAAATGCAGTGTGCTAGTTATTATTATGTTCAACTACTTCCTACAAAACAATTCTCTCTGAATCTGCTGGAACTTGTTGCACCTTTTTTTTTTTTTGCTTTATCGAACTTAAAGGGCTTTTAGTCACAACCTGCTAGCAAGGAGTAGTGGTTTTGCCCTTTTAAGGCTACTAGAATACAGTGGAGCACAAGATATACCATTTGCTAAATTAGCCGATGCACCAGGCAACATGCAAAAGTTGTGAGTGCCCCATTAGGAGTTTGTGATCCCCCTACCGTCATTATAGGAATCAATAGAAACAAATGCAATCACAAAAATGGATACCCACTAAGCAAGAATGAGATACAGAAATGCTGTCAATATGGCCTGCCATGCACTAACATTCTAATTCTAACCATATAAAAAGAGCTGTCAATATGGCCTGTCAGCCACTAGAATTTGACCCATTTTCAGTTTGATGTATGCCCCCAGTGAAATTTTAACCAAGGGAAAGAGAAGCAAAATCAAACTGATGGTATGGAACAATTAACATAAATGATCAACTCATGCAGGTACTGTATCAGAAAGAGACTATTTTTGCGGTCTTGTGTAAATGAGGATCAGTATCGTGGTCCCAATCTGCGAGCCTAAAATGGCACGGTTTCGAGAAGGTCTAGGTCCCATGGCTCCTTCACGGATTCAATAGATAAAGGACATAAGAATACCTTATTAGCAAAAATCATAATGTAACAACAGAAGCAATGGGGGGACGACTTTATAGACTAGGAATAATTTTTCTTTTGGAGTCTCTAAGATTAGCAATAAAAATTCAAAGCTGCAGGTGACGACTTTATAGACTAGGAATAATTTTTCTTTTGGAGTCTCTAAGATTAGCAATAAAAATTCAAAGCTGCAGGTGACTCTCTGCTTTGTTTTGTAGCACTGCACATCACGAGAGGAAATTAAGCATCACCAATAGATTAGGTCAACAATAGGAAATGATTTTTCTGTTTTGTCGAATAGGAAATGGTTTTTGAACCTTAGCTAAAAGTTTATGCATCATTATCCTCATTTACCAAAAAAAAATAAAAATTTTACGCATCATTAAGATACTGCCACGTCCTTGAAAGTGAAGACCAACCGCGGTAACCAATTCCACGTGGCTCATTATTAATGGTCCTTGCCACGCAATACCACATAAATGATAAAACGACACTGAATGTGATCACTTCACACCTCAGACATTATTATATCGACGTTTTAATACCCCAATTAACCAATCAAGTCCACGCTGGACTCCTAATATTTTCCATATTATAATCCAACCAATCGAATTATTCATTTATTCTATCCAAAACAAGATTAAAGAAAACTAACCAATCCGGGAAAAAAAGATCAAAGGCTAAGATTGCGAGACTCCGTCGACATACCCGTAACCGTGGACGGCGTAGTAAGGCAGATTGGAGAGCAACGTCTCGTCGATATCAAACACCCAGGCGTCCTTCCCGTCGCCGGCGAGCTTCACGGTCTTGGCGAAGTCGAGCGAGTTGGCAGCGACGACCTCGGAATCGGAGACGTAGTGCTCGCCGGTGACGTAGCCTTTGACGTAGCTCAGGCATCTGGACGGGACGGTGGTCCAGGACCCGGCGTCGTTTGTCTCCACGGAGAATCTCCAGCTGTCGCAATAGAGATTGTCTTGGCCGCCGCCGTCTGTGGTGTGTTTGGCGGAGGGGAGTTGGATTACCTGGGTGGAAATGGTGGAGGAGATGAGGGTGAATAGGAGGAAGAGAGTTTGGGCAAAGGCCATGCTTTGAGGAATTGATATTTTGATTTTGTTTTTTGTTTTTCTAGAGAGAGATATTATTATTATTATTATTATTATATATTTCTGTTGTGTTGGGGTGTGTATGTTCTCTCTGGATGGTCGCCTTGCCCGGTGCCTCTCTCTCTCTTATTGAGGAGTTATGATGAGATGAGAGGCGGATGGTAATGGAGGGAGGACAAGGCGTGGGTTCTGTGTAGATCGTGGGTTTTTATTATTTGTAATTTGTTTTGACAGCCTAAGCCACCGATGCCTTCATTGGCACAACTCTCGCTAGCACACAACCGCTCAGCGGACGACCACAAAGTTCCTCAACAACTACAGGACGTTTCTATTAATTAAAAATAGAAACATCTTATCTTACCCTTTGCTAGTACTAATTTTTTTATTCTGTGATAAATTATTAAATACTCTCAAGTCATTTTGGTGCGTTCTGCTTTCTTCACATTCATATCTAGGGTTCCGCTTGAAAAGAAAATATATATATATATCATATATTCAGTTGATCCAAGATGGGGCAAATTACCTAACTGGTTGGTCAATTTGTAGTATGTTTATTGTATGAAAAAGTTGGACACTAAAAATGGAAGCCAAGCCATCTACAGCGCAAAGATTAAAAAATAAACGCAAGCCTTTCAGTATGCATTGAACAATGCAGAGAATAGATGTTAAGTAATAATATGATATACAAGGGAGAAAGAAAGAAAGAATATATAAATATGAACAAACGACTGCCTCTTTGTCTGTACAGTTTCAATCTGTAAGTACTTGTACATGTAACACTTAGCAAGAGCAAGCCTTCTAGTATACATTAATTGCTGACAAGACCACTCAAAACCAGCAAGAAATTAACTGAGAATATCAGCTACCAAAATCACAGGCAAGCACCCAAACCAGATCAGACAGCCAGGAGGGGGAAGAATTAGAGGATTTTGGGGGGGAAAAATCAGAATGAAAGAATAAATACAAATTCCAAAAAAAAAGAAGCAAAATTGCAAAAAATGTCAGCTTTGCTCAAACCAACAAACAAGTAAGGGACTAATTGGTCATCACTGCAACAGAAGAATGTGGGCAAAACTAAGATAAGAAATCCTGTTCGTCGTAGCAAAGCTCCTTCCTGAGTTTGTGGGAGAAGAGTCTGCAAGCATCCATGCTAAGATCAATAGCAGCAGAAAGAGCTACAAACAGGGCGGCATCAGCCATGCAAGTTACATGTTGCATACCCACTTGAACCATAGGCTTGCTAACCTTTCCTTCCCCTTCAACTGTTGAACCCATCACGAAACCTTTAACAGGCGACCTTAGATTCAACGTAGAATCCCTCATTATCCTCCTGTCTATGCAGAACTGGCCACCCTTTTTCACACTCATGGTGGCCTCTGCAATTGGGATTCCACTGTTGGGGCCACTGTCAGTCACAAGCTCAAACTTGTAACCCAAGCCATCGATAGGACCTCTTTCTCTCCATGCCTCTAGTCTGCCCCACGGCTTCCAGCTGCTGACGGAGAAGCCATTAGGCCGGAGGATGAGCCAGGCACCCGGGTTTGATCGAGAGACGCGGTCTGAGCCAGGAGAAGGGACGAATGGTGTGATCATGGAGGCGGCTGCAACTGGTGAGCCAGAGAGGTCATAGATCATTACCATCCATCCCTTTCTCTCCCTTCCTGTTCGTTCTTTCTCGCCGCTGAAGGTTCTCCACAATCCTGATCTGTTGTTGCTGGCGTTGAAATCTGTGGGGAGAGACCTGATGATTTTACAGAAGGTGAAAACGTTAATTAGGATTCATGATCTTACTGGCTAAAGAACAACAGCTAAAATAATTAACTAGAATACCTAATATTTGGTCAAATGGGAATATCGACAGTATCAAATTAACTTGAAAAAATAATCTCAGAACAAATATTTGCACATGGAAAGAGAATCGGGAGTTGTTGTATATATTTTGACTGTTTGATCATTTAGAATCCTTAACTTGGACCAACTACTAATGCAAACTAGAAGGCTTAACAAATTGTTATATTTTCCTAGTTAAATTAATATATAGTTGACGTAGATTAATTTGTTTGTCTTCACGATCACAAGCACTTTCTAAGAAAAATGAATGGTCCGTATATATGGTTGGTGACTGTAGAAACTCTTGTTCAACTCGTGCTTAGCTGGAATCTCAAGAGTCTTAACTCGGTCAGAAGTCTTTTCTGGGCATCCATGGCTGATCTGAAAATTATGGGTTGACAAATAACACATTCCTTACTTTGTTTTGGGTAGCACAACTGGAATATGAATTGACAATGTGGACTTGTGAGATCAAAAATCCAGATATAGGTTAATAAACAATAATTGGCAGGACCCAACCCATGGACAATGACTGGGAAATAGGAATTGTCTGGTGACAAGATCAAATGGCAAAATTAACCTAACCACTCACTTGATTACTAGCCAAAGTTAATTAATTTAAAGGTTGATTATCATGAAAACAACTTGATAACGTGGTGCCCAGCTTGACACTATAGCCATGTGCTGGTGTTAGTCAGGCTAAGACATGAATTGACAACGCATAGGCGTACTTTATCAGAAAGCACAACCCATATATCCATTATCCCTACACCTAATAGGCCCAATCTAGTCAATGAAGACAAAGAATGATACAATCATTCACAAACCATTCACAAATCACGGGAAAAGCATACATTAGTACTTACCCTAACCAACCAATTACTATTATAATCATGGGCTCAGCACTAACCACTAAAAATCAGCGCATGTTAGCACACTAACCCAAACTCTACTAAAATGCACAGCACTAACAAAAATAAATCACCACAGTAAGAAAAACAAAAAGAAAACTTACCGAGATCTTGCGTTCCTGTCTGCACTGAACTTGCAACTGAAAACGGGCTGTCGTATATTGTTCCCTTGAATCTGGAACACCACCGGGCTACACTCCGGTTCACCACCGAACTGAAAAACAAACCGAGGGTCCGGTTCGGACCGCACCACCAGGTGCAGCCGAGCCGTTGGTTTATCCGCATGGCTACCGAGCTTTAGCCACCCATTCTGGTACTGAACCGGCTTTGACTCTGCATTTCCCAAATCAACACTGACCTGAACCCGACCAAGGAGCTTCCCGCTGCTGACCCCACAGGTGCGCCCCATCCTGCCGGTGTACACCGAGACGCGGAGGGTAATGGGCTTGCCCGAGAGCCGGCGGAGGGCAGCGGCGTCTAGGTGGAACCCCGCGGCGGAGGTGGTGGTGTCGGGAGGAGAATCGTTGGGGTTGGAGCAGAGAGGGAGCAGGGCAGTCTGGGAAGGAAAGTTCTTGATGCGTATCTTGCAGAAACATGGCGTTGTTGATGGGTGGACCCCCGAACCTGCCGGTTTAGTTGCCAGAGGGAGTTTTATAGCTAGTGATTCCACCATTAAACGCACAAATGGACAAGGATCCATTGTTTTAGCTAGTAGCTCTTGATCTTCTGTTTTTGGTTTTGTCAGGTGATCTATGGAGAGCAAGAAAAATGATAAGGGTTTCGGTATTTCTCTTGGTTTGGACAGAAAAAATGCACACTTTCAAGTGGCAAGAAACTGCATAGAGAGGCTCTTCGGTGACATCTATGTTTTGAAAACGAACTGAAACGGGGGGATGTCGGCTTTACCTGTTTTAACGTTTCAGCTTTCTCTCACGTTACCACTCACTGTCTTCCCCTTCTATGATATAAGTTGCCAGTGGGTGTGTTGGTCTCTGTTGTTGTTTAGTGGGGACCTTTCTAATTCGCTCTTTTCTTTTCTTTTTTGTTTATTTTTGGTTTTTTTTAATGCTTTTCGCGGGAAACAATTCCTCATGAGAAATTAATGTGTTTGGTACAATGGCACAACTTCTCGTGGAATCAATATTAGTATATTACTAAATGCCAATGGTTCGTCTATGTACAATACAAGCGGCATGTAGGGAGATGGGGATCATAGTACTTCAATTTAAGAAATTGGTCTGCCAAATAGTCTGAAAGCCACGTCACGGTCAGCCTTAGTTTGGCTATATTCTATATATCTTTGCTTCAATGAATTATGTTCTAGAAAAATTAAGAAATACATATGGCAAGCTCATTAGTTTGAGGAAATCTGGATTCTTCGGTTTGATTTAGGGTTGGAAGATTTGAAAATTGATAATTTGGAAATGAAAGATTAAGATGGGGTTGAAAGACATATTCCGCGTTATGTAATAGAAAATGCAATGTTTAGGCGGATGAAGATGTATTATGTTCCTCCATGAAAGTCATCCATCAGATTATAATAGGGACCAAATTCAAAGCTCCGGCGCGCCGGGAACAGGTAGCTTTTGTATTTAATTTATCTAACAGCAGCTTGAATATATACTTCGTATATGTCGTCTTGTGATGCAATCATTTCCAAATCGCACATTTGATACACAGAGGAAGTCAATTATACTTTTTCCCTAATTAATCTTTGCTGCTAATGAACCTACATTACCTTTTTTGGGGAGTGACCTAAATTATGATTGGCTGGAGTGACAAGATGTATTGTACTTCTTTTAAAGCTTAGGTTAGCTTCCTATATATAGTGATGGTATTGAAAATTGTATTATTGGTAATAATCTCACATCACAAGAGTGACACGTTGAGAGATTAATCTTTTATACTTTGTCAGTAATGAAGTATATATTTATATGCTCGACAAGCCGATTCCAATTTTAATTTGCATACATGAAACATAACATTTGTTCTTATTTCTTCTCCAATTCTGATATAAATTTTGTCAGAACAAAAAAAATTAAAATAAAAAGTTTGTGTAACACTGTAATGATGGTTGAGCTAATTGCAGGGTATGGAGGAAACCTGCATATAGATAGAACTCGAGCTTGCTTTGGATCATGCTATTCCCATTCCACCTTGTAAAGGAAGAGAAGAAAAAAATAGTTTAATTATCTAAGACAGGTCACTTTTGTATCTAGTTTTGTTTGCTTCGAAAGGAACAAATAAAGAGATTGAATGAGGGAGAATGGTGGGCAAGAGAAATTGAGGAGAAAAGAAAAAAAGAAAAGAAACAAGGGACCCCGGGCTTATCTCGTCGGGTAATCGGGTCCCACAATGGGGTCAACCCAGCTAGGTTGAAGCTGTCACCACGTTGTCAATGGCCTGGTTAGAAAGAGAGAGAGAGAGAGAGGGAGAGGGAAAATGCCAAGCTGGAATTTGATTGGATGGGACTTTGTTCCTCAAAAATACCAAATCCCCCTTTTATGATATATATCCGGACCATAATGTCGACGTGGCATTCGCTGGCGTCTCCCGGATCTCGAATCGCCGTTTTTGGACGGCAATACCTGACGGCGCTAGCCGCTAATTGGATTTGTGTTACATTGTTGTTTTCTAGGCGTTTAAACGAACGTTTTAATAATTTGAGTCCAAAATATAACTACCTTTTATAATTGGCCTAATCGAGTTTCGAATTTAGGTGACAACTGACAACAGAGCAGCAGCAGCTACTAATTAAGCTATAAGGCAGGTAACCATATTTGTGACTACCAGCTCGTTATATATCCTCTTTAATTCTTTGTTTTCCTTTCCCATTGTAGAGTCATCAGGGTTTTCCTCCCTTTTTATGGACATGGATGGAAAGTCAAACTCTAACTTTTTTTTCTTGTTTTTGAGATTCTAAAACTCAAAACCTTTGGAATGAGCCAAGTAATCATTTGCAGTCAAATGGAATTATTAACCAAGCAGGCGAAAAGCAATGAGACGAGGTTGTCCACGAAGTCAAATCTGCTTTTTATGTTGCCAAAATAAAAGAATGTAACATAACTATATATATATATATATATATGTACAAAAAAAATTGTATACGACACATGGAAAAATATAGAAAGAACATGGGAATTATATTATTCCATCTAATTTATCATTAGATTGTACATAAAATGAAGACTCCATATTTATAGAGCCAAGAGACAATAGTGTTCACTTAGTAGACAATTTTTGGAGACCCATGTTTTCCATGATTTAAGGAGTGGGTGAACAACTTCTTGACCAAGCTTTGCCTTGTCATGCTTGAGAAGTCAGATGCCACGTGGTTCCCGTCGGGATCTTTGGGTTGCCGTAGAGCTTCCTCGGGGATGCTGAGGGGAGTGTCCTCTGAGCTAGTACAGGCTGCTTCAGGTTGGGCTTCCGGTTTGGGTCCCGAGACCGTCGTGCAGCTTCCAGGGGAACTCTCAGTCTCGGGGCCATGTGGAGCTTCCCAGGGAACACCTTAGTTAGTATGGACTCTTCTTATTTGTTCGGTTACATGGGCCATCATGTAGTTCAGTTTATGGGCTCGAGGGTTTGTCCGGTCCACTAATATTTTGGGTCATATCACTAGCCCCCTAAATGGTTGAATCTTGGTACAAGTTCAGGCATTTAAATATATATGGCCCCTTTGGTGTCACTATATTTAGGGAATATGGCTTGAAGAATACTACCTCGTTAAAAATTTTATCAGGAAAAACCCAATGGGATAAAAACCTGATAAAGGAAAAAAGAGTGCAGTGATTTCTTCATCATTTGGGGAGGTTTTGAGGGTGCTAATGAGGAAAAAGAGTGAAGTGTTAGGAAGATTTTGAGGGTGCAATGGTCTATTCCTTCTTGAAAAATCTTCAAATGTTGACGTTGGGAGCGTCTTGATAAACTGTGAGTGCTTCCCTTAATAGTGATCTCAACTCGGATGCTGCAGGTCGAACCGAGATATATGTGCTATTTTCAGCTGCTTGGGTTGGTACCCTTTTTGTTTGTGAAGAGCCTCTTTAAGAGGTGGGCGGCCTTTTAGGTACCATCTGATTAGGTGGTGCTAAAAGGAGGGCATCCATAAGGACATTGGTTCCTCTGAAAGGATGTTTGTAAAGACATTTCATCATCCTTGATGGAATTCGAGCATCCCTTGCACTGTTTGGAATCTTTATACAGCTTTCTCATTTTCAGCCCCCGACATTTAGGATGATTGCTTGGAGTTCCCGACCTTCTTAACATGGGATTTGGCATCATTAATTCATTGGGCACCTCCTGGCCTTCATTTTGCGACCTCAATGAGGTTTCTTACTTAGCACCACTATATAGTTTATCTTCATTGGGCACCTTCTAGCCTTCGTTTTGGGACCTCCATAGGGTCTTTTGTGACCATCTTATGGGTTATCGTCGTTGGGCACCTCCCGGCCTTTGTTTTGGGACCTCTATAGGGTCTTTTGTTTCGGACCACCTTATGGGTTATCGTCGTTGGGCACCTCCCGTCCTTTATTTTGGGACCTACATGAGGTCTTTGTTGGGAACCACTCCACGGGTTATCTACATTGGGCACCTCCCAGCCTCTGTTTTGGACCCTCAATAGGATCTTTGTTGGAAACCACACCACGGGGTTATCTAAATTGGGCACCTCCCGGCCTCCATTTTGGACCCTCAATAGGATCATTGTTGGAAATCTTTATCTACATTGGGCACCTCTAGGCCTTCGTTTTGGGACCTACATGAGGTCTTTGTTGGAAACCACTCCACGGGGTTATCTACATTGGGCACCTCCGGCCTTTGTTTTGGGACCTCCGTAGGGTCTTTGTTTTGAACCACTCTATGGGTTGTCTACATTGGGCACCTCCTGGCCTCTGTTTTGGACCTCCGTAGAGTCTTTGTTTTGAACCACTCTACGGGTTGTCTACATTGGGCACCTCCCGGCCTCTATTTTGGACCTCCGTAGGGTCTTTATTTTGAACCACTCTATGGGTTGTCTGCATTGGGCACCTCCCGACCTCTGTTTTGGACCTCCGTAGGGTCTTTGTTTTGAATCACTCTACGGGTTGTCTATATTGGGCACCTCCCGGCCTCTGTTTTGGACCCTCAATTGGATCTTTGTTTGGAACCACTCTACGGGTTGTCTACATTGGGCACCTCCCGGCCTCTGTTTTGGACCCTCAATTGGATCTTTGTTGGAAACCACTCTATGGGGTTATCTACATTGGGCACCTCCCGGCCTCTATTTTGGACCCTCAATAGGATCTTTGATGAAAACCACTCCACGGGGTTATCTACATTGGGCACCTCCGGCCTTTGTTTTGGGACCTCCGTTGGATCTTTGTTTTGAACCACACTACGGGTTGTCTACATTGGCGCTAGAAGGAGGGCCTTTGCAATATCTCCATTTTCTGAAAGGGAGCTTTGGCATTAGGGGCCTTATTAGGAAAAAGGCGACTTTTAGTGCTACTTAGGCATCCTCTTGGATGGCTCATAGGCATTATGAACCCTGTTTAATAAAGGGCAGCCTTAGATGCATTGTGGGCATTTTTTGCAGGTGGCACACACTGGGCCTTGTGGTTTAATTTTTCCTTGCATCCGTTAGGGCGTTCGAAGCCTTTGGGAGCCATCTGGGGACGTCATCCTGGTTTTCATCTTTAAGCAAGTTTATGGAGGCTTCCTCTCTCTTAGGTAAGCTTGCAGATTAGCTTGAGTTCAAGGACACCAATATGTGCGTTAGCGTTCCCAGGGCCTTTCGCATTTGTGGCACGACTATGGGCCTTTGCGTTGTATGGCTCCGATGGGGGCTGTTTGCAACAAATGGTGTTTGTTCTCAAGCTTCATCCTTGGACTTCCCTTTGAGGGTAGCTCGCCATTCCTCACTTTTAGATCTTCTAGGTTATTATCAGGCAGCTTTTGATGGTACACACATGTTGGGTAGTTGTCACTTTAATTTCGACATCATTCAACCACGAGCGGCATGCATGATGGGATTTGATCTTCCCTTCCAGCCTTTGATGGAACACACATGTTGGGTAGTCTTCATATTAATTTTAACATCGTTCAGCCACGAGTGGCATGTATGATGGGATTTGATCTTCCCTTCCAAGTGTTTGATGGTTTGGATTTTGATTTCTTCGGGAAGCTCTCCTGCTTCTAGCCCCCAGCATTGAGGGTGAGTGCATCCTTAGCTTCGGATTCTACAAATGATCCTTCATTGTTGCATAGATTTTCTCAGAGATCAACTACCTCCTTTATGCTAGAGCCTCATGGGACATATATGGCTATCACAGAAGCTTTCTGGAACCTGATCATCTCAACAGGATCCTCAAGTGTTCCATCCACCATTTCAACAAGGATACCTTCAGTAGCCTGTTGAGGGATGGGTACTTTTTGGATGTTGTAGCCCATTGATAGATGGCTTATGCATTTGTTACACCTCGTGGGTGTCTTAGAAGAATTTTGTACCTCATGGGTGACTTTTTTGCACCTCGTGGGTGACTTACTTGCACCTTGTAAGTGACTTTTTGGTACCTCGTGGGTGGCTTACTTGCACCTCGCGGGTGTCTTGGAGGGAGTTCCCATCGAGGGGGTACCCTTTAGGATGCTGTAGCCCATTAAGAGATGGCTTATGCATTTGTTGCGCCTCATAGGCGTCTTAGAGGGGGTTCCCTTCGTGAGGGGTACCTTTTGTGATGCTATAGCCCATTAAGAGATGGCTTATGCATATGTTATACCTCATGGGTGTCTTGGAGGGTCCGGATCTGGTAGTCCCCATTAAGGGTGGCCCTTCTGTATTCATTTTTACGTTCTTGAATCATCCTGGGGGCAGCCTTTAAGGCTCATCGAGTGTTAATATGAAAGTCATCAACAGAACTCAAGAAAGTGTATATGGATGTCCTGACATCATATTCGTTGTGTTTCCTAGCCTTCTTCGGAGGCCTTTGTATATGGTTGTGACTCATCTTTGTGTTTGGTTCCATCTACACTCCAATTTTGTTGTATCTTTGCAAGTGGGTGCTATCTCGGCAAATGCACTTAAGTGCCTCTCCGTGAGTTGGGCATTGCGTGTTTGGGGAGCTAGGAAGGAGAGTTAGGAGACTTTCTCTCCCTGCCCCTTTTGCGACATTGCTATCTTAGCATTTTATATCTTTTATTTGCAGCATTTCCTGTTGAATTGTCAGACATAGTCCCTGGGCAATTTTCATTCGCCACGTTGGGTATCAAGGAGGTGTTGTTGTCCTCTTTTAGGGAAGCACGAGTTGGGTACCTCTGTGCAAGCATCCCTGCCAGCTTCAAGAGAGAAGATAGGGATCTACATGGGAGCCTATCCTATCAGCTTTGTGTATCTTTATAGAAGATGAGTACCATCACCGTGAACAATCATGCTTCTTAGGTAATTTACAACCGTTGTATGGTTGGGATGTGATCAACATATTGGATGGATTTGATCTCCTCTCATGTGTGTCAAATACACGATACAGGATTTCTTCGGGAAGCTCTTCAGCTTCCTGCTCCAAGTCGAGGATGAGAGCATCCCTAGCTTCGGGATCCTACAAGGGAGACTTGGTTGAGCTTCCGCATTGTGTATGAGATTGCTTCAGGTACCATTTTAGGGTCCCTTCATAGGTTCCGCTTCAGGTGTACCTCAAGGTACCGGCTTCCTTACAATGAGGGCTACATAAAGTGCAAATTTGTTTTGATTTTTTGGCTCCTCCTCAAGGGGCCTTGGAAAGGATCAATCTTCGAACTTGATAACTTATATGAGAGATATCACAAATATTTTGTTAAAAGTATCATTAGAAGTACTGTATATGAGAGGTATCGGGTAACCTCTTTGCATAATGACTGTACGTACTTGCAAATAATCAAATGATATAATGATAATAATTATAATCAATTGTCATGATTTTCATGTGAACTTGACGTTGTATGCATGACGGAAATAGGAAGGAACAATCTAAACAACCCTCATGACCTTTTCTAATGGTCGAATCAATATCATATTACATTATTGAGTAACATTGTTAGTGCGTAATATGTTTAACAAGTAATACACATATTGCAATGCATACTTGTGATGTAGTTGAACATATTATAATGAACATCTTGATGTCATGGTGGACTTGTATTCCCTCAACGACTTAAGGTACCCAAACATTATATCAAAGCATCATTAATAATAATAAGTTTAGTATCACTCATGATAAAAATCATGTGAATCACCAAGTATGTTTTAACCCACACACTAAGGAGGTATAAATAGAACTTAGCAAAGTCATAATAATAAAAGCTACAAGCCATAATGTTAAGCACCAAAATAGCTCAACGAGATAGCGATACTATTTTAGAAGTAATTGGATGCTCTCACTTATGCAACCACGCAATTGCCAATGAGAACAGGAGGAACATAGAGTAACTAAGCAATAATGGCAATAATTATATCATAATTCTTATGTTACATGCCCCAAGTAAATGGGAATCATTTCAGGATGTTTATATGGCCGAATTAATGCCATATATTTTTGTCGATAATTAATGCCATAAGTACATATGGAGTATTTAGTTCTAAATAATCACATGAGGTACAATAAAATAACATATGAAATGAATGAATATTCAGTTGATTCGTGAGACTGCCACGGTATGTGAGATTGGTGATGCATGATTTAGTATATATTTAGTGCAGTATTAGTGCAGTCTAAAGTATAGATAAGGTAAAGGTACTCATTTTTTAAGGCTTAACTGTTTGCTCCTCGCGCACCGGGCTTTAACAAATGATCTATTTGGGCTTGTAGAGCTTTTCAAGTTGTTGGACCTCATGTAAGTGCTGCCCATTTCAATTAAGCCATCATCAGGTTCTTTTTTATCATCTCTGCACCACACATTTTTTCTTTTCACTCGTTTTCTTTTTGGCATCAACAAGCAACACTTCCACCACTGCCTTAAACTCAAGCTAAGGCAATGGAGAACCGCGGTGTTTGGCGGCAGCGGGCGAGCACTCAACAGCTCCTACATCCCATGGCTGGCGCGGTGCCACGTGCGACGGCAACGAGAAGTTCCTCAGCTACCTCTCGGGCGTGCACAACCAGAAGGTGGTTGAAGGTGAGAGGATTTTGTTAGGTCCTCTCCTTCGGTGGCTGTTGAAGGTTGTTTTTAGGGATAACAACGTAGGTCTCGCCTTCCAAGTCTGTTGGTCGCGATCGGGCGCTTCAGGTCTCGATGCACCCGGATCGGAATTTGCCTGCTCTTCTTCTAGCAGGACCTATTTTCAAGGGCAGCGCACGGCTGTGCGCCTGGGGGCAGTCCTTCGAGGTTTGATAGAACCGGTCAGTCCTTCAAGGCTCAGATCTACCTGAATCTGGGCGGATCCGGCTCAATTCTGACTTGATATGGCACGGGTTCAGCTGTTCAATTCGAGCGAGTAGCACTTGTCTTAATCGACAACCTGCAACAGTGTCTGGCAGAGAGAAAGACTTCGACGGCGGCGTTCGGCGAGCTTAGGTGACTCAACATCAGGGTGGTACCCTTTATTTGGCATCGGTACCCTGTTTTTGTCGATGGTACCCTCTTTTTGTGGGTACGGTGGCCGTTGCTGCAATCTTCTCGCCCCGACAGCGTCCCTCTTCCGGGCGTCCAGAAGTACGGGCATGCGACAATCGCCTCTGTAGGGGCGACATCATTGGGAGGTTCCTCAGTGGCCTCACATGGAATTGAGGATCCTCAAAAGTTCCCGGTTCGTGGCTCCAGCGACCCGATAGGCCCTTTTCCCTCAAGGCTCTCACACATAGTCAAGGTAGGTAGGGACCCTTATCAAACCAGGTTGTTTGTTGGGCTACTGTGAACAACCATCTTTGGTTGGAACTCGTGCGGTAATGTCACGATCTGGCTAGATGGTAGTCCAATGAGGCCGTGTTGGTGGAAGGCGGTGGTCATCAGGTCACATCCTGGCCACGGGAAGCACTCGGGTTCCATTTTCCTGGTTGGTTCCCGGCAGCTTCCCTTTGTTGTTTTCTATAATGGTGTTGATTATTGGTTGTTGATATCGTGGATTTTGCTAAACCCAGCTCTAATAGTGTTATTCTTCTCGGCAGCACGAGCGTCCTCATGCGATGATGGTTGGAAAAAATCAACACGTGGTTGTTTGGAGCTTGCAGCACCAACTGAGTCATGCAAGGTGCTTGGATTCAACTCTTCTTGTCAGATTGTATCTAACTCTTCCCTTTTAATCCTTATTGTATGAACACAGAGGCTCAGATTGTGTGGATCTCACAGATCTGGTTGTTTTCATGTTATTTTTTGTTGTCGTTGATGCACTCAACTTGTTGATGGAATCGAACTTGTTGATGCGTGCTCTTTCGGTTGATGGATTGTTGAATTCGATTTGTTGTTTCGTGCATAACTCTACATACGTTGATTGTATAGTTGCTCTTTGACATGAGCTCCGTTGTTGCTTGATTTGTTTGATCTACCAAATCTTGCTATTTTGCAATTGTTTTTGCTCATCAATATCTGCATCTACATCTATATATGCTTCTGCATCTCCATCTCCATCAAAAGGATTGCATCTCCATCAAAAGGATCTCGTAGGGAACCTCTCGGGCTCCCACTGTGGTCGCCAAATGATATGGAAAAATATAGAGAGAACATGGAAATTATATTATTCCCTCTAATTTGCCATTAGATTGTACATAAAATGAGGACTCCATATTTATAGAGCCAAGAGACAATAGTGTTCACTTAGTGGACAATTTTTGGAGACCCATGCTTTCCATGATTTGCTCCATGATTTAAGGAGTGGGTGAACAACTTCTTGACCAAGCTTTGCCTTGTCATGCTTAAGAAGTCAGATGCTACGTGGTTCCCGTCGGGATCCTTGGGTTGCCGTAGAGCTTCCTCGGGGATGCTGAGGGGAGTGTCCTCTGAGCTAGTACAGGCTGCTTCAGGTTGGGCTTCCGGTTTGGGTCCCGGGACCGTCGTGCAGCTTCCAAGGGAACCCTGAGTCTCGGGGCCATGTGGAGCTTCCCAGGGAACACCTTGGTTAGTATGGACTCTTCTTGTTTGTTCGGTTATATGGGCCATCATGTAGTTCAGTTTATGGGCTTGAGGGTTTGTCCGGTCCACTAATATTTTGGGCCATATCAACACCAGATGAGGTAAATTATGAATTGTTAAGCATTGACTTTTGTAAGAAATTTATATGACCACTCATTAAACATCCATTAGTCTAAATTTTCTCCGTGAAAACTATGTTGATGAACAATCATATAATACAAAATACTTAGATAGCTTGAGTTTATTTTTGTTCTTTGTAAATTACTAGGTATGGTCGTTATTCTCAACATTGTTACTTAAGTTCCTTCTCCACATGGATGGTTCTGTGCATTTTTGTACAATTTCATGACTGCAGCAAATTAAATTATGCAGATGTCCATTACACTAGAACTAATGCAAAAAATTCTCGTTAAAAAAAAAAAAAGTAAATCTATGCCTTTTAGATCAAACCAGCAGAGTTCTGTTATGCAGACTTTATCCTTACTCTAGTAGACATATAGATACATCTAAATCTTCAGATATACTAAACTGGCTATATATGCCACTTTGTTTAGAGGAAGCTCTAGAAAAAGACCAACCTAGCTCTAGCTGAATTTGTTACTCTTTTTCTTTTTGTCTAAGATTTTGATACTTCCGTCCATGCAATTGTCGTCTGTTTTATCAAATCAGTAAATATAGTACTCTGGGGGCCGCTCTTTCTCTAAAACCATTTTCTCTCAACTCTCTCTAAAACTAAAACAACCCCTCTTCCTCAACAAGGAAGAGGGCTGCCGCCGGCTCTTCTCGGGCTGGTCGGCAAGCCCTTTTCCTTGTTGTCTTGGCTTTATTTCCATTATTTTTGTATATTATCTACAGATCTGTTATAGATCTGGCTTTATCTTTAGATCTGCTTCAGATCTAGTTTTTTCGAGATGGGTTTGAAGAGGGCCGGTGGCTGTGGTGGTGCCGACTTCTGTGGTGCAAGCAGCGACATCAGCTTCGTCTTCCCCGATCTCTGCGCGGACATCTACCGGACCTGTGGGTTGGAGTGTACGCGCTTTTGTCTTCTCTTTCAATTTTCGGTTATGATTATGGGCTGTTTGTTCTTTCTCCTGGGCTTGAAGAGGTTGGAGCCGAGTTGCTGCCTGTTCGGCGACTTGACTCAGAGTTGTATTCCGTCACTGACTGGAACCTCATTACGGGGCACTGCCCCTCTTCGCTCTTTGTAGCCTTTTTTCTCTGTTTTTCTCAGGAAAATCATGTATCTTGTAGATCTTGGTCTACATCTGTACTGGTGATTTCCACCTACTTTTATGATCTATAAATTGATTTTTCCTTTGTTCAAAAAAAAAAATATATATAGTACTCTGGGGGTATATGCATAATGGCTACTTTTAGAATATTCTATAAATTAAACTACTACTCTTAGAAACAAAGGTACAATGAAGTATGTCGTCATCATGTAGAATTTATGGAGAAGGAACGTAGAATCATTCACCTTGTTCATGTCTACGGGATCCGAAGATTGAAGCATTTAATTCTCCTAACAAGAGGATTAAACTAATTTCTTTCATCAATCCTGACATCACACGACGCTAGCTTCTTTCCCCCTTAAACGTTAAAAGTTAAAAAGATACCCCATGTCAAATAAAATTGACCCTAAAGTAAACATAATGGAAGGAACTTTTTTCATTGTTCTCCAGTTCCCGCCATTGCGGATCCCAATTATTACCGTCCCAAATGTCACAGCACTCCACTTTTTATCTTACCACTACATGTTCATGTCCTTTTTGCTTGTCCTTTAAACCCTATCCCTTTGATATCCCCTCCATGGATCAATTACTATGAACAGAAAAAGAAACAAAAGAAAAAGAAGAAATAGTATCAATTAATAAGGGGACAGTACCCATTTTTACTACTAAGAATTCAATAGCGTGGGCCTGAATTTGGTGCTGTGACTAGAGCGTGGGGGGCAAGCGTGTAGGCTTACCATTTTCCATCTTCCATTGTATTGCAATGCAAAGCATGATGCTTGTTTCGCTAGTACGCTACCAAATTGTTCCTGAACAGTGGCATTTTTCCTCCATGTTTCATGACCATAAAGCGAGGTCAAGTGCTGGATATGGTGGGATTGGGAGACACCATGGCGTCAATTAGCTTAATCAGGTGGGGTAATATATCCTTAACTTTATTCCAGCAAATAACATAAAAGAGAGTTTATAAGAGGGAGACATCTCATACCTGCCTGTTCATCCGTATTCTTTCCTACTCTGGAATCTGGAGATGTCAGCAACTGCATGTGAAAAATTAAAACCTTTAGGGGGGGCCTTATTCTTGCAGAGGAGTGGGGCAAAGGCAAGTAGTGCTAGGAAATCTGCGGACAATCGATGGTAGGCCTCATTTTTTTTTTTAAATGCAAAAAAAATAACGAGGCCTGCCATCTTATTTGAATAACATTAGCAGTGGGAAATTATCAGTGTTTGTAAGTACTAAAATTTTTTGTCACTGAATACATGTGGATATTTATAATAAATTATAATTTATTTGGAATTTGAAATTTTAGCATTAAAATTTAGTTTCTCCTTCACAATTATGCCAACACATATCATTATTTGAAAATTATATGTCCCTAAAAAAACGACTAGATAGCCAATTTTTCAAGAGCGTCTGTTGGAAATTTTGTGAACAGCTCAATCATTACCTTTTTTTTTTTTTAGCTAGCTAGGATTTTCGATTCTATATATAAAAAATTGATTCATACCTTCATTTTTATCCATCAATCCTAAAACAACGAAAAGATGGCGACATTTTCATTTTCGACGCAGAGAACTCAGCCAACGATAGGGAAAATGCAATATTCATCTAGACTAACCCCCTCACCTTCAAATAGTTTCAAAAGACTCGAGATTAAATTTGTGGAAAATTTATACTAGATCAAAACTAGGGCTTTCTCATCTCTCTCTTTCTCTCTGAGAAAATCCTAGATCTATAAATTTGGGGCTGCCGCCAACGACTTCCTTTCCGGCGGTAAGCCCCCACTGGTATTTCCTTTAGTTTTTTTGTTTTCTTCCTTTTAGTTTTGTCTGTTTAGTCTCGCTGTTTGTGAGTTTTTTAATACCCTTTTTTTTGGGGTTTAGTTTTCTCTTTCAGGGAGCCCTTGTCACCTTCTTTGGGTGTTGTTTTGTTTTCTCGGGAATAAAATTATGGGAGCCAAAAGCTTTGGAGGAAGATTTGATTTGAAAAGTATTATTTGCTGCTGCAGTTTACCAACAAGGAGAAGATGTGGCACGAACCATACAAGTTATGATGCCCGTAGAGACGCTCATCGTCGGAGTAGTGTGCCTTTATAAATCCTCTTTTGAAGGAGATACATCTTGTTGTTATGTAGTTTCATGTAGTAGGTTGAGATCAATTCTTATGTCAGATTTTTCTTCAGATTATTTGTATCTTCAATTATGTATTCTCAGATCTCTAGATCTGTTTATATAATGAATGAAGAATGCTCCGTTTATAAAAAAAAAAATTGTGGAAAATTTAATTTTGTGCCAAATTAACTTTACCAAATAGAGGACCTACTTGCTTCTTAAAAGAATACTAGACATATTTTTTATATCTTTTATTTAGAAAACAACTTGGTGTGATAATTATATATAAGCATCCCGATCTGGCCCGTAACATCAACGCCTGTTACTTAACTTTTTTTTTTTTTTATGCAAAGCCTGTTACCTAACCTACGTTAGAATGTGCAAGGCAAGTCTAAAGAGCAAAGACAACTCAATCAATTGATCAAATAATTTTTTTCCCTAGCAAGTACGAAGCAAGTTGCAGGACCCGGATCCGGAAAATATTCTAAGCAAAATGATCGTGTAACTCACGATGCTTGATTAGAAAGCGCCAGAAAAACACATAAATCTCTGTTGGATCTTTGTTTATAAGGATCCGAGGTAAGTGTTAGGCAAATCTGAAAAAAAAGCTGGTATGGTTCTATACTAGCACAGCATGACATCAAAATGAAGTTGGCAAGGACAGCAAGGGGAGAGGGCCCTCATTTTGGGTTAATCTGATTGCATGGGATTTAATGTAGGGCCTTTCACGTCCTAAATGAGCCACAAATTTGACAATTAATACTATAATCATGATGGTGAAGTGGCACTGATTTTGTAGCACGCAATCAACCAACAAAAAAAAGGGTGGTTCTTAAGCTAGGATGATAGTTGTGATTTAGGGCCACATCAACCACGCACGCCATATGTTTATGATCATGTGGTGGTACAAGGGATTATACTACCTTAAGGTTAGTTTATTGTGGTACTGGTATCCTTAATTAATATTGTTAATGTACCGATTGAAGGAGTGAGAGTTGGCTTACAATAAGTGCCTGCCTTTGTTTATTGAGTCTGCACCTAATTTTGTTCGAGCTCAAACCCTTTTTTTGTTAATCAAAAGCCTCACTTATTGTTAGACTACAATAAGATATAATCAATAATCATACGAGGGTTTTAAAATGTCGTTTACTCGGGCCATGAAATGTTTTAAATGCGCCCCAAGGCCCCCATCATGAAATTCATCCATGGAGAGGTTGTAAACACTGAACACAACCCTCTTAGGCACGGGTAGTAGGGATAAAAATAAGCGATCATTATCATCTGTTCTATCCCATGTGTTTCTCCCTGTCTCTCTCACTTGTTACTACTTTTCCTTAACAGAAAAAAAAAAAAAGACTCTGTTTCTCTTTCTCATATCTGGGCTCCTTAAGCATATGCGACTCAAATTCAAAGAAGACAGCTTCGAGCCACTCACCAAAAATTAGATTTTCCTAACGGGAGGATATGATGACGTCAGGAGGAGTAGGAACACTACTTTATTCTTTAGAATAAAAGGATTACCTTCCCTTTTTTTTTTTGATCTCATAAAAGGATTACTTCTAAATACAAAAAAAAAAAAAGTTAAAATAAAGATGGAAAGCAATTGCGTCAACCCATCATCATTTCAAAGAAAATAGAAAAACGAAAGAAAAGCCCCACTGTGGAGAGCCCAAAAGCACAAGGTCCAGATACCCACTAGGCCCAAACTCCTAAAACTTATTTCTGGAACATTCTTAGGCCCAACTCCAAAAGGAAGCCACATTGGCGGCGCCCAAGCATCCCTGTGGACGAGCCCAGTCCTTAAATTTTGCACGTGGGATGAATTACCCAGCACGAAACGTGTAAGAACGAAGAAAGAACATTCTGGGTCATTCATACAAAACAAATGAAATAGAGGCGACAATTTGTGTCGCCGATCGCCCACATAAAATCGCTATCGTTTTCGAATTAGATTATTGTTGTACTACTCCTCATTTTAAAACCCCAATTGGATAGTTTCACCTCCAACTGAGATCTCTCTTCCTCCTCCCCCCTGAAAAGATTTTTCTTCCCTTTGTCTCTCTTTCTCTCTCTCTCTCTGTCTCTGAAATGTCCTCACCCGCCGAGTAAGTTTAGCTTGTTTTTCTCCCCGCTACGATTAAATCCCTTTCTCACGAGTTCTTTTTGAAATTTGGGTTATTCTTAGTTTTCTTGGTTGTGTTGATTATTTGTGTATTTGTTTAGTTTTCTGTTTTATACTGTTTGGAACACTTTGTTTGTGGGCTGAGCATTAGCACAGTTTCTTAGTCCTTAAAGAACTAAGAAACTTGGTATACTTTGAGAAAGTTGGTAATGTCATAATTAGTTTCAAACTTGGTATACTTTGAGAAAGTGAGATACTTGTGGAATCCCATTCTTCACTTTCCTTGATCCGTTGACTTGAAATTTGTGAGTGGGAACTCTAATGAGAATGCTTTCTCTACAGCTTGGATTAGGACCATTGTTACTGCTGTTTTGTCTTTCTATTATGGTAATATGTCTACGTGGTGAAGGATTATTTTCTGTGTTGTTGTAGTAGAATTGTTTCATCAATTGTAATATGAATGTTTATTTCCTTTTAGGTACTATAATTCCCTCCCACCTATAAGCAAGGCTTATGGGACCCTGTGCCTGGCTTTCACCGCAGCGGTTCAACTTGGCCTGCTTGACTTGGGGTATATCGCTTTGATTTATCCACTTGCATTCTCACGGTTTCAGGTATGATTTTCGTCATGGATTCTGTCAATCTGGTCATTCTGAGTTTTGTTGTCTGTTGTTATATTTCGTGGGCAATTGTTGTTTTCTAAAGCAACTGATCTGCTGTGTGAACCTTATATGCCGCTAGACCATTTTGTCCTATGAAACCCTTGTCTTGTGATGAAAGGTTTTAACTCTGAAAGTCTTAGACCAAATCAAAAGGTCTGGAGGATAAGAAAATGGTAACACGGCACATACTTCTGTGCAGACCTTATTGTCCTTCTTATCATTTCTTAACTGTACTTGAAAGATTTCAATCTCTTTGTCAACTCATGCATACACAGACATAAGCACTTGTTTGGGCCAGGTGGGGACGACTGTGTTAAGATTGTGTAGTACTGCTATGCATTCCCAGTTCCCTTCTTATGTCTCCTCTGGTGTCATATGCCTGCAATCGAGAACAAGCTGAAGCACATTAAATCACAGCACTCAGGATTATCTTATAGATTCTCAATGTCGCATTGTTGTTGAACAATATTTCTCTTCTGAAGGATTTCAGCTAAATCCTTTTAATTCCAATTGTATTTGTAGGTGTGGAGACTTATTACAAACTTCTTCTTCCTTGGGAAATTTTCTATCAATTTCGGAATCCGACTGTTAATGATGTGAGTTTTGGTTCCAAAACTTTTACATGCTTGAATACTGTCGACCCCTACAAGCTTCTAGTATTCTTGACTTTAATGTTATGAACTGTAAACTGTACAGAGCAAGATATGGAGTTCAACTGGAGAACGGTCCATTTGAGAGGCGTACAGCAGATTTCTTGTGGATGATGATCTTTGGAGCATTTACAATGTTGGTGAGTAGTTGTCTTCATTATGAATTTACTGTTATTGTCAGAGAGAGAGAAGTAAAGATTTCGGTTGGCATAATGAATCGGCCTGTCCAGCCACATGGTAGCCAGGGATATGCGAAAGTGAATTTATCTGGATTTACAATTGATTTCCCCTTTGTTGTGCTAAACTGTGCCCTCTAAGTCTAATGCAATTTCACCTTGGAGAATTTAATTTGCTTCATGGTAAGCTATAGAGTGGGTGACAGTTAGGCGTTGGAAGTTGTGGGACGCTAGTATTCGTTCATTAAGCAGTGTAATTAACATCCATTTTTATTGGTTTTGGTTCTTTTCTATCTTTTGGACCTTAGGTGTTGGGAGCTATTCCCATATTTCATACCTATTTCATGGGGATATCACTCGTGTTCATGCTTCTGTATGTCTGGAGCAGAGAATATCCAAATGCGCAAATCAACATTTATGGCCTTGTAACCCTTAAGGTGGGTTAAGTTGAAACTTCTCTCATTTTTGCTGGTTTTCTATTTCTGTCCATTGTTTGGGTCCAACCTTTCATCTCTGACGTGATGGTACATGTGTTTCAGGCATTTTATTTCCCATGGGCAATGCTGGCATTGGATGTTATTTTTGGTTCACCTATTATGCCAGATTTATTGGGAATCATTGCAGGGCATTTATATTATTTCTTAACTGTGTTGCATCCTCTGGCAACTGGAAAGACTCTATTGAAGACTCCAAGATGGTTGTATCCTTGATTACTGGATTGTTGATGGCTAACACTTATTTTTATGTTAATTTGTTGTTTAATTGGTCGAGCTTTCTGCAAAATTTTGTTACTTGACAGGAATGCTCTGGTCTTCTTTTTTCCCATTATTTCCTTTACTGTGTTATAGACATAATGTTGTTGCAAGGTGGAGGATAGGAGCTCCAGCCCGAGCTCCAGCCCCTACAAGTAATCGTGGTCAGGCTGGTCAGACTGCTGGCGTGGCCGATAGATCAACCGGTGTTGCTTTTAGAGGGAGATCATATCGGCTGAGCGATTAGTTGTACATATTCCTGGGTAGTTGACACTCGTGTTTTAGTTTTTAGATGAGGCACTAATGGTACAGCGGAATGTTTGCTGCAAGTCCATCAAATCGAGCTGCCTTTAGAAGGTTGCTGAGTCCTCCTGACTGTTAAGATCCGCTTTTTCATCTTCCTTCTCATTTTTTGGTTTTACTCTCTAAACTATTATCAAGGATGATTGAATCGCCTTGTAGCCAAACCCAAAGGTAATGCATTGAATTAGCGGTTAATGCAAGCTGTTTGTTAGAACCAGAGGCCCTGCTGTAATAGTTTGTTCTTTTCATTTGGTTGTTTTTTGCTTGGACGGCTAAATGTTGTTTCATATAAGACTCCATGCGACAATTCATGAACAAATCATTACGTACCAATAGGATTCCGATTTTGCACTATAGGCTGACAAGGATTGAATGTTTGACGGGTAGGTTGGTTTTGAGCTTTGTTGTTGTTGATTTAATGGGAGTTGGCGAGTTGCTACAGAAAGTCAAAATAAGGAAAGTTAAACAACGTGAGACTGAAGTGAAGTAGGGTGATAATGACATCGCTTGTCAAAATCAGGAAAGTGTAGGCTAGCTCGTTCTTAAAAATTGTTGAAGGAACACATGCAAAGGTCTAGTTCACCCGCGTAATCAAATCCTAAAATTAACAATGTTACCACAATTCTTCCCCCCTTTTCCTTCCATATATTAATGAAATTGGTAAAATAACTAAAAATAAGAGATTTCGGAGGATGTTAATAGTTTCACATTTAGCAGACCATAAGAAAATCTACTATGATTAATTATTAAATTTTGATGTTTTTATACATGTTATTATTAGCATACAGAATGGGTTTTGGATGAGCGTAGCATCTAACGGATGATAGAAGAAAGAATGGCGGATTTTAAGAGGGTGGTAAATCTGGTTGGTGGGCATTGTGACACGGTAAAGACGAGATAATTGTGGGGAGATGGAGCCTGAAATAAAGGGAATGTGAATGGAAGTAATTAATTGCAGCAAAACGGACGGCCCACAGTTAAAATCAAACCATTTACTCACTCACTCCTCCACAAACCCAACCAAAACTTTTCAAACCTGCCTCTCCTTGCTCCTCGCTCCTTAATTATTTATTTACAACAGTAAGAAACAAGAATAACACACAAGTCCCCCACAACTCACATAGTATAACAGCCAAATCAACAACAAAGCAAAACAGTCACCCCCCTACAACACAACAAGAAAGAAAGAAAAAAAAAAACCAGAAACACAACCCACAAAGTTGTAGAGGTTATTACCCTATCAAGAAAAGGAAAAGAAAAATGTCGTGGCAAACTTACGTAGATGAGCACTTGATGTGCGAGATTGACAATGGTGGCCACCTTACCGCCGCGGCCATTATTGGCCACGACGGCAGTGTCTGGGCAAAGAGCACTTCTTTTCCTGAGGTGACCTCTTTTCCCATTATAGCCTGTCTGATCCAATCCAGCCATTCATTATTAATTATCATGGTTCTGATTGGACCCAAATGTGTGCTTTCTTTCATTTTAGTGTCTGTCTTACTTGCATGCATGTTTGATTCCTCACCTTGACAGATTTGTCCGGTACAGAAACTGCTTTCACTTGTTACAGTTTTGGACATACATTGTTGTTTCAGTTTCCTTTATATTGTGTTGCATGCAAGATGCGAGGACACAGAAATGCAATTAATAGTCTCTAAGCTTTATTGATGTGTTTGCTCTTTCTGGATACGAGGTTGTGCATCTTTGATGGGATTGAGGTCGGTTTAAATTTATTGGCTGTTGAATTTGTTTGCAGTTCAAGGCCGACGAGGTCAATGGCATCATGAAAGACTTTGACGAACCGGGTTACCTTGCCCCTACAGGGTTACACCTTGGGGGAGCAAAATACATGGTCATTCAGGGAGAGCCAGGAGCTGTAATCCGTGGAAAGAAGGTGATGCTCATACTCTACATTTCTCAGATTATAGAATATATTACATCTCTTTGGATTTCTAATGAAGCATTCTTTTCCTTTAAAGATCACAATGACATTGGTATCTGCATTGGATCTCATTTATAGCTTTAGTTTATATCTGGTACTTGAAAGGTAGTAGTATTTTGTGGGACAATACTATAGCAGGGAGAGACTGGGTTTTGTTCTAAGCCTCTTGGATCACAATACTTGTCAATTGGATCAAAATGTTAATTAATTCTGTTTTTGGTGTGGGCAGGGAGCAGGAGGGATCACCATCAAGAAGACTGGTCAAGCTCTTGTGTTTGGGCTCTATGATGAACCTGTGACTCCTGGACAGTGCAACATGGTCGTGGAGAGGTTGGGAGACTACCTTGTGGATCAGGGGCTGTAGGCCTAGTCTATAATAAAGTGATTACCGCATTATCTCTTCTTTTTGGGAAACCATCACCTCCTTTTCTTTTTTCTTTTTTTCTCTCTTTTGTTTTTTGTTTACTGGTTCCAAATATTTACCTTTATTTGGAGAACTACATTGGTTAGAGAGGATGTTGCAACCTAACCATGTATGAACTACATTGGTTGTTTGGTTTTTGGCAGTTTGAATTACATTACGTACCTTGACATGTCTTGATTCTAGTGTACTACTTGTGGTCTTAATTCTGTGCTTCTTTCTTTAACGAGAGGTGGTCTCAATTTTGTGAACATTTCTGATCAAATCATATCTTGCTCCCGTCACAAATTGAAGAGCAATTCACATAATATCTCTCAATCAGCTCTTCCACATTCACATTTGCGTTCTGTGGTTGTAGTTTTGTTTGTGGAGAAAAGTGGTTTACTCGTCGTGCCTTGCGATCTAGATAGGTATAATTGTACGTGTATGCCTACCTACCTCTTGTATTTTGATCAGAATATGGCAATTTTAGCACCATCCGTGTCATGTAAATTATCTACTCCTGCGAGAGAGACTTCCGAACCAGAATTTTTGTGCAAGTTGCTAGGAACTAATCCATAATCGTAAATCCTAATCGTTTCTGCGTTCGTGGACCAGTTAATAGTAAACAGCTGCTATATTTCTGTCTGTGTATCCCATAAGCAAGGATTGTACTTTTCCTTGTCTCTGCAATCCATCAACTATCACTATTAGTCTATTACCTCAAGTAAGAGATCATATGTATTCCTTAGTTTGCTCGTGGATGTAACATTTCTTTTCAATGAAATTTTCAGAATTTTAGTACAAGGGTCAATCTGAGTTTTTGTCCAGACTCATGTTCCTGGCCCTCTACAACCGTCCCTCTGAAAAATTCTTCGACTTGACGCTTCCAAGTTCCAAATGTTTTTTCTTTTCTTTTTTTTTTTCTCAATTTCGAGAACCATGTGGACCTCTCGAGTACTATAAAAGCAGCTAATATAATCAATTGTCACAGCACATTTGTGCTTACGAAGCAATATCCATTCTGGTCACGAACTATTCTGAAAAGTGATGGGCTGTAACTTCAAGTTAAAATTATGCACTTTGTGAGAGAGGACGAGGAAAAGAAGACACTATACTTTTTAAAAAGAAGAAAATATTATTAACACAATTTACAAACGCGGGCATCTTTCAATTTTTTTGGCTCTTTTATTTCCACAAAACTAACATGTAGGCGCGAAGATAAGATTAGTGAGCTGGTTTGGCCACCACCCCATCAGTTTCTAGCTGCTTTCAGAGTTCCATTGCTTTCATAATCAAAGTGATTAATTAACCATAAAAAGATGCCATATATTCAAAAGGCCAGTTACATGAACGGCAAAATTAGATAACAAATCTTTTTTTCTTTAATCATATATAAGGGGCCACTGGAACCACTTTTACCTTTTCAGCTGGGGTCATATTTTAGAACAAGGGGCACAATCATATGAAGCCCCACATCAACAATAATAGACAGGATCTTCTATTAAAGCATGAAAATAATTAGGGAAAAGAAACTAGCAATTTCTATATTACAGTTCATTAGTGTTTATCTGCTTGATGTTGTTAGTGAATGAAAGACATCCATCTTCCTTCCACTCCTTTTTTTTTTTTGAAGTAAAACCCAAATCTTCCTTCCACTTCTTGAAAATGTGTTAACAGCAACGTTAAAATAATTACCAAGAAAATTCTTGAATTTAAACTCCTTTTGTTTTATGAGTTAGAATTGGAAACCTAATTTTCTTGCACGGATCGAATCAAAATAGTTTGGACTTTGAACTTTGAAGCAATAAACTTTTTATAATAAGGTATATAAAGAATAATAATATGAGTAAAATATAAATAATATGTAACAGCCCGGGTAAAATTTTTGATTTTTACCGGGACTATAAAAGTCTTTTTACCATAATTTACCGTTGAATTAATCTTGGGTAATTAATTCAAGGTAAATCGGGCGTTGTTTTTCGAAACCGAGAGTTTTCCCGCGCTCGTGATTTTTCCGTGGATTTTTCGGGCCTAAGTCGGTATTTTTCGGGTCCCGGGATTTTCGGAAAAATCACACCGGAAAATAACTAAGGGGGTATCAGTTATTTTCTGATCCGGATCGGACCCGCTTCAAATGCAGCCAACCTGCATGATTGAGGTTGGCGCTGCCATTCCCTGTGCGCCCGTGCCTTGCTTTTCTCTGTGTCGCCCGTGCACCCAGCTTGCCTGCTTGTTGAACTCGTGACTACTGCAAAACCAGGGAAACCAGTTTCTCTCCTGCCTGATAAACCCTTCCTCTCCTGCAAGAAAATACGTGAACCAACAAAACAAAACAACACCCATAAACACAAACACACACTGTAACAGTCCGGGTAAAAATTTTGGATTTTTACCGGACTGTAAAAGTCTATTTACCTTGATTTACTGTTGAATTAATCTTGGGTAATTAATTCAAGGTAAATCGGGAGTCGTCTTTTGAAACCGAGGGTTTTTCCGCGCTCGTGATTTTCCCGCGGATTTTTCGAACCTAAGTTGGTATTTTTCGGGTTTCGAAATTTCTCGGAAAATCACACCGAAAAATAACTAAGGAGGTATCAGTTATTTTCTGGTCCGGATCGGATTCGCCCGTAATACAGACGGATTTGCATTATTTGATTATCACATGCCAAATAGTCATTTTTAAGTTTATATAAGGAAGAAGAGAGGAAGAGGAACCGGGTGAAGACGAGAGGAAAAAAAAAAGAGAAAAAGAAAAAAAGGAGAGAAAAAGAAAGGAAAAAGAAAAAGAGAGAAAAAAAAAAGAAAGAGAAAAATCAGAAAAAAAAAAGAAGAAGAGAGAAAAGGAAAAAATGGAGGAAAAAAAATAAACACAGAAAAATAGAAAAAAAGAGAGAAAAGAAAATAAAAGAAAATCAAGAAAGAAAAAGAAAAGAAATACGAAAAAAGAAGAAAAAAAAAAAAAAAAAAAGAGGAACAGTAGCCACCTTACCCGCGCCTCTGCCACTGTACACTCGCCGCCGTTCCCGGCCTCCCCTCGCCGCACCACCACCTTCGTCGGAGTCGCCGGGCCATGGCGATCTCGAAGCCGCTGATCCCGTGCATTTCCGCCGCCGGACGCGCCGTCCAGAGGCGTTGACCCGACGAAGATCCGACGGGTCCCCTTCCTCCGCCTCCTGCGCCTTCTGCCGTCGCCGCCGCGTCCTCCCTGCCGCTGTCCCGGAGTCACCTCCATCTCGCCGGCCTCGCGACACCTTCCTCCTCGAGCTCGCGCAGCCGCCGTCGTCGAGGTGAGCCAGATCCGGTTGCAGACCCGTTTCCTTCCCGGGTCGCGCCTCCTGGGTTGGATCCGGGTTGGCTTTGTTATTTTATTTTTTTTAAAATTATATATATATATATATATATACAAATCTGTTATATAATTACTGGTATTTAATTTGAGAAAAAAATATATATATTTGTTTTGAAAAATTATGGACAGTTTTAATCATGGTATTTTGGGAGAAAAATATTTATTTTGATTCTTGGAAAATTACTATAATTATATTTTGTTTGAACATTATTATTATGTTTTATACCATGATATATATATTCTGAAAATTATATATATGCTATTATTTCCAGAAAAAAATTATATATTTATTTTGAATAAATTACTGCCAATTTAACTCTGGTATTTTTATTAAAATATAATATATTTACTTTGATAAATAATTAAGTTTTGTTTTGGAAACTACTATTAAATTGGAAAAAAATATATATGTAACTTGAAATTAATTTCTGGAAATTTAAAATGTATATTATTTTGGTTGGAAATTGTGATTATGGTATATGTATATGAATATGTATTTTGGAAATTAAAGTTAATTATAGTTTGTATTGGAAAATATTATTACTATATATATTTAGAAAAGATAAATACTATATAAATATTTTCTAAAAATTATAACTATGTTATTATTATTCTGAAAAAATTATGATAATTATTATTTTGGAAAATTATAGTTATTTTATGAAAATATATTTTGAAAGAGTTTTAATTAAGTATGGTACCGAAATTATATTCGGATATACGTATGGTTAAATATTTTCGGTAAAAGTTAATAATAAAGGATATGAATCGGGATGGGATTAATTCATAATATAGGCATCATGACATACTCTTATGTGCATTTATGTGTATGTATGATTTTGTGTATAGGTTTGGATATCGGGCAGTTTCCCGAGGAGTCGGCGTCGGACCGGTCATTGTTTCCGAAGTTGAGTAATCGGCCAAGGTGAGGATGGATTTCCTTCAATATGTGCCTATATTACTCGGTTATCATGTTTTGATGATTGTGCATTGTCGAATGTGCTTTTGCTGTGTTTTGGTTCGGGATGTTAATCCCGGAGTCATGTTGGGTTGGGTCGTCACAGTTCCGGCACGTGTTTACTGTGTACGGTAAATACGGGTCGGGGCGTTTCACATACCCCCGCCGGCCGTCACAACCCGAGAAACCGTCCCCACCACCTTCTCCTTCCTTTACACCACCCGTGCCGACCACCACCATCCACCTCTTCTCTCCTCGCCGGCGCCGCCAGTGGAGACAGCCCGGGAAGGACGCAGCCGCCAACTGCAGGACTCGTCGCCTTACCATCCTTCTCCTTTTCCTGCCGTCGCGTCGCAGCTGCAGCCGACCCGAGACTCGTCGCACCACCGTTCTCGAGCCGTGGCCGCCATCGCCAAGCGAACCAAGCCCGACAAAGTCGAGTCACGCCGCCACCATCTCCTCCCTTTCCTCTTCTCCCCGCTGCAGCCGCCGCCATCGGGCCCGTCTCCTCTCCTCTCTGCTCGTCGCCGACGAACCTCACCAGCTGCCTTCGCCTCCTTCCAGTTCCCCGCCGCGCGCCACCCTCGCTTCGTCGCCCGTCGTCCCGTCATGCCGCTTCGTGCCTTGCCGCTGCCGCTAAGGTGAGCAGCCGTGGTTGTAAGTGACGACACGGTTGAAGGGTGTTTGGGTCGGGTTGACCCGGGGTTTATGGTTTGGGGCGCGGGCTGTGTTGTGGGCTGATGCGTTATGGGTTGTTGGGCCTGGGCGCGGGCCTGTTCGCACAGGCCTGGGTCTGTGCCTTGGTCTGCCTGGGCCCAGTTCTGGGCTTGATGGCCTGGGCTTTGCCTAGGACTGTCTGGGCTTGGACCTTCGGCCCAGTCTGGTTAATTAATTAAAAGAAAAAGAAGAAATAATAGTATATATATAAATACAAAATTTTTTCTGGAAAAAAAAATAATAATAGATAAAAACGAAAAGGAATATTTTTCTGGAGATAAATATATACATTACATAGTTAATAATTCTGAAAATATATAATTATGTTGTTATATAATTGTTCTTTTAATGAGTTTTGCCTTTAGAAAATATATGTATTGAAACGCCCCGACCCGTATTTACCGTACACAGTAAACACGTGCCAGAACTGTTCTTATTATAGTAGCAGACAGTACATACCAAATAACATTCAGTACACATAATCTCAATACAACATCCGTCACCCGATCCCGGGGACCATTATTCAAACCACAACAGCAGTAGCAGAAATATATAATACAACATCATATGAAATAACAGCAGCGGAAGACTCAGAATGAGATGCAGCGGAGGTATGGAT